>CM052892.1:55682809-55720489 GCA_028534135.1 Potos flavus | reverse complement strand
AGCACGCACACAGGCAGAGGAGAGGCAGAAGGAGAGGGAGAGACAGTATCCCAGCAAACTCCCTGCTGAGTGCAGAGCCTGACATGGGCCTCAGTCTCATAATCTCATGACCTGAGCCAAAAATCAAAGAGTAGGACACTTAACCAACTGAGCCACCCAAGCACTCTGAGAAGTACATTTTTTAAATGGAAGACATATAAACAAAGAATTGGAAAATAAGAGAGCAAATAACAAAAAAATTAGATGGTTAGTCTACCAAATTTGAGAGAGAGACTTTCTTCACTCTGAATGAGGAAAAGTATCAGAAAAATAAAATAAGAGAATTTCCCAGAACCAAAGGACATAAGTCTCCTGACCGAAAAATCCTACCAACTATTTGGCACAATAAATGAAACAAACAACAAACAAAACACGTCACAGCAGATAACCCTAAATTTTCAGAATGTTTGAGAAAGTGAGATGATGCTACTATGTTCTAGGGAGAAAATCAGGACACCCACCAAAGACCAGGTATCAGAATGGCACTGAATTTTCCAGAAGCAAGACTAAAGCCAGAAAAGTAATGCCTTGGAAATGATTTCCAACCTAGAATCTTATCATCCCCACCCAAGTTATCAATCAAAAAGTGAAAGTAAAAAATAAATACATTTTCGGGGCGCCTGGGTGGCTCAGTGGGTTAAAGCCTCTGCCTTCGGCTCAGGTCATGATCTCAGGGTACTGGGATCGAGCCCCGCATCGGGCTCTCTGCTCGGCAGGGAGCCTGCTTCTCCCTCTCTCTCTGCCTGCCTCTCTGCCTACTTGTGATCTCTCTGTCAAATAAATGAATAAAAAAATTTAAAAAAATAAAAATAAAAAATAAATAAATAAATAAATACATTTTCATTTTCAGGCAAGCCTCAAAAAACAAAATAAAACAGAACGGGAAGCTATTGGAGGGTGTGATTCACCAAAGCAAGGAACTACACCAAGAATGAGGAAAATATGGGATCCAAGAAACAAACATTCCAACACAAGTTAGAATTCCTAGGGTGAGGGATGATGACAGTGGCTCCACAGCTGGTCTAAGAAAGAACAGTTGAAACCGGAAGCAGAAAGAGGAAGGCTCTGGGGAAAAAGTCTATGGGGGAAAGACTAAGTAAAATAACTCATAGATTGTAACAGAAATCTAACAGAAAGATAACCACCAAGGAAAATACGAATCACATGGATTACCTGATGTGCCAGAATGTTCTGAGAAATGCATACTCTGGCAAAGAATTTGAGGATGAATAAATGATAGGTACATTACAAAATCAGGAAATGAAAATATGAGGTAATTTTTAGCTCAAATTTTTAGACAAACCAGTGACTCTGAAAGGGAATAATCATAGTACACTACACAACTCAGCAATTTATAAAATCATGGTATTAGCAAAAACCAGAATTCTGGTTTAACCAAAATTATAGAAATAACTCTACGGGGAGAATGTGGGGCGGGGTGTATGGAAGGAGTCGGACTTTATATTCCATAGTTAGATGTTAATAAGTGATACCTGTTATGCGTTGAATGCTCATTTACCCCCAAAATGGGGGGGAGGTTGGCGCCCTGCACCACAATGTGATGGTGCTAGCAGGTGGTAATGAGGATTAGATGAGGTCATGAGGATGGAGCCCTTATATACAGAATTAGTACCCTCATAAGAGTCACAAGAAAGCGCGCTTCCTCTCTTCCCCAAGAAGTCAGCAGTCTGCAACCCAGAAGAGAGCTTTCCTTGGAGCCTGACCTCGCTGGCACCCCGATCTCAGACCTCCAGCCTCCAGAGCTGTGAGAAATAAATTTCTGTGGTGTACAAACCGTTTCATCAATGGTGCTTTGTTAGAGCGGCTCGAACAGATGAGGACAATACCAAAAACTGTAAAATCAAATATTTGGAAGGTAAGCTTATTATTTTACAATATGAAGAGACAGATCAGACGAAAGATCTGGAAGACTTAAAATGTTTGCCAGAGGATTGGGAAGGGGGACGGGCTTGGCAGGATGGGCAAAGACTGCTTTGGTTTTTGTTGTTACCGTTGTCGTAAAACTGTTGCACTTTTTAAACCACGTACGCATGTTGACAAAAATGAAGATTAAATGTGAGATGTTTGTTGAAGATCTGTGGTGTTTACATTTAGAAAAAAATTCTGATGGCATAAAAAAGTACTTTACTAATAAGTTCTTGCTCCTATATTGCAAGTTTTAGGCTTCAGAAAAATGATTTAAATGCACTGCTCTTCAGAAAAAATTTTTATAGGCATTACCAGTTTTATTCAAAAAAACTGTTTCAGAGCCCATATATGTTCTGTCACCGCAGGGAGGACTGGGGTACCAAGGTGAGAAAGCTCCGTCTTCACACCTGAAGGATGTCCTCCCGGTCCCGTGGGGAGGTCTGCCCTGTGGTGCCCGCGGTGCTGGACAGAAGCCCAGGGCGCTGCGGGACAGGAGGCACAATGTCCACAGGCACCCACATTGCCTTCAGGGCTTCGTGCATTTCTGGAACCGAAGCACAGACACAGCTGCTCTCTGCTTTCTTTCTGGTTTGTATGAATGTTTTTCATGTATCATGCTTATAGAATCAAAGAAGCGCAATAAAAGTTATTTTTTTACATCTATTAATGCTGTTAGCCTCTGACAGCGTCATTTGCCCCTCCAAATTCTTATTATAAAAAATTCAGTCATCTAGGGGCGCCTGGGTGGCTCAGTGGGTTAAAGCCTCTGCCTTCGGCTCAGGTCATGATCTCAGGGTCCTGGGATCGAGCCCCGCATCGGGCTCTCTGCTCAGCGGGGAGCCTGCTTCCCCCTCTCTCTCTGCCTGCCTCTCTGCCTACTTGTGATCTCTCTCTCTCTCTGTCAAATAAATAAATAAAATCTTTAAAAAAAAAATTTAAAAAATTCAGTCATCTAAATATGATCAAATACTGAGAAAATTCTTAGAGAAGAGGTTGCCGTCTGGAGGGCAAAATAAAGAATTATATTACGACTGAAAATTTTCTTACAACCACAGTTACTAACATACTGTCTGGGACAGTCAATACATTCAGTCAAAATCCCCATTCCTGGAGTCAAAGGGAAAACAAATGGTACTGGGTCCTCTCTAGTAGCATCTGCTCAGCACACCTACCATTCTTCCTCTCGTCACAGAGCCTCTGGATTTCCTTTAGGAAACTGCTCCTTCCTCTCAAACCCCGGGAAGGTTTGGATGAGACACCAATTACTGCACCTTGTGATGGGGCATGGGCTCCTGCTCTAGCCTGGGCTCAAAGGGGACCACAGGAAGCCATTGTGTCCTCTCTGGAATCTGAGGTGGTGGGATAGCCCTCACTCTTCATTTGAAGCACAGGCCGCACCGATGTCACATCAAAGCTGCCTCCTACATGAGCCCTCCAGGAGGAGGCACCTTGGAGGATAACATTAAGAACTGGGGCCTATTGAGCTCTGATAAAGGCCAGACCCAGTGCTAAAGATTTCCCATGCACTAATTTATTTAATCCTTAGAGCAACCCTATGAAGCAGATTTTAACGTGATCCCCGTTTTACAGATGCAGAAACTGAGGCACAAATACTTTAAGTAATTTTTGCCACCAGATTCCCAGATCTAACTTCTCAATCAACATGCAGAGCGGAAGCCAGAAGTGTCTTACAATGGAGAAAATTCTCACTCATTCACAAGCCCTGACTGGCACACACATTCTGTCTAAAACATTAGCTAAGAGCTCTTCTCAACCTATAGGCTAATTGAAAGAAAATGGGCATTGCTAATGTAACTTTACAGCAAAACTCAGAGAATCTAAGGTGCGGATCATTCAAAATCAAGTGTGAGAGGGGTGCCTGGGTGGCTCAGTGGGTTAAAGCCTCTGCCTTTGGCTCAGGTCATGATCTCAGGGTCTTGGGATCGAGCCCCACATCGGGCTCTCTGCTCAGCAGGGAGCCTGCTTCCCCCTCTCTCTCTGCCTGCCTCTCTGCCTACTTGTGATCTCTCTGTCAAATAAATAAATAAAATCTTAAAAAAAATTTTTTTTTAAACAAAATCAAGTGTGAGATAAGGGAATGAGCACCCCGTGTGGCAGTCCGTCTGTCTCCCTCACTCCGGGTGTGGGCGAGTCTGTGTGTGACGCAGCCAAGTAGGGACAATGAGGACTGAGGTCAAGGCTGACCTGCGGAGGATGACAAGTAGAAAGAAAGAATCTGGGTTCCTGATGGTATCATCTGAGCTGTGAAATTAACCAGCCCTAGAGCCATCCAACCTCCAGACTTACGGTTCTGTTAGATAATAAGTTTCCTCATTAGCTCATTCGTGTTGGAATTTTCTGCCAGCTGGAGCCAACAGCATCCTATGTGATTCTCCTGGCATCTTGCCCCTGACCCTTTTATCTATGTGATAAATATAACTCACGCGTAGAGCCTCCCTCTGACTCCTGGAGACTCAGTCTCCTCCTCTGAAAAATGGGCTCACGGTGCCTATTATTAGAAACCCCTATAAGACGAAGAGTTGTGTAGAGCCGCTGAAACAGGGCACAGTTCAGAGCAGGCTGTGTCCCACGCGCTGATACACCAGCCTTCCAGTTTAGTGTAGAAGCACGGAAGCTTCACGAAGACGCATGATGTGTTCAGCCTGAGGAGAGAGGCTGCTTAGAGTAATCTTGGGCTCCGTGATGAGACAGGGATATGAGGACTGAGGGCAGAGGGACCCCTGCTGGTGCTCAGATCTCTGGACCACATAGGGGCGCACCTCCTGAAATGATCCGTACTGAGGACAGGAGAATATTCAAATTTGTGCCGCAGAATTATTCAACTAGGAAACTGAACTCTGTCATGAAGCATGCGTGCACACGGCGTGTTTTCTTCTAGCCGGACTATGCGGTTAGAACCCAAGTTAGAAAGGCCCCCGAAGTTGCTCATCAGAGTCCAGCCCCCCGCCCCAGGTGAAAATGCCTTGCAGGCCAAGTATCCAGTATAATCAGCAACTGTTACAGAGGGACCACATCTGGCTCCTTTGTATTTATCTCATCAGACGGGCCCACATTGGAATAGGAAATGGAAATCAAGCTTCCAACCCAACCTCAGAGGGTCCCCTAATTTCTGACTAAGACACGTTCATTAGAGGCTGAAGAAATGTCACTACTGCTTACATCAGCCGTCTCTCAGCCCATTGTGTTCCCCTCTGCTTTGAAGCTATTCCAAAAAATAACCAACTTTAACTTTTAAATGGAATACTTTTTCTCTTACGATTTTCTCTGAGGAACCATGGATTCCTACAAGTGGCTTCCACAGACGTTCTAGAATTTACCCAATCACGTCTCCTTTGGAGACTCCAACCACAGGCAGGGTGGTCTCCATGGGGCTCTGATCACACCTTCCTCTGCACACACACCCCCTGCCCCCAGCCCCAGCAGCCCCGGCAGCGGACCAGGTCCCGATGGCTGGAGCACCCCCGGCCAAAGGAACTGCCTCCAAGACAGGTGAGCACGTGAGCCGCTGAGGCTGCTTCTCCAGGATTCTTCTGGAGACCAGAAGCTGAACACCCATGACTTCAAAATGTACTTTGTGAGGCCTGCATAGCATTCTCAAAAGCAGAGACTTTTACAAGAAAAATCCAGATTTCTGGCTTTCCTTGAGAATCGGAGGACCTGCTGACCCCTGGGCCACATCCCTGAAGTGGCTGTGGCTGGTCATGGTTTGTCACCGTGCCCAGCACATGGCCCTTGTCACACATTTATGTTTCCTGCCTGGCCCTGCTGCCCTACTCTCGAGCTGCTGCAGGAGAGCGCCCTGGCCTGAAGCCCCTGGGCAAAGAGGCTTCCTCCCGGGGGTGGGGGGGGTGGGGGAGGGCTTCGCCATGAAGGGAGGAAGCCTGTGCCCCAGGAGCGGGCAGCGGATCTAAAAAGCAGAGTGAATCTGCCTAAGGAGCGCGGAAGCAAGGCCGAGCGGCACTCAGAGATGAGGCCTCTCGGGGCCGCGCAGTCATGTCCAGGGCCTGCCGGCCTCCAGCCGTCGCCCTGGCTCCTCACCCTGTTTCTCTGCAAAAGAGGATGAGGAGGGGGCCACGATGGCTGTGTGGTTTAAGGAGTAAAGGCTCGGCTTTCTGCAATCTGTGCTCAGTGCTCCCCGCACGTTGGCTCTCCATGCCCCCACTGGCTCGCACGCCCGAGCCCGTCGCGACTTCCCAGCCTCAGAAGCCCAGGAATGGTTTTTGCTGCTTAGGCCTGTGTGGGGCCTTCGGTCGTTCACAAGCTTAATGGCCACTGAGACACCCAGAAATCTTTGTTCCCAGAGAATGTTGTTTTGGCCTTTCCAAAACTCCACTACAAAGACTCCAAAAGGCTCTGACTTCACAGATATGAGTAGGATTGGAGGCTTTTAAACCCCCCTAAGTCTCTGTCCCACCTTTTCTCAGCAGGGCCTGACAGATTACTCATGAGACTAATCCGGAATAAATAACAGAGGCAACGTGCAAATGCTCTCTTTTGCTCTTACGAGTGACCTGGGCAGCAAAGCAGCTGGATCAAGGCACGGACGGGCAATCCTTCCCCGGAGCTGGGAGGCCTCGCTGACCTGAGCCAACCTGCTTTCTATCTCAGGCACGGCTGGCTCCACACGGCACAGGTCAACCTCAGCGCACAGACTTCTGAGAAGTCCTGAGGGCCTTCGAGGCTTTCTGCCGTTTGGGAGGCTGGAGGCTGTGAGTGTGTGTGTCTGGGCTCCTCCTCCCCTGTTTGTGAGTCGAGAGCCAAAGCCCTCAGTGGGTGCATTTGCAGCTTCTCAAAGGAAGGAGAGACAGCCTGTAAAAGGACCCGGTGCTTTTTCTGGGGCTGTTTACAGAGAAGTAACCCTGTGTCATTTTCCCTAGCAGGGAGGTCCTTCCCTTGATTGCTAATCGTCTGTGTACTTTAGCCATGTGTGGCGCAAGCCGTGGTCGGGGCCCTGAGCAGCCAGGTCCCTCCACCCGCAGCTTTCTTTTAACTGCACAGAACCCAGCAGGCCATGCCGGCCGGGCCACCCAGGGAGCAGCCACCGCAGCGTTCTCCTGCGGGAGACCTCCCTGCATTCTCCACTCTGCCCCTGACCACCAGGACAGCCGAGCAGCCGTCCCTGACCTCCCACTCAGGACACCTTCTCGTGCCTTCCATCCAGGTCAGCGGCACGGCCGTCATGCATCCTTTCTCAGAGCCAGCCAGCAAAAAGCTCCTCCTTGAAGCGTCAGGAATAGTTCAGGAGGGGAAGTGGGCAGACAAGTGGGCACTGGGGAGCGTGGCCGCCAGCCTCACTGCCTCTGTTCTGTACCAGCAAGGGCAGCTCTGGTACCTCCAGGAGAAGTGTGCTTGGGAGCCTCCATGGGACTCTTGATGGCTCAGAGTCCTTGGGGTGACTGGAGGCCTGATTGGCTGGCTGGATTGAGGGTCCAAGGACAGAAGGGGAGGCCAGGATCTCGTAGCGTTCTTGTTCTAGGGACGGTGAGCAAGGGACTGATGGTGGATTGAATGGACATCTCTCAGAGACCACTTGGCCTTCAGTATGAGGCCGGCCAAAGGAGGACCAAGGACAGAAGCCAGGAGACTGGGCCAGGAGCTCTCATGGTCCCCCAGGAAGAGGGGAGCGGTGGGAAGGAGGGTGGGGTCGGTCCTGGCCTATTCCAGGAGCTGGCCAAAGCCACTGCCTTCTTGGGGTTTATGTTCTAGAGGGGCTGCTATGTTCTAGAGGGGTTGATTTAGATCAACACATAAAATTTCCAGTTGTGGTCAGTTCTGTGAATAAAACTAAGCAGAGGGAGGGGAAAGGGGTGATGACGCTTGTGAGCACACAGATCCTGGGTCCCCAACTCCTGAATCAGCACAGCCAGGGGTGGTGCCCAGAGATCAGTTTGTTCAACATGTATCCCAGGTGAGTCTTATAATCAGATACACTTCGGAAAGAGACACACAAGGACCGTGGTTTGTGGAATCAGATACACTTTAGCATGGTTCTGGCCACTTTTCTTGTGACCTTAGGCTCTCCACTTAACCCTCCCCAGCCTCATCTTCCTCACCTGTAAAATGGGAACCCAAACAGTGCTAGTCTGAGAGGGTTGTTATAAAGATCAATGATAAAAGGTACATAAACCACTTGGCAGGGTGCTTGGCCCAGGGTGTGGGGGATAAAATATGGAGGAGGGGCTCCATGAATTGTTTTTTTTTTTTTTTTTAATTTTTTAAAGATTTTATTTATTTATTTGACAGAGAGAGAGAGATTACAAGTAGGCAGAGAGGCAGGCAGAGAGAGGGGGGAAGCAGTCTCCCCGCTGAGCAGAGAGCCCGATGCAGGGCTCGATCCCAGGACCCTGAGATCATGACCTGAGCCAAAGGCAGAGGCTTCAACCCACTGAGCCACCCAGGCACCCCTCCATGAATTGTTTATATTTGGTTACATTTCACCAAGTCAATGAGCATACACTAAGCTTCACTATTCATATTTTACATTTCAGAAGTCAAACTCCTTTTCCCTTGTCCCCCAAGTTAAATCAAGTCCAACTGGTCCCAACTCAAACCATGTGTCCCATCCTCATGGCCAACACTCTGGCAAAACCATCATCCCTACTGTAAGAGCCTCCCACCAGGGCCCTCCCTGACCACCTCCAAGCCTCCCGTTGTCCACGCCTCCACCCTGCTGTTGCTATAATCAGATTGAAACACTCTCTCTTACTGTAACAGCTTTCCATTGCTCTCCAGATGAAACTTAACATCATTACCATAACTCACCCAGTCTCACCCTAATCTGGCTCTAGTTCCACACTGTGGCCTTGCTATGGAAATTTTATGCCAGGAACTCTCACTTGCAATTTAAACTTATGACTTATTCTGGAAGCCTTCAGTTCCCCCTCTGATATGCTTCCATGGCCTAAAACTCATCAGACTTAAAATTCATCAGACTTGCAATTAGTCATTTAATGTCTGTCTTCCCTGTGGAATATTAAGCGCCATGAGAGCAAGGGTAGGGTCTGTCTTCTTAGAGATGTGGATCATATTGGGATTAAGAGCTCCAACTCATGAGACAGCTTCCTAGGTTCAAAGCTCGACTCCACCACTTACTCGTTGTGTGAGCTCAGCCAAATTATTTGGAGGTTCTGGGCTTCAGCTTCCAAATCTAGCCATTTTGGGGGTTATTTTATAAATAAGTTAAATAATACGTGAGAACTGCGCAGACAATTGCCTGATAGCAGACATTTGCTAACATTTTAACTGCTATTATAACTACTCACTCTAGACCTATATTTAGACATTATGTACTCAATAAATACTTGTCAAATGAAGAAGATTCTTTATCTTACTTAGTATTGTGGCTTTCATATGCCCAACAGCTACCATTTAGTGGTACTTCTACTCCATAGCTAGGCAGTCTTGGGTAGATAACTCATGTATTTTGTGCAGAATTAAGAATGGAGTTGCCATAGAATGATTTGGAGAAGAGATTCTGATTTCGGGAATGGAGTATGTGTTATCAACCAGAATTTTCTTGGTAGGAGGTGATTTTGGAGTAACTCATTTGCAGAATGCTTTGAAAGCACTTTGGTGGGTGCCTGGGTGGCTCGGTTGTTAAGCGTCTGCCTTCGGCTCAGGTCATGATCCTAGGGTCCCGGGATGGAGTCCCACATCGGGCTTCCTGCTCGGCGGGAAGCCTGCTTCTCCCTCTCCCACTCCCCCTGCTTGTGTTCCCTCTCTTGCTGTGTCTCTCTGTCAAATAAATAAATAAAATCTTTAAAAAAAGAGAGAGAAAGAAAGAAAGAAAGAAAGAAAGCACTTTGGCTTCCAAGTTCTCAAATGCAATTAAAATAATGGAAATATTGTAGTGTGATCTAATTCTTTTCCTTAGGGATTGCTGACTGCTGATTAAGGTCTTGTTTTTGGTGTATAGAAAGCTATACAATAGAGTGACATGGGTCCAATAAATATTTTTTAAAAAATCCATGCTCTGCATCACGAGGTGTTGCCTATCTCCACCAACACCACCTTAAGGCAGAGTCTTTGAAACCCACCCGTGTGCTAGAAATGTATCACGGGTATCCTATCCACAAGCCTGGCAGAGCTCCCAAGCACCATTTGGTGCATTTGATGTGGGATTTCGAAACAGTATGAACGTGCAAACCTCCTTCTGGACCCACCCCAGCAGGCAGTCCCTTCTAAACATTAAGGTTTGTTCTGATGCTCAAAAGTTTACCTGCGTCATTAATTACCAGACTTCCATATGTGCGGCCGGGGCCTAAAAGACGTACCAGAAGTGAGAACAGACATGGACCAGCCACATGCTCCAGCAGTAATTGATTGATAGCGTCAAGCTGCATCTGTAGATAGATCCAGCGAGGGAGGGAGACTCTATCCTTCGCATTTCCCAGGTAGAGCAGGGAGGGAGCGGAGGGGGGGTGGGCTGAATCTCCCACGTGCACCCAACTAAGTTGGGACATGAAGAAAGTCTACAAAGCACTTTTCTTCTAAAGAGACCAAAATGTCGGAGGTCACCATTCTAGTACTTAACTACTCACCTTATGTCCCCATACTTGGGTTTTTGTTTTGTTTTGTTTTTTTAAGATTTTATTTATTTATTTGACAGAGAGAGAGCATAAGTAAGCAGAACTGCAGGCAGAGGGAGAGAGAAGCAGACTCTCTGCTGAGCAGGGAGCCTGATGCAGGGCTCGATCCCAGGACCCTAAAATCATGACCTGAGTGGAAGGCAGCCGCTTAACCAACTAAGTCACCCAGGTGCCCCGATATACTTGGGTTTTCTCAATGTCTTTCCTCAAAACGAGCCACGCCTATCTGTAATAAACCCTATCACACGGTAATTTAAATCAAGACTTCTTTATCTCGAATAAGCATAGGAGTCCCCTGGGATCATGTTAAAATGCAGCTTACGACTCAGGAAGTCGGCAGTGGGGCCCAGGACTCTGCATTCCAAGCAAAGTCCCCGGTGATATTTACGCTGCTGGTCTGTGGGCAAACATGTGGGGGGTTTGGGGTTGCAAGGGTCAGCCGGCTAGGTGCCTGCCGGGCGTGTGTGTGAGGGGTGGGTGCCCGGGAGGCAACAAAATCCTCGAAACAGTGTTCATTTCACTTACAAAACCTCTTTCCCCATTCCCCATCTCACGGTCTCCACGCCAGTTTTAGTCACGCTCTGAGGGGCCGGTCCCCTTCCCCTCAACCAGGACTGGTAAAAACATGTTCGTGTCATCCTCGGAATTCATCGGTCTCCGCGCCCTATTGTCTACCTCCGGAGATGGAAACGACGTTGCCTGCTTTGTGAGCTTGCCACGGTCTCCCCAGACTGCTCTGTTGTTGATTTTTACAGAGAAAATAAGCAAACAACTGGGAGAAAGGGAGCTGGTGAACAGGGATAATTCTGCTGTCCTGTTAACTTTAAAAATTGTGATGGAAGTCCTGCTTTAGCTCAAAGGATCTGCCGGCCTCATTCTCCAACGTCGGCGTTTTAAGCAGACTCTCTGCCCTGAGATCCCCACATTTGGTTCTGCCAGAGTCTTGTTGGTCTTTTAACGTGTGCAATGGTAGGCCAAGATGTTTGTGTTTATGTCCCAAGCCCAGAATAAATAAATAGCTACATGGTATTGAAATCACCTGTCAAAATAACCTTCGCTGTTCTGGGGCCACAAAGAGAAGTCTCTCGGTGTGATTGGCTAACTTGCTGGAAGAATTCAAAGGCTGTTTATCTCATTTAGTAAAAAAAAGACCTATAATTACTACATTTTGACCCCAAGGCAGGCAATTACTTCACAAATGCTCTCCCCAGGAAACCAGACATTAGCCTGGCTAATTAGGCTGACCTCACTGCAAACTGCTCTCCTCCCCAGCACATGGCGGCCGGACAGCGAGGCCGGGCTGCGCCAGAGACAGGGCCTGCCCGAGAGGACCGGGGCTGGCACTGCGCTGTGCGCCGGGTTTGCTTTTTTACTGCTTACTTTTATGTGCTCCTTGAAGCCCAATCCCTCTCCCGGAGACGGGCTCTCATCAAAAAAGAAGTGGCTCCCAGACAAACTGATCTTTATTGCATGACAAGGAGGAGGAAGCTGGAAAAAAGAAAAAAGAGAAGAAAAGCAACTGAAGTCATAAATTCTTTCCAGCATAGGAAATCGGTCTTTGCCCTTTAGGAAAAACGGCTTGTTGTGTCAGCCGATCAGGCACATTTCTTAGCCCCCTTTCGTCCTTGCACACCTTGGGGGTTGACTTCTGTTTGGGTTCTGGGTTCTAGGAGGCTGAGCTGATTTTTTATTTTTTTTTTAAATGTCCCAAGCATGTAGAATTCTCTCGTGCTGAAAAAAATCACATCTCCCCTGACATCTCTCCTCCCCATCAGACATGCTGGGAGGTGGGTTACAGAATCACTGGGCCCCTTCCACACGTGAAGAAACACATAGAAAGATGAGGTGAGTGGTTCCGGCTCTTCGGCACTCAGCCGCCCCTGGCGGGTCAAAATGCTCTCCGCTGGCCTTGAATTCCAGGACACTCCAGCAATTGAAACAGGGGTCTGCACATTGGGAGATTTTCAAGGGTGGAAGGAGAATTGGGGTTTCTCTCCTAGGAGTGCAGGCTAGAGGTGTCTGGGGGCGAGCGCACAGCAGGCTGCCTTGGAAGAGGCAGAGATGGTTATTCGGTTGGGGCGGGTCCCAGAAAGCAGAAAGCAGCCCAGGTCAGCTTGGGGCAACTTGGCTGAGGGCTCCGAATGGCCAGGCAGAGTCATCCCTTTGAGCTCACACGCTAGCGGCGTTAAAGAAAAAAAATCATTCTGACACTTGTTAAAACAGAAGGAAGACTGTAATCAGGACTGTGGCGACAGATGTCATGACTGTGGCAATGGGAGAGAGATGGGGCTCCACGCTGAATACAGCCAAGACAGCTGGGGGTTCATAGTCCAGGAGCAGAGTGAGAGGGTCAGTGGGTGAGAAAGTACTAAGAGGAGACATCAAGATAGGAGGATTCTTGCTAAACCAGCCTGAGATTCTTGCTGAAGGAGGGCCAGGGTGATGGATACAGAGGGTCAGGGCTGAGGAATTAGATCAGATATGGAAGGTGATCGGCTACCGAGCACAGTGGGATTCTCTCTAACCTGACTTAGCAGGCTTCTTGCTACACCATGAGGCAGGCTGGAGACAGGGCCCAAGGATGAAGCCTCTTCTAGAAGAGGTTTCGGAGGAGTCTGAAGTCCGGTCAAGGAGAGAGTCTTTGTCCATGGAAGGTTGAATGGCAAAAGGCGTGGAAGCACTGGACCTTTTGCCTAACAGTTTTAAAAAACAAGGACCAGAAAGGGAAGAAAACGGCCCCGAGCCTGGAGAGGTGGGTGTTCTCGGGTATGCACGTGGATGGTCTGGCGGTGCCGGCTTCTGGATGGCTAAGCGGCTCCAGCTGCCGCCCACATGAGGGCCAGGTGGAAAGCATTCCAGGAGGTCCTGAGGCAGACTCTCCCTGGCTTCCTACAGAGGAAAGAGCCGAGATGTTTCGTGACTACGCGTTGAGCAAGCAGCAGTGTCCGGGGCTGGGCTGGCTGTCAGAAGCTCTGATGTTCGCTCCACTCTACCTGGAGCGGCACTTTGCGACTCCCAGAGGAAAGGTCCCAGAGCCGTATGGAAAGCTGAGAGCAAGGTCACATACTCATTCTTACTCAGAGGCATCTGGGAGCGACAAATAATTACAAAGTGATGATGCCAGCACTTTGAATGACCATTTCAAAGGCACATCACCTAATAAGGTTCCGGTTGCGTGGCTTGGCCTGTTGTCAGTCCCTCATCTCCCTCGTTCACCAAATGGAACCATTTACGCAGGGTGAGAGGACTGAGCGGAGCAAGGCCTAGCTGTACCTGTGTGTGTGCCCGGATGTGTGACGGAGAGAATTTGTGGAAGGTAACCCGTGGCTCTCACAGGAATAGCAAAGGAACACAGGCCAATGATTTTATTTAACTTATTAATTAGTGAGAGAGCCAGTAAGATGTTAGCACTGGTTCAAAGGAGAACCCAAGAGACAGACACATCCGTAGGCCGTTAAGAATACTGAAATGAATTTGCTTAGTAGATGCAAAAGTGACTCCTTCTGCAGCGGGGGAGGGAAATCAATGGGACGCCCATCACATGCAAAAGTGCGTTTGCACTACTGTCAGTCAATCCACAACTTACAGAGCTCTAAAAAGCTCAACAGCAGTGAAAGGAGCAGACACCACATAAAATTAAATAATCTGGAAAACTGGACATAAAATCAAATAGATGTGGAAGACATGCCACACAGCACCTAGTTTTCCACTGAAGGGGCCCAGCTATCTTTTTGGTTTGTTTCAAAGCCTTTCACAATTTTTTCCTAATATGTGATATGTACACACACACACACACACACACACACACACACACAGAGGCTTGGGTATGTTTTTCCACCTCTCCGTTCATGCAAATGTTGTTGACTTTTTTTTAGAGAGAGAGAGAGAGTGTGTGTGAGCACACAGGAGCTGGGTGGGGGGTGGGGGAAAGAGGAGGGTCAGAGGGGGAGGGAGAAAGTCCTAAGCAGACTCCATACAGAGTGAGGATCCTGACTGGGGGCTCAGTCTCACGACCCTGAGATCGCGACCTGAGCCAAAATCAAGAGTAAGACTCAACAGACTGAGCCACCCATGTGCCCCCAAATGTTGTTTACTTTTTAATTAAAGCACTCTTCCCCCTTGTTCCCAGCCAGTCCAAATATGACTTGCCTGACCAGCCTACACCTAACAAATCCAATCCGAGGGGGCCCACGACTCTGCCTTTTAAGCAGCTGCCCCAGATGAGCCTCTAACACACAGCATTCACACCAGGGGAGATGGTTCATGGATTAAAACTGAAACTTGAACTGTGGGTGGGATTTGGGAAAGAGAACAGAAGGCATTCCAGGAAGCGGGCAGCTGTGGAGGAAAGGGCAGGGAAGCAAGGGTAAGGGTGGGAATGCCTGGGGAGGCAAGGATTCCCACCTGAGGGAAGCGTGGAGATGGAGGGAAGACTAGATTGGATGAGTGGGAGATGAAGGAGGGTCAGACTCAGTCCCGAGTTAACACACATATTTTTCAACAGCGAATTAATATAAGAAAAGCGTTGTTTAAGGAAGGCTTATGGGGGCATAGCAGACAGTATAGGCTCTGTTCTCCAGTAAGATGTAGGCATGTTTCCCGAATGTGCTACTCCATTTCAGCCTGGGAAAGGAGGGGATGCTTGTTCAGAGAGAGAGAGCAAGAAGCGGTCAATCTCCCTAGGTATAATCATTCAGAGACTGAATACACAAGCAGGCGATGGCCGGACCATATATAAAAATAGAACTCTGCCCCACAATCTGCATCAGCCACCCAGGAAACCAGCCCATGATACAGTAACCAGCCTAGGAAACCAACCTGCTGTCTATGAGGCTTTTACAGGAAATCTGACCACTATCTCTAGCAGCTGTTCCAGGAAGCCAAGCAATAACCTCTGTGACCACTGGCCCCAAATAGCCTGGACTTGGTTAATAATGGACAACTACCCTAATTTTTGTCCCTGCTTCCAGCTTAAGACCAACCAGAGAAAGCCAAATGTGTACCCTAGATAATCACACAGAATGCCCCCTTTGTAATTATCCCTCCCCCAGCTTTCCCAGGCCAGATAACCTCCAATCAGTGCACACCTGAAGCCTTCCCTTCTCCCCCCCATAAACCTTTCCCACTCATCTGACTGTCTTGAGTCTCTGCCAAATGCAGGTGACAGCGGCTGACTCCCTTGCTCGAGCACACTCCGAATAAATAGCTTCTGCTTGTTCTCTTTGGGTGGTCTTTGTTTATTTCCACACCACATCTACATCTCTGCTCCTCCAGCATGAAAACATTTACCCCCACAGACCTGCCAATGTGAACATACAAGATTATTTTTCCTATTAATGTAATAGGCTTCATCCCCAGCATACCATTTATCATTTCTGCATTCCACGTATCTCGTGCATTGTATCGCACTAAATAAAACAATTCCAATCAGGCAGCTGTGGCAAGTACAAAGAAAAAGTAGGAACTTTGAAGTCATGGGTTCTAGTCCCAACCCTGTACCATCCGTCTCATCTTCGGTAAACGTCTTCAACTTTCTGGGCATTCATTTCCTGTTTTGTGACATATGGAAATTGGTAGTAGATGATGTCTCGGGTTCCCTACAGTTCTAGCAACCCATGATTTCAGAAAGAGCTACATCTCTCACTCCAGCATATTTTAATGCACTACTTTCAGAATTCAGAAAGTCCTCATACACCTAAATTTTTAGGTGTCTCTGTGTTTCACAGACTACCTCTTTATCATCGAGTTTTCTCACTTAAATTTTTTTTCAAACATTTCAGAATTATATAGGAAAATGGATAAAAACTTCTTTTCCATCTGTTCCAAAACTTTTACTAAGTGCCCATTCTGGAAATCACAGGACCAAATTATTTGGTCGTGAAAAAGAAATTAACGATTTGGTTTGTGCCTTGGGGATCTTACGCACTAATTGGAGGAATATGAAATTTGAGATTGTCAATCTGCCTAAAAAATGCAGATGTCAGAAAACAGGGTCTGAACAAGAAGGTGCAGCAGGTGAGCATATGAGGCAAAGAAATCACCAAATGACTTAGTCGTGGAGAAGGTGGAATTCGAGCTGGGTCCGGAGGTAGGTAGTATTTGAACAGGTGGAGAAGAAAAAGAGAGAAGAGAGGACATTCCAGGAAGGACAAATGGTGTGAATCAGGAAAGAATAACTTGCGTTCAGAATACCCTGAGTAGCCCTCTCAGACTGAGTTCTTCGAGGGAGCACTGAAATAGTGACTTTCAGTCAAAGCACACAGGACCACCAAGGCCAAGGTGAAAGCTTCAACTTTTCTAAGTATTGCTTGGTGCTATGTCAGTTTCCCATAAATCCTGTGGTAAAACAGACTTCTTCTTAGGGATCGAAAGAAATAATATGCAAATGAGGGGAAAAATTTGGCAATGTTTTCTGTGTGTGTATGTGTGAGAGAGAGACCCTATTTATCTCTAGTAATGCTTTAAAAAATTATGCTATCATATACACAACATAAAATTTACCATTTTAACCATTTTTAAGTGTACAGTATTAAGTACATTCAATCATTTTTCATCATCCCAAGCTGAATCAACTCAATACCCATTAAATAATAATTCCCGTTTTCCCCACCCAGGCCTCTGATAACCACTGTTCCATTTTATCATTGATTACTCTGGGTCCCTTACATAAGTGGAATCATTCAATATTTGTTCTCTGTGTCAGGATAATGTCTTCAAGGTTTATTCATGTGATAGCAGGTATCAGAATGTCATGTTTTTAAGGCTGAATAATATTTCATTGAATGTATATACCATATTTTGTTTACTTTTTTTTTTAAGATTTTATTTATTTATTTGACAGAGAGAGACACAGCGAGAGAGGGAATACAAGCAGGGGGAGTGGGAGAAGGAGAAGCAGGCATCCCCCCACTGAGCAGGGAGCCCGATGCGGGGCTGGATCCCAGGACCCTGGGATCATGACCTGAGCCGAAGGCAGACACTTAACAACTGAGCCACCCAGGCGCCCCTACCTTTTTATCCATTGATGGACATTTGGGTTGTTTCCATCTTTGGCTGTTGTGAACAATGTCACTATGAACGTAGGCATACAAATATCTGTTAGGATTCTTGCTTTCAGTTCCTTGGGGTATATCCCCACAAATGAAACTGCTGGATCATATGATAATTCTAGGTTTAATTTTTTGAGACTCTGCTATCCCATTCTTCATAGTGATAGCACCATTTTACATTCCCACCAGCGATATACAAGTGTTCCAATTTCTTCACATCCTCATCAACACCTGTTAGCTCCTGCTTTTTTTTCCTTAATAACCATCCTAATGGGAATGAAGTGGTATTTCATTGTTGTTTCTGATTTGCAGTTCCCTCATGGTTACTGATATTGAGAATCTTTTCATGTGCTGTTTGTTCATTTGTATGTCTTCTTTGAAGAGTCTATTCAACTCCTTTGTCCATTTTTAAAGACTGAGTTGTGTGTCTTTTTGTCATTGAGGTGTAGAGATTCTTTATAGATTCGAGATGTTAGTACCTATCAAATAGATGATTTGCAAGTAGTTTCTCCCATCCTGTGGATTGTCTTTCCATTCTATTGATGTATCCTTTAATGCACGTACAGAAACATTTCATTTTGATAAAGGCCTATTTGTTTATTTTTCTTCTATTGCCTCTGGTTTTGGTGTCATACCCAAGAAATCACTGCCAAATCTAATGTCATGAAGATTTTCCCTTATGTGTGCTTCTAAGAGTTTTACAGTTTTAGCTCTTACTTTGAGATCTTTGATCCATTCTGAGCTAATTGTTGCGTAGAGTTTAAGGTAAGGGTCTAATTTCATTTTTTTGCATGTGGATATCCAATTTTCCCAGCACAATTTGTTGAATAGACTGTCCTTTCCCCCACTGAATGGTCTTGGCTCTCTCAGAGAAAATCGTTTCAGCATATATGAAAAGGTTTGCTTCTGGGCTCTCTATCTATACAATGTTTGCCTTTAAAGGTGACTCATAATAATACGATGCACCAAGATGGTGCCCTCTACTCCTAAGAGAAAGAAATTGCTTTTCCTGATAATTATAATGAATTTCTAGTGTGAGAAAATGTGTATCTTCAGTTATTTACTTTTTTCTTCAGGAATTTTTTTTTATTTGTTATTTTTAAATAATTATACATTCACAGGAATTTGTAAAAATAGTACTGAAGTCCTGTGTACCCTTTCCCCAACTTCCCCCAATGGTATATCTTACCTATCTATGGTGAAATATCAAAACCCAGAAATTGACATTAGTATAATCCCGATCTTATTCATATTTCATCAGTTTTGCATGTACTTTTGCATGTGTGTGTGTGTAGTCCTATGCACTTTTATCACACGTGTAGATTCATGTAACCACCACCCTAATTAAGACATAGAACAATCCTACCACAAGGTTCCTTCATGCTACCTCTTTATCGTCATATCCATCTTCCTCCCTTCTCTCCCCCTCTCTAACACCTGGCGATCTCTAAATCTCTTCTCCATCTCTATGATTCTAGCATTTCAAAAATGTTACATAATGTGTGGAATATGTTGAGACTTTTTTTCTCTCTCAGTCTTATTCCCTTGAGATTCCTCCCAATTCTTGAATGTATCAATAGTGGTTTTTTTTATTGTTGAGTAGAATTTCACAGTATGGATATTCCATTGTGTTTACCTGCCCATCAAGGAACATTTGGGTTGTTCACAATTTGAGGTTATTACAAATAAAGTTAACACGAACATTCCTCTACCTGCTTTTGTGTGGACAATAAATTTCCATTTCTCTGAGATAAATGCCCAGGAGTACAATGGTTAGATCATAAGGTATGTTTAGTTTTATAAGAAACTGCTAAACAATTTTCTAGGATAGCTGTACCATTTTGCATTCCCACCAGTAACGTCTGAGGAGACCCAGTTTCTCTGCACCTTCATTAGCATTTGGTTATTTGACTATTTTTTATCTTAGCTGTTCTAACAGGTGTGTAGTGATAGCATAATGTGATTTTTCAGAAATGACTTACAATTTGCTACATACCAGTTCAACTACTTTGCATTACTGTCTTCTTCCCCTGAGTCCCACTTTGCACAGAGAAAATTCATTCCACATTCCCTTCCCTTTCCTCCCTTCATTATTCCTCGTGGGACTAAAGGAATGTAGAAAAGTGTCCCCATTTTCTCTTGGGCCAGATAGTCCTAACCAAGCCACAGGGATGGCCTTGCCTTTGCTTTCAGCACTGGTCCCGTAGTCAGCAGGGAATGAAGGAAAGATGTCGCGGACTAGAAGGTTACGGGGAGCAAGGTTGTCCTTTGTGTCTGTGTAGATTCATTTTCTAGTCACGGCGCACATTGTTTTGCTTCCTGCTGCAGGGGAGAGAAGGAAATGTAAATGTACTCGATGTTGGTTAAGCCTCCTGGACAGTAAAAACAAAGGCAGCTCTACTGTTTTTTTCCTAAATAATGTCAGATAACCCCTTTGAGAGCTCTTCAAAGATGATTTGCCCATTTCAAAGACTTTCAAAGTTGGAAGGGGTCCTGGGCAAGACCCTCAATAAACGTTGCTTAATGCCTACTGTGTGCCTGGCTCTAGGAGGGGCGCTGGGCCAGCGCCCCACGTAGGAATGAGCCAGGCTCTCCATCTGGTGTCGGCAGATAAGATTGAGGCAGGTCATATGCTCAGGCAGAAAGGAATGAGTGACTTCTGGGAGTCGGGGGGGCCCCGCAGCGCCCTGTCAGGAATTGGGGAACTCAGTGATCAACTCGCCCAAAGCTTCTCAAGCTTGAAGAAGGCTGAGAATCACATGAGATGCCTGCTAAAAACATAAATTCCTGGATCCCACCCCAGATGGACTGAATCAGAACCTCTGGAGGAAGAACCCAGGAAACCGTGTTTTATTTTATTTTATTTATTTTTGGGAGGAAGCTGTGTTTTAAAACGAGCTATCCATATGTGCTATGGATGGAATTGTGTGCCCCCCCTTGCCAAATTCATTTGTTGATGTTCTATACCCCGCCGTGATGGTATTTGGAGTTGGGGGCCATTGGGAGGTAATTGGGTTTAGAGGAGGTCATGAGAGCGGGGCCCTCATAATGGGATTAGTGCTATTATAAAAAGAAACATGAGACACTTGCATACATAGATGACTATGTGAGGATACCGTGAGAAGATGGCCAACTGTAAGCCATGAAGAGGGCCCTCACCAGGAAATGAAGCAGCCAGCACCCTGAGCTTGGACTTCCAGCCTGCAGAACTCTGAGAAATCAATTCCCATTGGTTCAGCCCCCCAGTTTACGGTATTTTGTTATGGCAGCCCGAGCAGTCTCATACAATAGGATTCTTAGAACTAACCTGACTGAGAACCATTGACCCAACCCAGCCTCCCATTGGACAGGTGAGGAGATTGAAGCACACTGAAGTTAGAACCCCATCTGGTGTCTCCATACCTAGTTAATGGCCCTCTCATGACTGAATCCAGGTTCTCTAACTTTGAGGCTTGGGCCCGCGCTGTCCCCTTAATGAGGACAAGTAAGTTTATTTGCACGTCAACTCTGGTTGATTGCCGGTGGCCGCCAAGAGGACTGTTCCAGGAAGGAATCTGAGGACAACTCCAGGCTCAGGTGATGTGGGCACCGTGACTGGCAGAGAGGGCACACGGAGAGTAAAAAGCATCACAGTTTGGGTGGGAAGCCTGGGCTTGGAATCCAGCTACCCAGGTTGA
This sequence comes from Potos flavus, assembly GCA_028534135.1. Lineage (NCBI taxonomy): Eukaryota > Metazoa > Chordata > Mammalia > Carnivora > Procyonidae > Potos > Potos flavus. The sequence goes on along the minus strand of CM052892.1, from coordinate 55,699,186 downwards.
TAAGGGCTCTTATCCCTTGAGTTCACCAAGAATAGTACATCATGAAGGCGTGGCCCATGACAGCAGCAGCCCCTGGGAACTTGTCAGCGGCGTGAATTCTGGGGTCCCATCCGGACTTACTGGATTGGGATCGCTGGGAATGGGGCCCGTGAGTCTGTCCTGAGGCTGATGCCCACTACGGCTTCAGAAGCGTCGCGCTAGAGAATAAGGACACCAGCTCCATTGTCTCTGGGTGGTGACCGTGAGAAGACGGTATAAAATAAAAACTGCTTTACGAAAGTGGACGGGTCTCCGTCTCCCTAGCAGGACTCTTACTGCTAAGGGCTCCCCCTGTGTGTCGCGGGGCGGTGGTGGCCTTGCCCGGCTCCCCTGGGGTCTCAGTATTCAGCCCGGCGCCTCTCACGGCTATTCCTCTGGTTGCGTGTGGAACAAACGGAATCCCTCAGAGACCTCCTGAGAGTGTCAGGATGTTTCTTCCAGCCCTCATCCCTCATAACCAATGAAAACATGCCAGGGCTGTGTATTTTTAGTCCGGGACATCTGTATTTGCCAGCCCCCCGAGCCCGCCTTCTAACCACGTGGCCCACATTGTGCAACCACTACCCTCCTCTATTACAAACCCTTCCATTTTCTGTTAAGTAATGGTTTGGAAGCCTGAGTGAATTAGAGACAGTAAGTATTTGATTGCTTACATTATTTTGGTTCAAACATGGCTCGAGGCCCGGGACTAATTTATTTATTTTTATATGGTACATTTCTATTTCACTTGGGGATTTGCCACCCCCATTCTCTCTGCCGGCTGCTCTCCCTTCACCCACCCACTCCCCTTGCCACCCTTCGTCCCCAGCCTGACTCTCTTGTGGGGTGGAAAGTTTGTGAAAGATGCCCCATCAGCAGCCTCCAAGCCAGAGATTCCATTCCCTGCCAGTGTGGTTCGCTCGCACGATCCGCGGCCCACCCAGGACCTCAGACCTGACAGGCAGGGACCACCTACTAGCGGCTCAACAAAGGCATGTCTTTTCCACGAGCCGGCCAGCCTGCTCTCTTTGGGTGTGGGTCTGAGCTTGCGACGGGTGGACCCTTCTTCCAGGAGCCGCTAAACCTGGTCGCAAAGTCTGCGACAGGTTTTTGCTGACCATCCTCCTGGGGGAGGAAAGCCAGCAACAGGGACACGACAGAGTCAATATCCTATTACAGGTCCCCTGAGCCAAGCTGTCCCCTGCCTACCCCTGCCCCCATTCGCAAAAACAGCCTGCTCTGCACATGGGATGGAAACTGTGTCCTGGCAAAACACAAAAAGTAAATATTTAAAGGGAAAAAAGCACACACAAGGAAACAAAATGCCTTGCGTTTATGTTTCCATGGTCTGCCGCCAAGTACCTCCCAGCCTCTCCCGGCTGGTGTTCGGCGTGCCATATGGTTTGAGACCGGCGAAGTAAACCCCTCCACGGTTGTGAAAAACATCAGTCCATTTGGTCTGGCCTTTCTCTGCCGGCATTTGTTGTTCATTTGCGAGTTTCTCACATCCCTCGGCCGACTGCTGTCAGTGTGTTTACAGGTTTTAGATTTCTGATGGAATCTCAAGCACCACACCACCCAGAGCCTGCTGCAGACCATCTCTGGGAGGAAGGGAGGCGGCCCTAAGGCGCTCAACTGAACGTTTGCAAACAGAGCCCTGTCACATGTATGATCCAAACCGAGCTCCCATTTTGATGCCTCAGTGATGAATAATTCCCCCCAAACTCAGGCAAAAAAAAAAAAAAAAGGTGATTTTTCTGTGTTATCCCCCACTTGGCATCCTGTTGTGATACTCCTGACCCAGAAGCTTGAAGGGTGGGGTCTGGCCTCGTGAGGGGTGGAAAACTGGCCATCATCAGGGGGAAAGGTACAAGAGACAAATGATGGGTAAACCAGGGCCGTCTAGAACAAAGCCTTGTCTGCTTCTCGCTTGGGGATGCCAAGTGAGGGGATGGAACTAGACCCCTAACTTTTCATGTTGAAGGTATTGCAATAAACTGTCCTAAGAAATGAAATTAATATATCCCCCAGTCTGGAGGGTCAAAGCACAGTACCCATGTGATGATTAAGGGAAACAAACAGATAGAAGGGAATGTTAAGGAAGCTAAGATAAGCAGTTGGAGTGTGATTTGCACATCCAAACTGGACTGCCAAGCCTTGGGCTCATATCTTTTTCCCACCATCCCTCATTTTTGCCTGGTGACTTCTACATACAGAACCATATGGAGAAAATTCTGTCCTTATTTCTCGCTCAGCTCTATCCAGTTCACGCTGGGATTCTGTTCGATTCGGGCCCTGTAGCACATTGAGTTGGTTGTGGGAGATTATTTAGAAGGATGTGTAGGCGCCTCTTGGCTGTGGATATCTGGGTGGGCTAAGGAGCCAACAGATGTGTGATCATCTTTGAAGACAGGGAAAGACATAATACAAACTCATTGCATTTATTTTTTTGCAGCTTCTAGTCTGGGTTCACAGAGAGGCTGTCACTATCATGGTTTGGAAGTTCCTTGAGTTGGAAAGAGAAGAAGTACACTTCTTTATGATAACAAATCATGCATTGAAGTGGTATGATTATTGCAGCGAAGACTCTAGGGTCCTGAAGAAGTCATATCACCCTCCCCTCTAGTCCTTTGAGCACTAACTTTCGATTTGGACTTTTATAGGACCCTTGATTTGATAAAATGTCCTAATGTGTCACAATGTGTCTAGCATCCTTCATGTAAGTGAGTGATATTTACAAGATCAGAAGTGACTGGATATTAACCGTTGGGTATATCCTAGTAGAGAGGCTCAAACTCTGAGATAATTTATCATTTTTTATTTTAAATACAATTTAGTTAACATATAATGTATTATTAGTTTCAGGGGTAGAATTTAGTGATTCATCATTTGCATATAATATCCAGTACTCATTTTATTAAGTGCCCTCCTTAATGCCCATCACCCAGTTACCCCATCCCCTCACCCCTCTCCCCTCAAGCAACCCTCAGTTTGTTTCCTATAGTTAAGAGTCTCCTATGGTTTGCCTCCCTCTCTGTTTTTTTTTTCCCTCTCTGTTTTTATCTTATTTTATTTTTCCTTCCCTTCCCCTATGTTCATCTGTTTTGTTTCTCAAATTCCATGTATGAGTGAAATCATTTGGTATTTCTTTTTCTCTGACTGACTTATTTCACTTAGCATGACACCCTCTAGTTCTATCCACATCATTGTAAATAGCAAGATTTCATTCTTTTTGATAACTGACATTCCATTGTATATATGAACCACATCTTCTTTATCCATTCATCTGTTGAAGAGCATCTCAGCTCCTTCCACAGTTTGGCTATTGTGGACATTGCTGCTATGAACATTGGGGTGCATGTGCCCATTCTTTTCACTACATCTGTATCTTTGGGGTAAATATCTAGTAATACAATTGCTGGGTCATAGGGTAGCTCTATATTTAATGTCTTGAGGAAACTCCATACTGTTTTCCAGAGTGGCTATACCAGCTTGCATTCCCATCAACAGTGTAACAGGGTTCCCCTTTCTCCACATCCTTGCCAACATTTGTTGTTTCCTGTCTTGTTAATTTTTGCCATTCTAATTAGTATAAGGTGGTATCTCATAGTGATTTTGATCTGTTTTTCCCTGATGGCTAGTGATGTTGAACATTTTTTCATGTGTCGGTTAGCCATTTGTATGTCTTCTTTGGAGAAGTGTCTGTTCATGTCTTCTGCCCATTTCTTGACTGGATTATTTGTTTTTTGGGTGTTGGGTTTGAAAAGTTCTTTATAGATCTTAGATACCAGCCCTTTATCTGAAATGTCATTTGCAAATATCTTCTCCCATTCCATGGGTTGCCTCTTAGTTTTTTTGACTGTTTGCCGTGCATAAGTTTTTTATCTTGATGAAGTCCCAAAAGTTCATTTTTGCTTTTGTTTTCCTTGTCTTTAGAGACATGTCTTGAAAGAAGTTGCTGTGGTTGATGTCGAAGAGGTTGCTACCTGTGTTCTCCTCTAGGATTTTGATGGATTCCTGTCTCACATTGAGGTCTTTCATCCATTTTGAGTTTATCTTCGTATATGGTAAAAGAGAATGGCTCAGTTTCATTCTTCTGCATGTGGCTGTCGCATTTTCCCAGCACCATTTATTGAAGAGACTGTCTTTTTTCCATTGGATGTTCATTCCTGATTTTTCAAGGATTAGTTGACCATAGCATTGAGGGTCCATTTCTGGGGTCTCTATTCTGTTCCATTGATCTATGTCTCTGTTTTTGTGCCAATACCAGGCTGTCTCAAATATCACAGCTTTGTAATAGAGCTTGAAGTCGGGCATTGCGATGTCCCCAGCTTTGGTTTTCTTTTTCAACATTCCCCTGGTGATTCAGGTCTTTTCTGGTTCCATATGAACTTTAGGATTGTTTGTTCCAGCTCTGTGAAAAATGCTGGTGGTATTTTGATAGGGATTGCATTGAATGTGTAGATTGCTTTGGGTAGCATAGACATTTTACCAGTATTTTTTCTTCCAATCCATGAGCATGGAACAGTTTTCCATTTCTTTGTGTCTTCCTCAATTTCTTTCATAAGTGTTCTAGAGTTTTCAGAGTATGGATCTTTTACTTCCTTGGTTAGATAATTTATCATTTTTAATTTGCCTTTTTTCCTTTTAACAGGTACAACCAGACTATTTTCCCAAAGTGTATGCCAGTTTAGACCCTACCATCATCATAAGGCATGAGAGATAAGTCTCCCCATATCTTTACTGGCACTGAATATTATCACTATTATTATTTTTTGCCAACTTGATTGGCAAACCATTGGCTCTCTTTATTGTTATATAACATTCCTTCAAATACTGGTGATGTTGGGCACATTTTCAAATGTTTGACATTCATTTTCATTTCAACTTCAATGAATTGCCCACTTTCCTACTTTCTCTTTCTTTTTTTTTTTTTTGCACAATAATTTGTAAGAGGTTCTCAATATTAGAAATATTAATGCTCTATCATATATGTGTCAAATATTTTCTCTAGTCCCATCATCTCTATATTAATATTTTTGTATTATATTTGGCCACGCAAAAAAATATTAAATTTTTATGTAGTCAAGTCTATTCTATTTTTCCCTTAAGTCATTTTGGTTTCCTGTCTTGCTTTAAAAAGCCTCCCCCCTTAGAGGTTAAAAAACATTGTCCTAAATTCCTGATTAGAGTTGCATTAAACAGTTCTCACTTAGGCAGCACATATACTAGAATTGCATTAAATTAGGTATTAATTTAGAAAGTTAATGTGTTTACGTTCTTGTCTTCCTCCAAGCAAACTATGGCCGGTAGGCCAACTCCAGCCCATCATCAGTTTTCCTAAATAACATTTTATTGGCCCCAGACACTCTCATCTATTTACATACTCTCTATAGCTGCTTTTGCACTACAATGGCAGAGTTGTGTTCTTATGACAGTTGTATGGCCAAAAAACCTAAAGTATTTATTATCCAGCTCTTGACACAAAAAGCCCGTCAACCTTTACATTGCAAGATCTTTGAATCCATTTCTTCAGATTCTATTTCATTTCTTTTTGGAATCTCTGTATGTTTCTCCATTTGTTCATGTCCTATTTTATTTCTTTCAATAATGCTTTATAATTTTTCATCATCTTTAAAAGGAAGCTAATGGCACTACCCATGTTATTTTTGTACAGATTAATTAAGTTAATTAACATGAAATGCTTAGCATAGTGTCTGGCTGATAAAAAGCTCTCAAAAAAAAAAAAAAAATAGCAGCCACTGTTTTACCCTGGCACAAAGAGGTGCAAGAGAAGACAAGGCATAATTGTCACCATTCTGAATTTCCTGATTACTGCAGATTTTCTTTAAGTCATCAACCGGCTTATTAGAATTTCTTTTCCTGATTATAATATTAATATGAATTCATTCTAGAGATTTGGGGAGAGAAATCAAATAGGAACATTTTTAAAATTAAAATCTCCTCTAACCCCTCTACCCACAGAAACCACTGTTACTACATTGATGTGTATCTAGCATGGTTTTGTTTCTGTGGGTACCTATCCATGCGTTCATGTGTCAGGTGGAACCCAACTGTTCCTTGACATTTGGGTACTAGAGACATCACGCTTCTTTTTTCTGAATAAAATCTTGATGTGGCTGAGCTTAATGAAAAAGCTAACGTCAGTCATTTGGGGGCTCCATCCTATGTCCTATATCAGACCAACTAAGGACATGCACTATGTGTTTAGGGAAAGAGGCAGGCATGGGCCATGCTGGGGGTGCTGCTCCCACCAGACAGCCATTCTTAACCATTGGTAGGCACTGCTACCCCAGTTGGCACCAAGATGCCCTTCATAGAGGTCCTCCCTGCTGGCTACTTGTTGAGCCCCAAAGATCCTTGCTGCCATTCCAAAGCCACAGCTTAGTGACCCACCTCCCCAGGTAGCCCAGGCAGCCAGCCACCTGGGACCACACCTGAGAGCAAAGCTTCCACCCTGCCCCTCTCTACCTTGGAAGCACAGAAGCTGTGCTTTTCTTCAGAGGACTAAACTCTTTTCAACAGAGATCCAAGTGGTCCCTGAGATATTTTTTAAAGGCTGTTAAATTTTAATTCCCCCCCTCAAGAGGAAGAAGGGAGATACTTCTATTTTTCCTTGGTACATCTATAAATACAGAGTAAAATTTAAAAGATACTAGTTAATTTTTCATTTGAGATGGTACTTTAACAGTGCTTTTGAACCTTACTGTTACTGAATGCATAACCTGTAGGCATATCGCCATACTCCTCAATAACCTTTAAGATATTATATTAATGGATATATATGTGTATTATATATGTGTGTATGCATGTATAACTATATATACACAATAGTTTCCACTAAATGTAGGAATGCTCCTATATTTGGAGTCAATTTTGAAGTTTTACCAAAATTGACTTCAGATTTAGCATCAGCCTTTGGGAGGCCAAAGAGCTGAATGCTGACTTCAACATCATTTCTGGTATCCCCGAACTTGGGTATGACCAACGATTGTGAGAACCCATAGATTCTCATCATATCTAATCAGGAGAACAACAATAGTAATATGAATCAAGCAAGACATCATTTGCTCTGATTATTAATATCTTATTATTTACCTTAAGGTCTAGATAAGCATTCTGGTTGTAACAGGGGCCAAAATCTCCTTATATATTTTACATGTTAAAATTCTATCGGTCAGTTGATATATAAATGAATAAGTAAAATGATGAAATAAATAATATAGATTTCGAAAAATATTAACTTCACATGAAAAGCAATTATTAACAACTTTCCAATGATTAAATGGGGACATAGACAAATGGCTAATACAAATATTAAAAGAGCATGTTAGCTAAGTAACTAAAAAAATATTGTATCTTTTTAAAGCCAATGCACATCAATAAAAATTTCAACAATATAAGGGGAAAAATAACCATTAGTTTATACTATAATTCTTGTATTTAGAGAATTAATTGGCACAGAGGCATTTCTAATGTTAAACAAAGCAAACTTTAAGAACTATGTTGAATTTCTGGTTACACAGACCATCGGTCTTTCCAGGAAAGGTCCTATTTAGGAATTCTTATCTATGAGAATGAATTTAAGGCAGAATTTCATATTTGTCACCTTGAAATTTCTTAAGGAGGAAATTAAATCCATAATCATGCATTATAACCTACACAGTCTGATAAATAACTATTAATCCAGATATAATAAAGAATAAAAATTAAGAAGAAAGTACAGATAAATGAGAAGTATATATTTTCACAAGCCAAATTTCAAAAGAACAGACTTGTATGAATTCTTTCAAAAGATAATTTTTATGGTTTGAGGTCTATGGAAACTAAAATTTTGATCAAAAACCTATCAAAATGTTGCTCTGGTGAAGTCTATTTTCAGTAGACGAAGACAAAGGACTTTTGTGATTTGATTTGCTCCAGTGATTAGGTACAAATTTCCTCCCAGAAAACATATTATTAAGAGCCTTTTCCTCCTGAATCATATTCTGCTGTGTACAGCAGGCTTAGTGGTGTTATTAAATGTGCTACTTTTGTACTTTCGACATCAGTTTGAAGTCTAGTGCACTTCGTCTATTTTGATGCCAAGAGGCTCTGGTTCTTCTCAGCAGAGTGAATCTTATTGAAGAAATATTTATAAAATGAAAACTCCATCAAGAAAAGTGTTGGGCAATTGCCTCTGACAAGAACAAACACAATGAAGACTACAAATGATTAAGGAGTCACAAGCATCCCACAGTTGTTTGCACTCTTCAGTTGCATACTGAGTAAGATACAACGGCACAGAACTGCTGACCGTGACCGCCAGAGAGTGGGCCTTCCATCATTTCTCCCCATCCAAGGACAAAGCACATGACATACAAGGGATTGTGGAACTGCCTTATCGTGTGATTTTACAAAATGTACCAACAAAGTCAAATAGCCACTATTACATGTTAGAATGCTGCTTGAGCAACAAAAAGCCTTAAAATTGTGCCATGCAGAGAATGCCAATTTAACAAGAGGACAAACAGCCAAAGTTTTCTCGCAGAGGAAGTAGCTCATTTGTAGCCCGTGCTGAAGAAGTGTACCACCTGATGTGCTTTGCGAAGGCAAGTGTCTCAGTCTCCAGCCTGCTGTAGAGTCCTCCCACATTCCCTGTGCTGCTGGAAAAGTATTGGGCTTGGCACACGGGCAAGGGAAAGCTGAGGGGTAGGTGGAAATTCAGATGATAGTGTTATCTTACAAGCCAATTACATCACCCCATTGCTCTATTTTTAGAGTGAACATTTTTCCTCGAGTGCATGCAAAAATATTAAAAATAAAGATGACCAAGGTTTGTTCTTTCTCTCACCACGGTTTGTTGGAGTTTGGGTTTTTCTTGCTCCTTCTGGGCTGCAAACCCTTGTATCAAACTCCCTTCCCCTCTACCAAATAGCAGGACAGAGAGAAGAACTCTCAGGGTCTTGTTGACCCCACACTCTGCAGGAGGAGGGGTGGAGTAAGGGCACTGTTAACTGCTCAGAAAGAAAGGATGGAAAGGATGGTCCCATTTATAAAATACCTGCACCACCTCAACCAGCACTCTACACTTCAAAAAGAATGACAGCAGAAGGAAATTGATGTAGAATCAAGAACAGAAAGATCTAGATGTAACTGTCATTATTGCCTATATCATAGAGATCTTCCTGAGGATAACAGCATGGAAAATAATTATGACACGGAGTCGATGTAAACATAAACCTCATTCTTGTACTGTTTTTTCTTGCTAATAATGTTAGGATCATCATGCAGCAGCTTGGAAAAGCTGCTCTATGTTAGGACAAACTGTATAATATTTTGATAATCTATGATGTAAGTTCTGTCTTTTTTGTATCTTTTCTCCCTTGGTACCAGTCATTTGTGGCAAAGCCATGTAGTTTGCATTTGAAGACTTCTGTATTCCTTAGCCCCACTTTTTGATTTGACCCAAAGAAGCACTAATAGGTTTTGAGTGTTGCCTGTGTGTTTTAGAAACCTGAAATCATTAAGACAAAACCTAATGTCAAAAATTAGAAGCCAAGTAATTTGTGCAGAGTGAATACATTGGGAGGTTTGGCTAGAGCATAATTAGGGCAGGGTGCATAAACTAGATTTTCTGGTTTTCAAAACTTTGAATTGTAATAAAGATTTTTCAGTGTGCTATTTCAATTTCAGTAGCAAATAAATGCGTGTGCACAGAGGATCATATTAAAATTGAGACTTATTTGGAAAAAGAAAGAAAGAAAGAAAGAAAGATGACCAAGTGAAGGCAGCAACATGAGTTACATTCAGAAAGCCTCTTCAAACAGTGCATTCATTTTCAGATTGGGGGCTGCTCCAGCTCCATAGACAAAATCTTCAGGCCCAGGAGATGAAGACAGTAGAAGATTTGACTTTAGCTGGATGTTGGCACAGGGTTTCTCAATGTTTGCCTTATTGACATTTAGAATTAATAACTCTTCATTGTGTGTGTGTCTTCATTGTGTGTGTGTGTGTCTTGTGCACTTTGGATGCTGAACAGAATCCCTAGCCTCTACCCTACTGGGGTCAGTAATACCTCCCCCCCATTAGGACAATCAAAAATGTCTCTAGACATTGGCTAATGTCTCCTGGGGAACAAAATCACCCTGAGAACCTGTGGCTTCGAGGAAGGAAATCTAAATCAATGGCACAAGCATTTCTTACGTGATAACGCTCCATAAAGATGCTGTCACCTACCCCCGCCGCCAGGCACTAGCATCTTCTATGAGACCCAAAGAGTGACTGACTGACCGCTTTGAGACTGACAAAGTTGGCAAAACTCACCATGCTCGCCATGCTGATTTCAGTTGGAAACGGGCTTCTGTTCAGCTCACATATGTGAGCACAGGGTCACAGGAGCACTCTGTTGGTGCATGGTGCTGAGATGTTACTATTACCACACTATACCGTTAAACTTTAAAAAGTTAACTACTGGGTTGACTGGGAAGCTCAGTCAGTTAAGCATCCAGCTCTTCGTTTCGGCTCAGGTCGTAATCTCAGGGTCGTGAGACAGAGCCACACATCAGGCTCTGCGCGGAGCATGAAAGCTGCTTCAGCTTCTCTCTCCCTCACCCTCTGCTCCTCCCTTAGCTTGCTGTGCACTCTCTCTCTCTCTCCCTCTAAAATAAATAAATAAGATCTTTTCTAAAAAGTTAACTATAGGAATTCTTTAGTGAATATTAAAATGTTAGCTACATTTTTAAATAAAATTTCAGGTGTGTCGATGGAGCCCAAAGTTCTAAGATGGCAATACATTTACAAATGCGTGCAATCAAAGTTGCGTCAGACTACATATTCAGAGCACACGTCTGAGGAGAAGCAACCTGAAGAGGGACTGGGGCTAGGGCCATGGCGGGCACCGTGGCAGGGTGCTCAGTGGTATCTGCTGAATGAATGATTCCGTTAGCCAATCCTACATTGTGGAGCATTGAAGTTGTTTGCAATAATTTGGTCTTGTAAGTTACTTTGTGATGAACTTTTTAAATTATAAAGTAGTGAGATCCTATTTAGCCCCTTCAAAAAAATTTCTGGAGGTAGAATTATGGCATCAAAACATCTGAACATTTTTATTCTTTTTTATACCTATGATTGCGTCCTCCAGAAAAACCCATTTATGCCGTCAGTGATGATTGTCTTGGAAGACCCTGGGTGTTATCATTTTTCAAAGACCTTTTTTAACATGATAAGAAAACATTGTCTCTTCTTTTTATTATTTCACATTTCTTCAGTTTCAGAACAAACCGCAATAATTACATAGTGCCAAAATTACCATCGATCACTGTTTCTTTAGTTGATCCTCTGATGACCCAGTTGGACTGCGGTTAGGGTGCATGAAATAGGGGATATATGTACCTTTAAACCCAAGAGTCGCCCTTGGCCTGGCAAGATGTTTGCACTATGGGAACATGAAGGAGCCGAGGTCCATGAGGGAACAGCAGGTGCTTACCCCCAAATACAGATTTACTGAATGGAAGAGGGAACACACTCAACAGATTTTCAAGCTGTCTTATTTGAACAAGATATTTAAACATGCTGAAACGACTCACATACTTAACCTTGTCTGTTCCACCACTCTCTCCTTGCCAAGGAGCAATAGTTGACTTTGCAAAACACGAAGTCATATCTGACGTCACTGTAACACTTAACAGAGTTGCTGCCGTGTGTCATGGATAGCATGTGATCCCAATCACTCTCTGAAACAATCTTCCAGGTAGGCGACATCTCTCCATTGTCAATAAGGAACCTGAGGCTTAAGAACTGGTGTCAGGTCCAAGGCTAGTGAGTGGCCAACCTGGAATTCACATCCAGTTCTGCCTGATTCCAAAACTTCTACTCTTTTATTTCCCATACCATATGGTGTACCAAGAGCAGCCACAGATGCTCATGTTTCCTCGTGACTCCCCCCTCCCCTCAAGAATGAGAAGTCCATGGTTCCCTCCCACTTGAGTTCAAAGAAAGCTCCTGAAATTAATTAATTATTTTGATGACTCTTATAGAACATCTGGTTCTCCTTTTCTCCCCTGTTTTATGGCAGGGCAGGACAGGTGGGGTGGTAAGGGAATAAAAGGGGAATTAGATTTCCTGGTACAAGGAATCACAGCATATTACAAAAGTAAACACTCGGTCATTTGTTTGTCTTTCAACCCCCTCTGGTTTTCAGCTTTGTGTCACAGCAACATGAAGGGGGCAGAGCCTGGCCCAGGCTGTATTTTCACGTTCCCACTTGAAAATGTCTGAACGAGTACAATTATTTGTTTCCCCCCCAGCAGGACTCTTTGTGGCTGGGGACAGACCTGGCCTCCTGGATTGGTGTCCCTCCGATGCCATCATTCTGTGATGATTTTGGCTAGCCCTCACAGGCCCTTGCAACTAGAGTCACTATTATTGAATGAGCACAGTTTTCAAACTGCAAAACAGGCTCCACACCAGAATTCCCAGTCTTCCAAGAGCGGGAGAGTGAGCAGTTCCCGTCCAGTCCCCACTGAGTACCAGAACGAGACAGGTGTTTGAGTTGCTGTGTTCATTTCTTAAGTTAGATAACAAGGAAAGACACCCCATACCTGATGACTTGTATTCCAATTCCAGAAAAGTCATTGTTAATCACGTGACCCTGAGAAATTGCCTTAACACTCCAAACCATTTATTCTTGTGAAGATCACGTAGAACACGTGAAAATCATGAAGCTTCTTGCGAATACATATTACAGATTAATATTGCTCAAATAACACTTTCATACATCTAACCTACTATATATTTGACTTATTCATTTTGTTTCTTTTCTAGCCTCACATTTTCTGAACTCCCTTCACCACCACCACCCCTGATGTAAGTGTAATGTAAGTCCCATGAAGTCAGGCATTGGGGAACTTGTTGATTTTTTTTTAAGATTTTATTTATTTATTTGACAGAGAAAGAGAAAGAGAAAGAGAAAGAGAGCACAAGTAGGCAGTATGGCAGGCAGAGGGAGACGAAGAAGCAGGCTCCCAGACAAGCAGGGAGCCCGATACGGGGCTCGATCCCAGGACCCCAGAATCATGACCTGAGTCGAAGGCAGACCCTTAACCAACTGAGCCACCCAGGTGCCCCAGACTTGGTTGATTCTTATATCCTTAGAGATCAGAGGAAGGACAAGCTTAGAGTCAGCACTTTATAAATGTTTGCAGAATGACTGAATGGATGATAATCCCCCTGGAGAATTACCAATGTAGCCTGTAAAATTTTATTCCCTGAAAAACTTTTAAGAGGAAGGCAAGCAGAGTCCTATGCAAATGAGTTTAGTGATAATACTACCTGCAGACAAGAGTGGAACCAGCAAACTCTGACAGTTACTTTGAGTCCTGATTTGATGATTTATGGTTATCTACCCAGTAGGGTTACCACTGGGCTGGGCCACCCACCATGTTCAGACCAGGATTCAAATCCTGATTACCACCTTCCTTTAAAACCTATAAAACTCTAGCTCAGAAAATCTGAAAAGCTTGTCATAGACTGATCCCCTCCTCACTCATCCTGCTGAAACAAAAATGCATTTGCTGATCAAAGGTTGGGCTACCGGACTTTCCAATACACCTGAGGCACCGAGTCTGCTCAGGACCCTTCTAAGTAGCCTTCAGCTTGACGGGCTGGCCAAGGCGTTTCCGGCATCCCGGTGACTAGTCGCCAATGGAATCCAGGGTTGCAATATTTAGTCAGCGTTCTGCTTGTACATTCTGTCCCCTCCTTTCCCCCCTCCAGGAAAACATATGGTGAGAGCTGCTTTTTTTGGAGCAAATCCTTAGGGGAAAACAAACTTTTCATCTTAAAAAAAAAAAGTTCCAGTAAACCATTCTTACTGATTTCTAAGGAAATCACTTCAGAGCTTAATTTTGCATTTCCCATCAGAGCAATCACTTCTGTTACGGGAGAAAGTGCAGCTGACGAGGGTTTTGAGTCAGCGGCTAGTGCGGGCTCACGTGCCCAGGTGCGGGTGTATGTATGAACACACACGTGTGTACAGACCAGTGTATATAGTACACTTACTAATCCCTGAAAGCAACGCTTGAGAATAGTCCATTTGCTTTTCCGAAAATGGCCAAATCGTGACATTGTTGACAGCCAGGCTAGGCAGCATCTGCTGAAATTTTTGACCCTGGAAACACCAAGTGTCGATGACTCCCTCCTTCCTCCATGCCTCTAAACACTAGAAGGATTCCCCGTGTGTGTCTGAGGAGCAGAGGATGCATGCAGAAGCAGGAGAGAAGGCAAAGGTGGGTTCTACAGGTCCTTGCTTCCTTTGCTTCTCCTAACAAAGGCAGGACTCAAATGCCAAAGCCCAGACCGAGGGCAGCCAAGTGTCCTAAGGACAGGAATGTATTTGAAATTAATGCCGATGTTAATTGGGCTGAAAGAGAATCAAGCTCACTTTTGTCCTGGGTCTGGGGGTCATGTCCCATAGGAAAGCCCTGTTTCTCCCTCTATCTCTATCTCTCTATCTCTCTCTTTTTTTTTTTTTTTTTTTTGCAGTGTTTAATGCAGGATTTTATTTTCTTTTATTTTTCAAGAAATAGATGGAAGTTTACATAACACAGTTTCCTTGTTCTTCCCCTGGACATGTGCAATGTCAGCCTTGCCAACCTAGGAGCTACTTCCTTTCACTTTTGTAAAACCTGAGCCCTCTCTTCACAGGTGCACGCAGGGACGGCGCCCTCACATGCATCCTGGTTTTCACAAAAATCCACAAATAACAACAGATGAGGTCTTCACTCCACACAGTTAGCACAACCCAGACCATCCACACTCCCAAACAGCAGGAAAAAAATTAAAAATTAAATGAAAGCAACAGGCCAGGAGCAATTTGAGTTCATTTCACCCTGGCAAGACTTCTTAAGATTGAGTTGAAGAGAAGTAAACATCTTTAAGGTAAGAAGTCTGGTGACCTCCCACTGGTCCTGGAGGTGATTCAACCACAACTCCACAAGAACCCTGCCTCCCCCACCACTCACAGCCTCTCCCTCAAGAGCCTTCCGTGCAATTGTAGTAGGTATTTTTTGTGGTTTCCTCTGGGGGAAAAAATGCAACTCAGATAGGAAGACACAGATGCAGAGACCTTGGCCACAGCGACTCGGTTCCTCTTCTGCTCCGAGCAACTTCTCTAATGATTAAGCTGTTGATAGAAACCATTTCAGTAATTGTGGCTTTTCCAACAAGACCAACTCCGGGGAGACAAGCACAGACATTGGTACCTGCGCCATATTAACCTCTGAGCCCACCGCTTATTAAAGCTTTCAAGTTCAAGTTATATTGAAATCTGACTCACCACTTGAAGGTTACACAAAGTCGGGCCCCCCCCAAAATATCATTGTGAATAGAGAAGCAACAGTTCTTTTCTTCCCCTGGAAACTAAACCTTATTTTCACAGCATGTTGAAGGCTTTAAGTGCTAACTATATTGATTTACATTTTTAGATAAAAATAGTTGTTGCAATCATCAAGAGAGATACATTGTCTAATTCCTGCCCAACCCTACCCTCCCTCTGTCGTTAGCTGGCAGTGGCAGGTGAAGTTATTCTAGCCAATGAGTCACCTGAGGGGGCAGGACTCTCTCAGAAGAACATAATCAGGCTGGTGACTGTATTGTAAATGGGCAAACATCTCTAGACTTGAGAATCTTCACCATGGGGCACTGAGAATGGGGAAGGCCATGAATGGTTTATATCCACAGAGCTCAAGCATGCCTGTAGGCAGAGAAAGGAACCCACTGACATGTCCAGGATAAAGAGAGAACAGGATGCAAGCAGGCAGCCTTCTCAGGTGGGAATGTCTACCCTCAACAACCTCTGGCCACTATGGGAAAGACAGAGAAAGAAGGAAGGGAGGGAGGGAGAGAGGGGAGACAAACAGGAAACATGAAACAGCGATCCCACTTTCTCTGTCTCCTGTACCCTTACACAACCTGTACCCCAAAAGATGATTCCTTTTTTTCGTCTTCTTGTTCCTAATGGGGTTTTTAGAATATACCTTTTTGTGGTTCTTGAGCTAAAGTCTCATTGTTTGATCTAAGGCCCCACCTACACAGAGCTGTGTAGGTTTGTTTCCAAGGCAAGAATTAGAAGAAACCCAGGGAAATAGCTAAGAAAAAGTCAGAGAAGAAGACATACTGGGGGAGAAAAAATCTTTATTGTACATAAATGGAGGGCAGAAACACTGAGCAGAGATTTTGTAGATTTCCTGGAAACTTACAATAATAATGCCTTCATTGTTTATTATATTTGTTAATCTCTGTCTATTCCTGACAGCTACAAGCAGTAAAAAATTTTGAAACAAAGCAAAAATGGCAAAA
>CM052892.1:55651903-55682309 GCA_028534135.1 Potos flavus | reverse complement strand
CAGAGAAGAAGACATACTGGGGGAGAAAAAATCTTTATTGTACATAAATGGAGGGCAGAAACACTGAGCAGAGATTTTGTAGATTTCCTGGAAACTTACAATAATAATGCCTTCATTGTTTATTATATTTGTTAATCTCTGTCTATTCCTGACAGCTACAAGCAGTAAAAAATTTTGAAACAAAGCAAAAATGGCAAAATGTTTTGGGATTTATTTTTGGGGGCAAGAGAGATACACCATATCTCATTGCTCTTCTGTGTAATCAGGGGAGAGAATTCCAGGAGAAAAGCAGAGGAAAGCAAATTGGAAAGAAAGGCAACGTCCTAAGTCCTCTGGGAGAAAAATAGAGAAGCGTGGATTCAGCTTGGGAAGAACTGGCTTTGGCAAATCTACCTCCACAAAAGTCACTTTCTTTCTGACATCAAGTCATGGAAACTTTGGTTGAGGCTAAGCCTGTCTTGGGTTCTGCAGAGCTGTGCCCCTTCTCTAACCCTTCACTGAAGTTAACATCAACTATACCCTCTTTCCCCAGAACCAGGATTAATTCCCAGGGAGAATTTTCAATGAAAGCTACAAATTCCTCAACTAGTTGTCTGTCTCCCCTTCCCCACCTATCAACATTGGCTTCATAGTTTACTGCGCGTTTCATCCTTATAAAACAATAACAACAATAACAACAACCAACATTTACTGAGCATTTAATATGCGTGAGACACCGTTTCATATGCTCTTTGTATGTTAAGTCACGCCTCAGCCAATGTCTTAGGAGGAGACCACTCTTATTACCACTTTACAGATAAGGAAACTGAGGCTCAAAATCCTCAGCTAGCGGGCAAGGGAGCACGTGTGCTTGCAGACCGTGATTCCAGAGCTCCTAAACTCAGAAACACAAAACATCTAAACACTAAGCATCCTCCAGTGGAAACAGACTTCAGGCGGGGTTTGCTGTTTTCCCAGACCACCCGCAGTCCTGTTGCTTTCAAAATGTTCCATCCCAGCAGCTCCTTTCTTCAAGTAAAATCTTGCACAGAAGCCATAAATCTACACAAAACAGATAAAATGGAGGTTTCTGGGTCAAATGAGGAGAAGCAAGGATTCCTGCCTTTTCCCACCTCCAATCAGCCCCTCAGTGGTGCCCTAGAAGTTTCCCCAAGGTTTCTGTGGAACACAATTGGAAAACCCCTGGACCAGTCTCTAGTTAGTCTCCTTCCACTGGTAAAATTGCCAGCTCCGGAGTTTCTTTCCAACTTGCTTCCAAAACTCTAGGGTTTCCTGTTGCTTCTAGGATAAGTCTTGAAATTCTGCACTGGGAATTCCAGGTTTTCCAAATCCTGTCCACAAGCCATGCACCCAGGCTTTCCTTCTGGACTCCCCATCTGGCTGGCCTGGCCTCACTGCCATCCCCAAACAGGCATCATTCTTTGAACCATCGGAAGTGACCTCTACTTTCTCCTCTGCTTCTGCAAATTCTAACAGCGCAAACCGAGTGGAATGCAGCTTCTCCATAAAGCCTGACCGCTCTAGTCCTGCTCATGCTGACTTCCGTTGAAACCACAAGACAGGTTCCACGGCTAGAACAGAGACCGAAACAACAATGATTTAAACAAGATACAAACGTATTTCTCTTTATTTCTCTTGCAAGAATTGTCCCAGCGTGGGCACCTGGATGGCTGTCTGTTCAGCGTCTGCCTTCAGCTCAGGTCATGATCCTGGAGTCCCCGGATCGATCCCCGCATCAGGATCCCTGCTCAGCGGAGAGTCTGCTTCTCTTTCTCCCTCTGCTCCTCCCCCTGCTCCTTCTCCAAACCCCCATTCACACTCTCTCTCTCCCAAATAAATAAAACCTTTTAAAGAATAAAATAAATTTTAAAAGAAAGAATTGTGTCAGCATGTGGCAGCCCCACAGTGGGGGACCCACGCTTCCTCCATGCTGCTGCCCGGCCACACTATCTGGGGCTCACCATGGCTCACCACCACCACATCTGAGCTCCACCAGGAAGAGGAAGACACATTCTTCTTCTTAAAGGCATCCACCTCTACTTTAAATTGTATCCCACTGGCAAGATGAGAATGGGGATTTAGAAACTAGCCATCTCTTCCATGTTGAGCCATTTCAAGGAAAAGAAAGAGGAGCATTTTCTCTGGTCTCCCTTGTAAACTCTTGGAATAAAGGGACCCTGTCCCAAACATTGTATCCCCCACAATGCCTGTCTAATCTGGCATCTTTCTATATACCTTAAACGTACTCAGTAACTGTTAAATAAGAATATAGAGGTATAGGTATTAGTGAATGAGAAAATGAATACATGGACAGTTTCAGAAACCAAAGATAATGTTGAATTTTTTTTTTAACCCGTGCTAAATTTAAAGTTTCCAGCTACTGTGTCCTAAATCCAAAATGGTTTTATATACCTACTTTTAGAAAACTTACCCTAAGAGAATATCTGAATGGCTAAGACTTTTCTGAACTGCTTTCCCGTTGCCCTCTGAATACACACATGCGTGCATACACATACGTGCACACACACGTACACACATACGCGCACACACATACACACCTCCAACTTATTCCAATACAGAATCTGGGAAACAGCTTCATTTATACACACACTTCCTTCTTAAGATAGTTAATACAAAAGCAATGAAAGGTTTGGAAAGCTGAAGTTTAAAGCGTAAAAACATAATGATAAAATGACCTTTCCAGCTAACAATCTGTGGTGACAGCATCTTAGATAGTCTACTTAGCACTTTTGCAGGTGACCAGAACTTTGGCAATGTTCCGATCCAGGTGATGCTACTGTATTGTCTACCTTCTTTTTCAAAGAGAATTTACCTTTCACTCTGTATTTATTTTATTTATCTTACATATCTTTCTTTGAGGCAATATTTGGGTTTACGTGTTGATTAATTCATCTCTACTCACACTAGATGACAAACACCACCAAACGTCTTAGGAAACTTTAAGGCAGTTACAACTAAGGAACGTCCCCTACTTGCTATTTGCAAAATACTGAATCAGTTCAGACTTGCCAGGCTTTGAACAAAGCATGAGAAATAACCACACTAACGATAATCACAAAAGCAGCTTCCCCCTTGTACCTCCCCTGAGACAGATATTGTACCAACTGCATCACCTGGATCCTTCCAATCCTTTAACAACCCCATAGACGAGAAAAAACAAGGCTCAGAGAAGAGATCATTAAAAGCCCTTCCAAACTGGATTCAAATCCAGTAAGCACGTCTCCAAAGACCTTTGCTTTTTCGTCTACGGAGAAATCAACAAGAGTTGTCACTATTCTTTTCCATGTGTGTTTGGTACGGAGTCCCAAGCAGCCGGTTATGAGACAGCACATCTCCTGGCATGATTAAAGGGGTTACCAAGAGCACATGTACAGGGGCCTCACCGAAGAGGTCGCACAGTGAGACCCCCTCAGGGACTGGGAATCTCAGGAGACCCTGAGTGCCAGTGAGGGCGCCTGCTCTTCCCCTCAGATCCTGGACAGGTGGGACCAGGCGATACAGAGCCGTAGATGGAGGCAGGTCCCTCAGAGGAGGCCCCGAGGTCCTCCCACCTGAACATCAAGACCGTCCTCCCTCGGTGAGGCATTTCCCGGTCTACCTCGCAGATGCCCCTGAACTCTGTTCTTGCCCCTGGAGTCTGGGCTCCGGCACAGCCCGAGTGAAGGCCACACCCCACTTCCACGCTGCTGTCACCGCAACACTGACAAAGCTACTTCGTACTTTGAATGTGATGCTTCCGGCGCGGACTGCTCCTCAAGGCCGGGATACCCCAGGCGAGGTCCAGCCACACTCAGCAGGAGTCTGGCAGCAACTCAGCTCACGCAGTCTCACAGGTCTCACAGGAAGTACTGGGGATTTTCACTTCTCCTCACTACAGACAACCGTCCAATCCCCCTTCAAAGAGCCCAGCTGGGAGAGACCGGCTCACAGTCACACATGCATGAAAATATTTAACTCTCCACTGATGCCGGGTGGGACATAGGCCAGCACATCCCGAGGAGACACGGGCGGCTTGTGTCTGCATCGAGCTCCTCAGTGGGATGGAATCTCTCCCAGGCCTCCTTCACCACACTGGCTCTCCCGTGTGAGCCCTATCTCGAAGTCCTTCTCCAGAAGTTTTTCTCTCTCTCTGTTCTAGCCCAGATTCACTCAACCGTGGTACTATCAACATTTTAGGTCAGAACATTCTTTGTTGCTCGGGCTATACTGTGTTTTGTGGGATATCTAGCAGCACCCCTGGCTTCTCCCCACCAGAGGCCAGTAGCACCCTCCCAGTTGGGACAACCAGTAGGGTCTCCAGATATGGCCAGATGTCCCCTGGGAAGCAAAAATCACCATTTGAGAACTGCTGTTCTAGCTGGTGAATGCCATCCTATTCTGAAGGCCTCAGGCTGCTTTTCTCTGAGGCAGAAGGAGCACCCCATCCCGCCAGGACCTCTCAACACGGCCTTCAGATACGAAAACTCTTGCACATTTGTAAACCCCTGGAATGCAGATGACCCTGAGTTTTCGTGCTCTTCGAGCTCATGCTTCCCCACCAATAGTGAAATGGCTCCAGTCTGAATGCCCATTCTGCAGAATTGCAAGAACATCCTTTCCTGGGCATTTCTGCATTTTCTGCATTTCTGCAGCCTTCCCACTCTCCCTGAGCCCTGTGCTCACTGCCATGCTGCTCCAGACGATCATTCAGTCTGACCCCAGGGTTGGGGTATTGCTTAAGCCGCTCTTAAGTCATGCTTAACCATCTTAACTAGCAACCTGGAGGGATTACAAGGTAAAAAGGGAAAACAGGCTCAGATATTAGTCCTCATGGCTCCTAAGCCCCAGTGGCCAGTGCGTTTGCATGGCAGAATCCCTTTCTGGTTGTCTCTTCAACCCCTAGCCTAGCACATTGTCCCTTGAATGTCATCCCTCCCAGCCCCTGTCACTCCCTATCCCCAGGATGGTCAGTAACCTCTGCAGAGATGCCCTCTGCCTCAGTGAAGACCAGCAATTGTCCTTCATTAAGCAGGATACAGAACACTCTATCCTGATGTGTGAATGCACTGCACACCTCCTTGGGCACGACTCCCACAGAGACCTCCAGCAGGTGTTTTCTGTGCCCTTTCCTGACCTTGGCCTTTACCAAGTCTCAGGAGCCTCATGAAACCATGATTACAAAGCCACCATGCCCTGCCCGGTCATTAGGGACCTCGTTCCTTCTCAGCATCACACTGGCTGCCACAATCCAAGTTGACACCACCTTAAAACACAACTTTCGATTTTAATTACTTCTAATGCTGTGGGGCCAAGAAGTCAAATTTTGAGTTTGTCCCACGGAAACCTCCTGGTAGGGGACACCAATCAAATAGTAATTAGTTGGGGTTTGCGGTGGAGCCACACCAGCGGACACAGGCTGGATCTGGACACGTGACTTGAAGTATAATCAAAATAATGATGACCTCGGACCTTGTTAGAAGGAGGATGCTGTGAAGAGGAGCCCAAAGGGCTTCCCTAGACCTGGGGCTCAACCTCACCCTACTGACACTTGGGGCTGGGTCATTCCGTGTCGGGCGGGGCTGTCCTAGCATTGTGACTGTGTAGCAGTGTCCTTAGCCTCCATCCTCTAGATGCACAACTCCCCTGGGTTGTGCAAGTTGTGACAACCAAAAATGCGTCCAGACATTGCCACATGTCCCCTGGGGGCAAAAGCACCCCAGTTAGAACCACTGGTGTATTTGGAGCACACTGGACTGAACCGTGGAAGGTTTTGTGTAAGACTTTGTTCTTATCCTCTAGAAACTTAGCATTTCGCTGGAAGGACAAGTAAACATACTAAATCACACAGTGAAAATTTCAATAATAAGTCAAGATAATGAGATGTCACGAGAAGGCATGTAATTAATGGCACCTTAAATAATGCTTTCCTAGCACTTGTTACATTATACTTTATTAAAATTATTTAATCATCTGTCTTCCTTCATATAAAATGAAGATGCCATGAGTACAGACTGACTCTTCTTTGTTGCCCGCAAACAACCGCCTCCAGTGACTGACACCTAGTAGGTGGTCAGGGGTCAGTGTTTGTCAGGGGACAGCCCAGCACTGTCCAGGTGGCTTAAGCACCAACTAGTAACCAGGTGACAGGATCAACCCAACGCTTGACTCTACCTGGTCAGGGACTTTTGAAGCACTTGTAATTTAAAGACTATATATATGTATCTCTTGGCTTCCAGACAGAGTGGGCATGAGAAAGAAACAGAATGTACCAGAGAGAATGCTCGAAGGAAATCCTTCTGGGGAGGGAAGATTTCCAAGGCATCCTCAGAAGAGAGACATCACTGACCTTGTCAGCTTTTAATGCTCTCAAAAAGGCCATGGGATGGCAAAATCCCGTGACAAAGCCTGGGCTCCTGGCGGGAACATACAGGCGCACCGGGCGGGAGCGGGATGAGCTGGTGCGAAGGAAAAGAGGAGACACCAATCTAAACCCTTTAGCGGGCCCTTCCACCTTCATGATTTGTTCATTTGTAAAATGCGCACGGAGCACCTGCCCGGTGCCTGGAGATCAGCCAGCACCAGAGCGAGAAAGTCCGGCTCCTGGAAAGCCGGCAGCCGAGCTCGTTGCTTCACGACGTTGGCGAGCATGGAGTCACCTGCAGAAGGTGTAGGAAGGGTGCCTGGGCCCCCTTTCCGGAGTTTCTGATTCAGCAGGTCCGAGCAGAGCCTGCGAGCGCCGTGAAGTGGCCGGGGCAGAGGTGGGCCAGGAAGAGCTCCCAGGATTTCAGGGGCCCACGTTCCGCACTGGGACGCGAGACAAAGACGCGGCTTGGAGCTTCCTTCTTCCCTGCGGGCCCTGGAATGCCTAGGGAAGGACGTGGTCACAGCCCCCGCGGGGACACACACAACCCCCCACCCCGCCCCCGCCCGCGTCGCCGTGGGTGGCAGCAGGGCCTCGGGCGGGTCTGGGACGGCCTCGCAGGGGTGAGGGCGCGGGGCAGGCACCACCAGCCTGCGCCTCCGCGGGTTTATTTACTCAAACAGCAAACATCCCGCCTTCCGTGGGGCCAGGCCCAGGGCAGTTCCTGAATGGGACGAGACACTGTGTCTTCACAGAAGCCCACCCACGTCGCCGGGGCGGCCTGAGCGGCCCTGCCTGGGCTCGAGGAAATGACAGGCGGCGCGCGGGCGACGCGGGCTGCCCAGGAATGTGGGTGACAGCCGCCCCCCGCCAAGGCCCGAGGCGGACCCCTCCTCCAGGGCGCTCCTTCCTCTGCCCGGTTTTGTCTCCCTTGACTTTGCCACCAGTTTTTATTCTTGTCAGCTGCGGGGGTGACAGAGAAACGCAGATAAAAAGGGGGAGTGGGGGGAGAAGAAGAAAAAAATTGTAAGCTTTCTCCCTCAGAAGGGAAAACAGAGCTGAATAAACAGAATGTCACTGAAAAGACAAACAAGACTGTTTCTGGAAGAACCAGATGGACTTCCAAATGGCCCTCGGGGCTGCACTGGGAGAGGCCTGGATGGGGGATGGGGCTGGCTGCCAGGGGTTTGTGGGGTGGCCCGGCCCGATTTTAGATCAGGATTCTAAATCCTCATGTCAGCCGCTGAAAACGCAGGCGATGTTGGAAACCTCAAACCTATTGAAGTGAAATAAAATAAAACAAGCCCTTTAGTATCTTTGATTTTTTTTTTTCTCTAGTATGTCCTATATCATCACTTTCTTTCTGAATAAGGAATTGCTGACCTGATTTTTTTCTTATTCCAGAGCTGAGGGAGGGGTGGGTGTTTATTTTTGTTTTCATTTTTCTGAAGCTTTCCCAGACTTAGCTAAATGACCATGTGCAAATTTAAATGGATCAGTTTCACTGGCCCTTTTTCCTTATCTATTTAATTGGTCCTTTATCCACTAAACCAACTCTGTTTTTTTAAAAATGATATCTAACTGATAGTCAAATTCCTCTGATAATTCCTGGGTGGTGTATGCTACACAGGTTGAGGGGGAAAACACTTGCCTTAAAAACCATTTTTCCGTTCTCTAAGGATAAATTCTATTTTTTATTCTATTTTTTTTTAAATAGACTTTCCTTTTAGAGCAGTTCTAGCTTTGTAGCAAAATGGAGCCAGTACAGAGATTTCCCATATAATTCCTGTCCTCACACATGCATAGTCTTCCCCACTATCTACACCAGAGGGGTACATTTGTTACAATCCATGAGCCTACATCACCCAAAGTCCACAGTTGACACTAGGTTCACTCTGGATGTGTTATAATCTATAGTTTTGGACAAACGTATAATGATATGTATCCATCATCCCAGTATCACACAGAGTAGTCTCACTGCCCTAAAAATCCTTTCTGGGCTCCACCCAGATAACTTCTATTTTTCAAAAATAATCAAATTGAAAGTATGAAGTATCTCCTATTGATGATTATATGCCACTCATTTAGTGGGAAATTTCTTTTTCGTCAAATCTTTATCTTTGAAAGTTTTGAAGAAGGGCAATAGCTACGCTAGTTACTAGAAAAAGCACTGGTGAAATTTCCCCAAACGAGTCTGAAATACGCTACCAAGATCACTTGGGGTGGACATCTAGGTCACAGGCATCAGTGGAAACTCAGGTACTAAGGTCCTGCTGGTCTACCAGATCCACCCAATTCTAAGAAGGATGGCCTGGAGCCCTCAGTGCCCCCACTGGACAACTGACACTTGAAATTCTACCGCTGGGACTTTCCTCCGTGCTATGGATGTCTCAGGGCTCACCTTCAGAGGCTCCTCTGGCAGCACATTTGACTAGTGACACGGAAGAGATGGAACAAGAGGCAGCGCCTGAGAGGGTAAAGAGATGGGGATCAGCAATAAACCCAGCCCACCGTGGGGTAGTCTCCAGGCTCAATTCTCCTCGGGCACCACTGAAAATAGTCCAGGCAGAAGGAAGGACAATGGCAGATTACAATGTATTACCTAGGAGGCATACATGAGGCTGGAAGACAGAAGTTCTGAGTTCATATATTGGCTCCAATCCTGCTGCCATTTACCAACTGGATCTTGACCAGTTTGCTTTCCCTCTCCAAGCCATGCTGTCCTACCGGCAAAAGGAAATAGTCGGAAGGCATCGCTTGTTGTGGGAATGTAGAAAACCAGTGTCTATAAAGATTTCCTCACCATGATATTTATTTTCTTTTAAGGAATGTTTATAAGGAACCCCTATTTCCAGTTATATGAAATAAACATAGATGAGCATCTGAAGACAGACATCTCATCAGATTTAACATTTTTTATATAAAATTAAAAAGAGAAGAAGGAAATAAAAAAAGAAAAAAGGAAGGGAGGGAAGAACAGAGGGAGGGAGAAATGAAGGAAGAAAGGAGGGAAGGAGGAAACAAAACCCAAAGCAAAACTGGTCACGTGTTTTTGACAGCACTGATAGTTTTTCAGCTATGCCCTCAGTTTTTAGGTTGAGGCAATGCCAAGGAGCATTATTTTCTAGTATCAAAACTCCATTACAGGCTATAGTTAAGAACTAGAGTAAAGAAGAAAAATCTTCATCTAGGCTCATAAACTTGTTCACAGCAAAATTACAACATTACATCATGGCTTAACGATTCCAGAATTTCCTAATGTGTGGCCTAGCTTCAAAGGACATGGTGACATTTCATCAAAACATAAATTCATCATTTCCTCAGTGTGGCCTCCTTTTCATTGGTTGACAAACAAAGAATTTTTTCTAAGGAACAGTTTGTCAGGCACATTTTATGAGCCTTACCACACAGGAACAAAGCCACCAAAACCATGACCATCTGTGCTGCTCACTTGTCCATGTCCCATGCCTAGAGCCATCATTCTCCATCTCTAGGGCTGCTCCAGAGTCACCTGGAGGGCTTGTTAGGACACAGACACTGGGCCTCATTCCCAGAGCCTCTGCTCCAGCAGGTCTTGTGTGGGCCTGAGAGTTTGTGTTTCTCACAAGTTTCTGGGTGATGCTGATGCTGCTCGTCTAGAGGCTATATTTGATATCCAGTAGCCTAGAATAAGACTTGGTGCATTCCAGGTCCTCAAAAATATGTGCTGTTTGCAATGAAAAGACCGTGTCTCAGATTGTGCTTCTGTCCTGTGAAGGGTGAAGAAGGCTTAGCGTTTGGGTTGCATTGCAGTATTACTGGAACTCAGGAAGAAACTCATGGGTCCTTAGGGCCAGGTTTTATTAATTAAATCTACTCGTTAACTAAAAGAAGAACAGTAGTACCCAATGATCTTCAATCCATCCTGCCTTCCTCTTCCCCAATGTACTTATACAGAATTGTCAGCCTATTGTTCTATTTCTGCCACTGAGAACTAATCCCACAACAAAGCTTCTATGAGTCTTCATGGCCAACTTTGCGTTCATTTCTGACTTTAGGCAAGTTTCCACGTTTTCTGAGGATGAAGGGACGGAGGCAGTCACTTGAGATTTTGAGACTTACCCAGAAGCTATAAAGAACTGGTGGCTCACAAGCCTATGATAGAATTATCTTCCGCTTTTTAGCCAGTTGCCTGCCCAACAGTTGTCCTACTGCCCATCAATAACACACAAGTCTGGTTCCCTGATGAGTCCAAGTAGGCACCCTGCTTTTCTAATGAAACACAGGCTGCCTCATTTAGGTCTATGAGTGATAGAGATCAGACCAGAATATTCCTCTGGTGGTAAGATAGAGGCACTATGTCTCAACCTTCTCCGGGCAAGAAGACAGTGGTTTCATCTCTCAAGATATGTTAACGTTAAATATGTTGCTCCCAGTCATTGAGCCAGTCCACTTCCCGTGAGGAAACAGCACTGAACTGTTGATATTCCAAGCTCTTTCAAGCAGCAAAGGGCACCAGGCAGATGCTGAATAAAAGAGTGTTTTTTTGGTTGATTGCTATGTTTGAATGTCCCCTTTGAACTTAGGTTCAATCCTTTCAAGGAGCAAATCTTTGACATTCTAAACAAAGCCTGGAAGCCTTTAATGATAGGGAAAAGAGAACAGCATTAAGTGTGATAGCAAGTCGAAGAATAGATCCTACACCAGGCCAGGGGAAAAACACTTGCAAGAGCCTGGGAAAATAAGAGGAAAGGACGGAGAAAAAGGAAAGCCCCAGTGGACTATGACCATTTTTATAGGTCAAAAGGGTGTAATATTGACAATTTCCTGTGGTTCAAGTGAACAGATAAGAGAAGTGCTCAGTTATTTCCCATCTGCCAGATACAATTTTTCCTTCCCAGAGTCTGGGCAGTTCCCTGTCCAGCTACTTGCTTACAACCATGTGACTACTATTTCCTCAGTGGAACAAAAGCAGGAAGCATGAAGGCCCTAGAACAACTAGCTCGCTTGGAGAAAAAGTAAGGAGCAACATGTGCTAACTCCGAGCACCTTTTGGTTGCCCTTTTCCTTTGGTCTCTGAAAAATCAACTGCCGTAAACACCTCTTTTGGTTAAGCTCAACCAGCAAATGGTTAGCATTTTCTGGGAAGATAAACCAACCCAAAACCAGTCATGAGCTGAGTAGGAAAAAGTGTCTTGCATGGAAGAAAATCTAAAGCTTTCATATTTGGTAAATAAGCACATGGCATCAGTGAAGTTAATATTCTACAACTTTAATTGTAATAGAGTAGCAAGTCTTCAAAGAGACATAAAATGTGGGATGGGAATATTTAGAGCATTATTCTTATGCAGACCAAGAGGTAGGATCCTACTCCGTGACCAGCTTTGTGCCCTTAGGAATTCATTTCACCTCCCTGAGCCTCAGATCCGTCCCTCATCAGTCAAAGGAGAAGACTGGATTCAGATCATATAAGGCTGCCCCTCAATCCCGCCCCCCTTTATAGTCTATGCCTCCTGGAGCTATATTATGTGTATCCTGAAGGACAATAATAAATCATGAGTAGGTGCATGTGGGGGCGGACAATAATGGCAGAAATGACCACTAAGCTCTCATATTGTTTCAAAATAATTCATTCCAGCCTCAGTTAAGGAAACCTAAACTTCTGGTTCAAGATGCAGGGCTTATTGAAGAAGAGCAAAGATAAAAGACAATCACCCCCATTAGGGTAAAAGTCTGACTCCACCACATATGTCCAATGTTTGCCTGTTTGTTTGTTTGTTTTAAAGATGATCAGTCCCAGGTGCAAGAGAACATAACAAGCAAAGAGTGGCGATCAAGGCCTTCAGCTGATGGGATGAACTTATACATTATGAAAACTTTTCCTTTCAAACTTTAATAACTTAGGTCTTGGATATGATGGAAATCATTTCTCACTGGCAATTGAAAGCAAATGTATTACACCTCAAAGCCATTTAGCAATTGGGATCAGCATGTGATAGCAACAATGTCAAAGTTGTAGGTTTAATCCCTGCATGGCACAAGGTGGGGCCTGGGCCCTTCTGTCATCTTCACCACTGTGTAGCTAGTGCCAGCACAGGACAAGCCCTCAAAATATATTTGTTGAATAAATGCATTACCTGTTTCACAAGATTGTACACAATACACATGAATTTGGAAACAAGATTGGAACAAGAAAATCCAACTTAAGTGCCACCTATACATTGTTTCTATCTCATTTTCAGACTAAATTTTTGCAATTAAAAAAATTATGCCATTTTCACAAGGTAGACCCTATGTTTCATATATACTTGTAAGTAAGTTTGAAAAAAAAGAACTAGCCCATACTCATTTTTTACCACCTTGTCCCAAAGTATGCAAGTAATAAAGTTAATGATTAATGTGAGAAGAAAACATGTTGTATCTGTATTTCATATCCTTTTACTATTTGAATTGATCCTATTTTTAACACAAAGTATTGATAAGATTGGGGTTTTTCTGATTCTAAACTCTTTGACCACAAATAGAAACCAGCTGAGGACAAAAGTCTCTAAACTTGTCCTTCTTAGAAACAGAGAGTATGCAGCTAACTCTGCATAGAAAAGGAACCCTACTAATTCTTGGAATTTAGAGACAACTGATCGATTATTTTCTGGAATTATCAGACAGCAGTTAGGGAAAAATTATCCCTAGACATTTGAAGATTCCAAAGGAAATCTAAGTGCTGAAGAGCTGCAAGGTTTACAAATCTCTAGTACTGAAAGTGAGAGAAAGACATAAAGATTGTTTGTTTAAAACAACATAAAAAAATGACGGGTAAAAACAGTAACTATCGGGGCTCCTGGGTGGCTCAGTGGCTCTGGTGATCTCAGAGTCCTGGGATCGAGCCCCGCATCGGGCTCTCTGCTCAGCAGGGAGCCTGCTTCCCCTTCTCTCTCTGCCTGCCTCTCTGCCTACTTGTGATCTCTCTCTCTGTGTCAAATAAATAAATAAAATCTTTAAAAAAAAAACAGTAACTATCAAATTTTAACTTGAGATTTGTATCCAAGTGCTTGTATTTCTTTAAATCTTGCTCTATGATACATTATACTTTAATTTAAAAGGCACTTAAACATTCTTTTAAATGTCAATATAAATAAACACTATCCTTTTAAGTTTAGTAAGTTTTATTTTGATTAAGAAAAAAAATTTAACTAAATGGGAAAATGCTCTATATTCTATCACTTCAGGCAATCACAGCTATGGGAAGCCCTCTCTTTGGACCACAGAACTTAGCATGGGAGCCCCCCCCACCCCTTCGCACATATCGACACACACAGGAAAATAAAGGTTTCCCTTGAGCATGTCTCATAAAACCAGGAATAGTGAGAAATGTCCCCAGTGATATCGACATGGCTTTGAAATTTCCCATCTAAACTTTTAATCTTCCTGGCTAAGTAGACAAGCCACAATTCTCAAAGCGAGCATAAAATATGATTCAAATAAACGTCTACTGAGTTTCCAGTTTTAAAATTTGCTTCGTATTTATTGAATGTCTATTATATACAAGGAACTTGCTGAATATTTCGGAAACAGATGACCAAGACATAGATCTTGATCTTCAGGGAGGTTATAAGCTACCAGAGAAGGAAAAAAAAAAAAAGTCTGCACAAATAATATCAAACCCACAAGTATTTTCTTTAAGGGGAAATACTCAGAATATCTTAGCATTCAGAAGATGGCTTTGACAGAGGATGAGGTATGCATCATTTAAGCTGGATCTTGACAAGTCAGAGGACATTAAGGGAAAGGAGCAATGACACAAAGCAATGGAGTTTATTGGTTAAAAGTGAAAATCACAAAGCTGTAGCCCATGGCCAAATCCAGCCAACAGATGTGTTCTCTTTGGCTTGAGTAATTTTTTTTTAATGTTGAATCAATTGCCAGCATTTTAAAATTGAGATACTACATAAAATTCTGGATTTTGCAGCTTCTCTTGAAAAAATTGGAAGATGTTAACAGTGGGTCCACATCCTTACCTACAAGGGTCAGCTAGAGCTCTGTCACAGCTGCTCACTCCGGAAAGGACTACAGCTCCCCAGTGTCCCAGAAGCCCCACTCAGCCCACCTTATCCTTTATGTGTCCTGTAAGCCCCTCGTGGGAGGTTGCCAGTGACTCCTGATTTAAAGTAGGACTGTGGGTCAGACCAGCGGTACTCTGGTCAGTGTTTAGCAACAGACTTCCTAAGAAAAATTGTCTAAAAAAGCCCCGATTGTAGCATTTGCCAACTTCCGTGGTGAATTCTCACCATGGTCAATTTCAAGCTACCATCTTGTCGCTGAAGTTGGACTCGGGGAGAGATGCACTCACAAGCCAATAAAACCAACCCCAGCATAGTGCAGGTTCACACAGGCTTGAGTTCAAAGTCAGGGCTTCCTGCGGAAGTTTCTTACCTCTCCGAGCATCAGTGTCTTCCTGTCTTAACAGGGAGAAACAGTTGCCTGCCTCTCAGGACTATCGTGAGTTTTAAATAGTTTTAAATAGTTCCCGGTCTGTCTACCAATGTAGCAGTTCATACTTGTGACTAGCCTCCTGTGTAATCCCAGTCCTGAGTTGTTCATCTTTTTTTCTTTCTGGAATTCATATTTGGCTCTTTTCTAAAATTTTCCATTATCTTAAAATAATACCTTGTGAATAGATAAAGAAAATGCAATGGATATATACAATGGAATATTACTCAGCCATCAAAAAAGTGAAATCTTGCCATTTGCAACGACGTGGCTAGACCTAGAGGGTATTATGCTGAGAGAAATAAGTCAGTCAGGGAAAGACAAATACCATACGATTTCACTCATGTGTGGAATTTAAGGAACAAAACAAATGACACAGGGGAAAGGAAGGAAAAAACAAAATGAAAATTGTGATGGAGGCAAACCATAAGAGACTGTGAACTCTAGGAAACAAACTGAGGGTTGCTGGAGGGGAGGTGGTTGGGGGGAGGGAGGGATAATTGGGTGATGGGCTTTAAGGAGGGCTCTTGACATGATGAGCATTGGATGTTGCATGCAACTGATGAATCATTAAATCCTACCTCTGAAACTAACTAAATAAATAAATAAATAAATGAGTAAAATATCTTGCTTTGGCTTCTGTGAAGTCATTACTTCTGTCACCTCCTTAAACAAGATGCTCCAGGTGGCCCTTTGTCTGTGCTGTTGGGGTGTGTGGGATCTCTCAGTGTTGCCTCTGCATAGTCTATTTCACCGAGGACTTGTTTTCTACTGCAGCTGGAAGTTTTTCATGATTGATCATCTTGAGGAGTTTGCAGGAGACCTGCAGCTCCTGCAACAACATGAGCAGTTGTGAAGCTCTAGCCTACATTTGTCATTAATTTACAGGCTCAGGATTCCCACAGTGAATGAGTAATGGAGACTCCCAACTGCACATGGACCTCCTGAGGTTTAAATTTTAGCCTAAGTTTCTTTTTCTTCCTCAACCTTGAATAGGCAATCCTTCCTTGCCATAGCCCTGATCTGGGGAGTAGAATTTTTCGCCAGTGGTGGATGGACAGTCTTTAGAGACTCCTGGCTTTGTGCAGGGGGCTCACTTCCAGCCCCTCCCCATGCCTGGACTGAAGATCTTCACCCATACGTGACATTCTTGGTTCCAACCCTCTCTGACTCTGGATTTAGCTCCTCCTAGCTTCTCTGGCTTTGCTTCTGACACCCAGGAATTTCCTTTCTGAATTTTTATTTTACTTTGAATTTTTGTGTTAAATTTGTTATATCTGGGTAGCAGGAGGGGACTGTTGACTGCCGGTCTGTGAGGAGTAAATGAGATAGTGTGGGCTAAGTACCTAGGACAGCTCCTGGCATACACTAGGTGCTCCATAAATGCCAATTAGTCTCACGGAGACGGGAAAAGCTCTGGAACCACCTGATTGTGGGAACACAGGACTGTGAAGAGGGT
Source organism: Potos flavus (assembly GCA_028534135.1). NCBI lineage: Eukaryota > Metazoa > Chordata > Mammalia > Carnivora > Procyonidae > Potos > Potos flavus. Next base: position 55,666,023 of record CM052892.1, on the reverse strand, counting down.
CCTAAGGTTGAGACTAAAAAAGGAGTTTCGTCCAGGTCATGGGATGTGAGGGAGGCCACTATCAGACTATAGCATGGCCTCAGACAAGAGGGCACAATGACGAATTTTGAACAGGAGATGAGAGTCCTCCTTTTAGAATTCAATTCTGGAGACAGACCCAAGAAGGTTAATTAGGAGCCTCTTGCCCCAGTAAAAGGAAGAGGCCATGGAAATCTGAGTGGGGGGCAACAATGAGGGAAGAGATGCAGGATTGGTACATTCTGAAGCCTGCCTAGCCATGGACTATTATCAGGAGCATGTGTGTGTAGGAGGATACAAGAGTGAGGACATTGAGGATTTATTTAATCATATTTTGGCTAAATTCCAAACAATAGAAGAAAACAGACGCTGAGGCTGGTGAGGAAGCTAATGCTACCTTCTGCTCACTATTAAGAAAGGGGCAGGCGCACTGTGCAGGAGTCCTTCCATTGGCCTCTCTAGGTCTACTCTCCACCTTGTTCAATGCGTTGGGTGCCCTGGAAGCTGACCTACAGCAACACCATCAGATTACCTACCTTTATGATTCCTGTTGGGTTTGGATAGCAAGGATCCCCAGCACCATCTAGAGGGAGGCCGGACAATGAGGCTTGGCATTTATTCACCCCTTCTCCCCATAGGATCAATTCAGTCTGTCTGCACCCACAGCTGGAGACTCCTGTCAAGCAGCCCTTCTTGTTAGCCCTCTCTGGCTTCTGAGAGTAGGTCTCTGCCCCCATCCATTCAGCTCTCTGTTACATAGACTCAGGTCCTGCACAGTTGCTTATGGTTTCCCTACAAAATGTCCACATCTTTATAAAGAGTCCCTTTTAAGTTTTCTAAGCTAGTAAGAGCCACAGAAGTCATTTTGACCAGCTTCTGAATTTTATTAAAGAGGAAATTGGAGCCAACAATTATGACTTGCACAAAGCAGGTCTGTGGCAAAGGAGGAACCGGATAGAACACAGATTCTCTGAATCTCCATCCAGAGGTGTCCTTCCAACCCATAAGTCCTGGCCTCCATAATGGTGGCATCATCCTTCCAAAGCCATCAGTGAGCCCACTGCATGTGTGCACTTACACACATGTAGGCATACACATGGATACACACACATAAACAAAGACACACAGACACATACATAGGGATAGAGAAACACACACAGGGACTGACTCAGAAACAGATAAACATACACACACACAGATACACACAGTGTTATGCAGGTACCATCAGGTTAAAGAGGTTGTAAAAAGCCTTCTTGGGAAAATAAGACAGGAGCACCACAAGGGGTGTATAGGAAAGGAGAGTAGATCTGTGCCATTTGCCACCCCGGTAGCGGAGAAGCCTAGGGACTGACTGCAGCCCGGCCTCAGGCCTCTTCCTGCACCCACTGGTTAACGTCACCTCCTCCATTTGCTTCCTTCCCAGAGTCACTGGGACTAAGCACAGGGTCCAGCAGATATAATAACCATGCTCTCCAAATCCCAAATAAGGACACATGCTTCAACACAGACCCATGGAGTGGCTTCCAGGTACAAAAGGCAGTATGAGAGGTGTGGTTTGAGCACTACTATTCTGAGACTTCTGACCATCTCAGTGGTTTATGGAGGAACAAGTATAAAACATAGGATTCTAGGATTGTACTCAAAAGCTCAGGACCTGTTGGAGGCAGGGGCAGTTGGGAAAAGGAAAGGCTAGGAGAGTCCTATTTTTTCATCTTAGAGAGAGTTCTGTAGATAACTGTGTTTTATTAAACACCCTTTCCAGGGCTGACTATCTAGAAAAATGCTGTCATCCAAGTTTCTGGTCGATCCATATTCCTTCCAGCATCCTGAGCCTCAGATCGGACAGCACATGGGAAATCCTAGCAATATAAAGAGATTCCCAAGAATTTGCTGTTGTTGTTGAGTACTTATCATGTGCCGTGCATTATGCAAAGCACTTTATTTTTTTATTTTAAATTCCAGTACAATTAACATACTGTGTTATACTAATTTCAGGTGTACAATATTCAACAATCCTATATGTTATTCAGTGCTCATCAACGAGTATCTCAAGAATTTGAGGGAAAATTTATTTTTGTAACTTAAAACACATACAAAGCAAGATTTACATTCCATGGCTAAAATCAAGAACACAAGAAACAACAGGTATTGGCAGGGATGTGAACAGGAGCCCTCTTGCACTGTTAGTGGGAATGCAAACTGATGCAGTCGCTCTGGAAAACAGTGTGTAGTTTCCTCAAAAAGTTAAAAATAGGACTACCCTATGATCTAGCAATTGAACTTCTAGATATTCACCCAAAGAATACAAAAATACTAATTCAAAGGGATACATACACCCAGATGTTTATAGCAGCATTATCTACAATAGCCAAATTATGGAAACAGCCCAAGTGTCCATTGACTGGTGAATGAATAAAGAGAATGTGGTGTGTATATACCACATACATAGACATACAATGGAATATTACTCAGCCATCAAAAAGAATGAAATCCTGTCATTTGCAATGACATGGTTGGAGCTAGAGAGTATAATCCTAAGCAAAATAAGTCAGTCAGAGAAAGACAAATACCATACGATTTCACTCATATGCGGAATTTAAGAAACAAAACAGAGGAGCAAATGGGGTAGGGGGAAGAGAGAGAGAGAAAAACCAAGAAACAGACTCTTAGCTATAGAGAACAAACTGATGGTCACCAGAATGGACGTGGGTCAGGGAATGGGTAAAATAGGTGATGGGGATTAAGGAGGGCACTAGTTGCAATGAGCACTGGGTGTTGTGTATAAGTGCTGAATCACTATATTGTACACCCTCCCATAGCCTTCCTAAATGAAAGAACAGAGGGAGAGAAGATGGTGGGTGATGACCAAATGGAAAGAAAGTTGTAGAGGATGGCAACACACAGGGGACTGTGGCAGAGCCCTCTTTGGCCCTGACTGGTGTTGAGAGAGCACTGACCCTCCCAGGGAGCTACAGATGGAAGCCCTTTTGTGTGAAAAGCTATTGTTCAGGAGCATTTGATGACCTCACAGTTTTTTAACCAGAGGAACTTTACCAAGGAATGTTTCCTTCAAAGTTTCTTTATGAAGTGGGCGAGCTAAATTCGCTATTTCTGCTCCAGATTAACCTCTGTTCTAAGATGTTTTCTTGTCATCTTTCCTATTCCTTAAAAAAGAGAGAGAGATAAATAGTTGAGTCAGTTTCCTAGAGAATAATTTTAAAGAGAGAGAGAGAGGGAGAAAGAATACCTTTGAGGCAGGAATCTTCTCTGAGGTTCGTTTTCTCAAGGCTAAGACCCTGGCAACAGCCCACAGTCCATGACAGCCCTCTCAGCTTCTCCACATCTCTTGTTGTGAGAACTAATTTTTATTTTCCCTCATTTAAGGGAAAAACAGTAGTGTTGTCCTCAGAATTAAAGGAACCCCAAGCCTTATATCAAGAAATTGAAGTCACTTTGATGACACCAAACAAAAAATATCAGGCTCAAGGAATCACTGCCATGTCAGGAGATGACTATTCTAGAAATGACTGGTCCCTCTAACTTGGTGCTTCCCTGAAATTCTGAATTGGAGACAGTCTGTCAGCACTCACCTCCCTCGAGAATCTATAAGAAATAAATGGCCCATCCATTGGAAGGTCCAATGATAAAAGCCAAACTTTTTATCTTGCATCTATGGTTTCTTTTTCTTTAAGATTTTATTTATTTATTTGTCAGAGAGAGACAGAGAGAGCACAAGCAAGGGGAGCGCAGGCAGAGGGAGAAGTAGGTTCCCTGTTGAGCAAGGAGCCTGATGTGGGACTCGATCCTAAGACCCTGGGATCATGACCTGAGCTAAAGGCAGATGCTTAACAGACTGAGCCATCCAGATGTCCCTGGATCTATGGTTCCTATATGGTCAAAAGCAAGTCACTCCTTTTTCTCTGAGCCTCAGGTTCCTTACTTATAAATGAGATCATGGTTCTGACCCCATCTCAATATGCTATGAAAACAGATAAGGAGGAAAAAGAAAGAAGAAAGAAAGAAATGACGAGGGCACCTGAGTGGCATAGTCAGTTGAGCTTCTGACTCCTGGTTTCAGCTCAAGTCCTGATCCCAGGGTCATGGGATCGAGACCTGTGTCTGCTTAAGACTCTCCCACCCTCTCCCTCTGCCCCTGCCATCCATGCTCTCTCTCTTTCTCTCATAAATAAATAAATAAATAAATAAATAAATAAATAAATAAATAAATCTGAACAAAAAAATAAAGAAATGACAGCTACTCATCTGGTGATGGTTTGCAGCCTCAAGGCTGAATCATGCCAGGTGAGAAATTGTCCTGTACAAGGAAATCCTTCTTTCAAATCTTATTGTTGGTCACCCAGTCTGTACAGTTATTGTGGGCTCCCCATGCAACATGCAGCTCACCATGACAACGCTGTGGGAAGTACAAAAGTACAAAAGGAATAAAGACACAAAGCCATGAAGGCAACATCTGTGGGTCTATTTCACCATTACCCCCCTCAGCACCCTTTCTACCCACTTGGGTGGGGAACCTTTACCCACTCTTAACTACTCACTGTTCTCATGGTCCTTGCTCCCCTCTCCCTCCCTCTAAGCCCACTTCATCATATCAAAATCTGCTTTCTACCAAAAAAAAAAAAAAAAAAAAAAGACCCTGGTGCTCATTCATACTAGGGTGAAAATGACTGATAGTGGTTTAAAATCCCCCAGATTTTTAAAATTTAAAATTTCCTAGGGCTCAAGGCCTTTAAGGATTGAGGCTCCTATGGTGGGAACTCAGCCACCACAGTCTCATACAAGAGACATTTTGTGGGCTGGAAGCTCCATTTGACATCCAAAAGTCACAGTACAGAAGGTTCTGCTGAGACCAGCGCTGTCCAAAAGAAATAAAACAAGAGTCACAGACATACTTTAAATTTTTTTAGTAGCCACCTTAAAAAAAAACCCGAAATTCATTCTAATAATATATTTTCTTAAACCAAATAAATCCAAAATATTAGCTCAAGAGGTAATCTACATTAATAATATATCGTGCACTCCTTTTTTCATACTAAGTCCCCAAAACCCAGTGTGTGTTTTACACTTGCAGCTCATGTCAGTTTGCACCAGCCAAGTCTCAAGTGCTCAGTAGCCCCCTGTGGCCGGTGGCCACCACATTGGGCAGCAGAAGTCTAATGAATGAGATACCCTCAACTCTGGAAAACTGCAGAGTAAGTAGCTGATAAAACTGCCTGGTTCCTTTTCTTCATCTGCATTACCCACCCTGCTGCTCTGGGTAAGAGCTCACATTCAGTGAGCACCCTTGCTACATGGAATGGTCCGTTTAAGCCTCCTAACTAGCCTACGGGCCGGGTACCGGTGAGGAAAGCAGGCACAGGAAGTGAGAAACTCGCCAGCAGTTCGCTAGCTAAGAAGTGGGAGAGCTGGATGAAGCACTGAAAAATGATCAGAAGGAAGTAGCAGGAAGGCAGACAGAGGCAATGGGCTGAGCTGGCTAGAGCCATTCATGACCATGAATTTTCACACAAACGTGTAGGAACCTGGGTTGACCAAGAGAGACTTGGAAGTGTAGCATCACAAAGTCTGTCTCCCTGCAACTATCCATCTGTCCTTTTCTCCCAAACAAAGGTAAAGCAAGACCCACAGACTCACAGCTCTGTTCCTGTCACCCTGTGGCTGTCTCGGATAATACATATCCATACATACGGCACAGAATATAGAGAAATAGAGAACACAAACCTGACTTCCAGGAGCTTCTACTCTAGTTCAGTAGATAATGAAAAGACACCATATAACTCAGCCCTTACAGTCAAGAAACAAATTAAGAGGGGCACCTGGGTGACTCAGTGGGTTAAAGCCTCTGCCTTCAGCTCAGGTCATGATCTCAGGGTCCTGGGATCGAGCCCCGCATCGGGCTCTCTGCTCAGCGGGGAGCCTGCTTCCCCCTCTCTCTCTGCCTGCTTGTGATCTCTCTCTCTGTGTCAAATAAATAAATAAATAAAAATATTTTTTAAAAAAAAGAAACAAATTAAGAATTCAGAGTAATCAAGGAAGACTTTGTGGAAGAGAGCAAGTAGGGCTGAGCTGTGAATGAGAGTAGGAAATCAATGCTGGGAGGCTGTTCCAGGTAGAGAGATGTGCTGAAGCTAAGGCTTGGAGGGGAGGAGGAGGAGACGGGCTGCAGCCCAAGGGAGGTGAGCCCCTGGTTATAACGGGTGCCGGCCAGCTGCACGGTGTCACCGTCCCAGGAGAAAAATGGCCAGAGCTCTTCCTGATCTCTGACCCTCACTCCCACCTGCCCTTAGGAGGAGAGCTTCTGTCCCAGTATTCACAGAAAATATCCAGACATTCCTTTTGCTTAGATCTCATGCCCACCCCTCAGTGACATGCTCTGCCCAGGGATCCCCCAGAGACATAGACACAGCTGTTACAAAGTGGGGGGCCAAGAGGAGAACGATACAAGGATAATGGAAAGGCATCCATCAATGATCCATGACACTGAGTCCCTTAGGTGCACACACAGGTTTTAAGAAGAAAGTATCATGGGTTTGGCTTGGTTTCTAACGCATTTTGTGCACGAGGACGTGAGCCGATATTGCCATGAGTGAAGATTTAAGGGAGCTGTTTCATCCTCCTGTCTTTCTAAGCATCCACAGCAAAGCAAACCACATTAAACTTTAATGCCACAAAACAGAAGCATCTAGCAGGGCTTCTCCACCTCAACACTATTGACAAGTTCAGCCAGATCTTTGTCACGAGGACTGTGCTTCGAAGCATAGAACGTGGCACCCCTGGCCAGCTGCAAATTGTGACAATCCAAGATGTCTCCAGACATGGCCAAATATTCCCTAGGGGTCAAGACCACTCTGGTGAAGAGCCAGTGCTCTGTGAGATTTCCTCTCCGGAGGCAGCCATTGCCTCCCGGCCAAGAGCCAAGTTCACAGACAAAAACATTGCACGGGCGTCAGGGACATGAGATCGTTCCATTCTCTCCTCTGTAGCATGGGGATACGGCAGTTCCTGCCTCACGGGGCAGATGAAAACATCACAAGAGATCGTGTGTGCATAGCCTTCATCCAGAGGTAGTTATCGATACCATTAGCTTTTTTCCTGACGGCGCAATGAATACAGATATTTTTTAGATTGTGTGTTTCTGGAGAATATTTGCAAGGGCCGGGGGGAATGTTTACCTGTTTGTTTTTCTTTTTAAATCAGAGCCCTGCTGGGGAAGAGCAACAAAGAAGACTTCTCTGCCCACTGTTTTTACAGTTAGGCCTCCTTTGAGTCTTCCCTCTTCAAAGAGAGCCACTCTTTGTCTCTTGGAAAGGAGTGGCCAGTGGAGACAAAAGTCAGACAACCTGCTGGTGAGCTTCAGGAGCCCACGCCACGCAGGCGCTGGTGTGTGCCCCGCTCCCTCAGCTCTGCTTGTGATCATCCCTCCAGCTCAGCGGGCTCTCCCTGTGTGGTCCCTGCTGCAGGTGCGCTCGGCTGCCTGCCGCCTCCATGCTCCTCGAGCAAGAGAAGGACCGTCAAGACGGCAACCTTGCCTTACCCTGCAAAACCCCTCTTCCCTAGAAGGCTCTGTTTGCTCTACAATGTCAACCCCTGCTTTGTTTGACTTCCCTGCCTCCTGCACCTCTTTTTTAAAAAAATTGTGCTCTGTCACCCTCTGAAACCCTTAACGAAGACGGTTGAAAATACACAGTGGCCCCAATCAGGAACCTGGGGACTTCCCAACATGATCTGGAAATCTGGGAAGCCGGACGTGGCAACTGCACTCTGATTTTATGACCCCGACTTTATGGCAAGTACAGAGGCAATAAAGAGCAGTAATCAATGAAACAGCAGCCTGGCTGAATCTGCACACGGCACTCCGCTTCTTGCCGCGGCAGTTCCCGATCAAGGGCGCCTTCCGACCCAGCTTGCAGGTGGTTTCATAAAAAGCACATCAGATGCTGCATTCCTGGGAAACGCTCTGCGAGTGAGTGGTGTGGTGATCAAGCCTCCGAAATGGGAAGGCAGATGAGAAAGGGGTGGATTCTCAAAATCAGGACCTGATGAACCCAAATAGTAAAACATGAAAATGAAAAAGAAATTGTTTGGAGTAGATGCTAACTCACATACAACTGTTCTAAAGGAATTATCGTCAACTTCTTGGTTACTCGTATATTTTAATTTAAGAATTTGTTCCACTAAGTTTTTACAGGAAGGAGAAAAGACCCATGATCTTCTCATAGAAAGTCCTTTACATAGAGCATTTTGTAAATTAGATTTCCATCTCTGGGCTTTAGTTTTCTGCTTTGTGGTAGTATATGAATCCAAAAAAAAAAAAAAGGGAATAACAATAATTTAAGTTCTCAAGACATAAGAACAGTTAGCAACTGGCTGATGGTTCTGCTTTTCGGTTTTCAGAACTGTTTAAGATACTCTGCTTACATATTTACACCCACGTAACAGTGATACCAATGTGTAATCTCGTAAGGGGTGTGATTGGTAGAGACTCAGGAAATGGGGAACCGTGTTATTGGTTTCAACTTTTTTTTTAATTCCATGAACCCTCATAGTATTGACATTTACTATTAAATAAAAGATGCCACTAAAAAAAAAAAAAAAAGCTATAGAGAAAGGGATCAGATCTGTGGTTAGCAGAGGCGAGGGTGGAGGAGGGGAGCTGGAGGAAGGTGGTCAAAAGGCACAGACTTCCGGTTAGGAGAAGAGAGCACCAGTGATAGAGTGCACACCGTGGTGACAACCGTTAACGAAGCCGGTAAGCGAGGAAAGGCTGCAAGTTTTCATCATGCGAAAAAAATTTTTTTTCTTTTTATACTTTCACTTTTTCGTTGTATCTATATGAGATGCTGGGTCCTCATCCCACAGCATGAATAAGTCAAAGCATTCTGCTGCACACCTTACCCTTACACAGTGAGCTGTGTCAGTTATATCTCGATAAAACTGGAAAAAGACGTAAATGAATGGTTCCAACTTGGAATCGATGCGCGACAGAAAAGTGAGCTAAAACTAATAGAAACACTTGCCCACACGTATATATATGCGTGTTATGGAAAAGATAGCCTAATAAGCATAACTGAAATGTGCTCCCCAAAGTATTTAATAATAAGTAATAAAGTACAAGGGAGGTTAAAAGTAAAAAGACCAAAGCATAGTCAGTCAATCTGGAAAGTGGAAATCTGCATTGCCAGTGTTAGTCCCTGGCTGCTGGCAGTCCTCGGTCTCGTCAGAGACACCATGGAGTGACCGCCTGTAACAGTGGAATTCATGGTTCTTAACGAGTGACCAGGGGAAGAACCGTGCGGACTCCGTTCACCTCTGACATTCGGTTGGCATCCTGCCTTTGTCCTCGGGCCCCTCGCCTTCAGAAACGAGCGTAAGATCCCATGGCCAATCGAAGACCCGGTTGTAAAACATAATGTAGTCAAGGGGGCCCAACTCAGGCGTGGCCGCGGAGGGTCCTCACACGACGTTTGTCTTGGAGCAAGAGAGCTCCGCTCCCACTATCATTCTGCCAAAGAGGCTTTTCTCTTTTGTTTTGGAGTCTTCTTAGGCACTCATTTATAAACTCATTTTGTGACACACAGAAAAGAGGCCAAACCAGAGGTCACCCTGCCAACCCAGAGGCCTGGGACCCCCACAGCTTTTTCTCTTCACGAATTTTTATTATGAAGAAAGACCATGAATTTTGACTGTTTTTTTTTAATCCAAAAGCACCACCCATGTTTTTGTTTGAGAATGGAACCAGTTCTTGAAATCAAGATGACATAGAAGTGAGATCCAGTTGGGGTCTTGTCCCAGCTCTGGAGTTGGTATTCTGCTGTGTTTGTAGAAAGTCCCTGAGGAAAGAATCCTAAGAAACATTTGTATGAGGGCCTTCTGACTAGCTGCTGGCCACAGGGCATGCCTCTGTCCTTCTCTGGAGCACTGGTCACGACCCTCATCTCAGCCGTGGTTGAAGGACCTGGCCTTCTGCAGATAGATGCCTGGGACCCCAAACTCTGTGGTACTGAAGTCTGCAGTAAGAAGATGGTTCTGGTCAAGTAATAACCAGATGCAACCTGAGGGCAAGTATGGCCACAGAGCTCTCCTCACTCCTTAACTTGCCACTCCTTCCCTACTCACAGTGTTGATTTGAGAAACCATGGGCCACTATGGGACCAAAGAAAAATCCTTCCTGGGCCTATCTAAAAGGCAGCCTCCTTCCCACCTTAGATTTACTTGCAAGGTGAGATCCTTAGGTAAAACTACCATGTTTGGTCTCGTTGGCTAGCCAATCCTGGCCTCCACCACACTCTGTTTCCAGGTCACTGGTGGGAAATTCTGTTTCCTTGGTGTTCAGTCTAAGAAAGTTTAATGTTCTTTTTTTTTATTATTATTTTAGAGAGAGAGAAAGAGAGAGCACTTAAGTGAGGGGGAGGGGCAGAGGGAGAGAAAGAGGGAGGGAGAGCCTCTAGCAGACTCCCCACTCAGCTTGGAGCCCAACGATGCAGGGCTCGATCTCAGGACCCTGAGATCATGACCTGAGCCAAAATCAAGAGTCGGATGCTTAACTAGCCAACTGAGCCACCCAGGTGCCCCCAAAGGATCATGCTTTTAGGGAGATCTTTTCCCTGAAGGATGGGCTGAAGAAGAGAGACAAGGCCCATAGCAACAAGACCTTGTTGCAGTTACTATCACTCCTTAACTAACTACTCCAAAACTTCGTGGTTAACACAACAACCATTTTATTGTAACCCACAACTTTCAAGGTAAGACTTTATTGGCAGGAATTTGGGCAGAGCCTCTGCCTCATGAGATAGCCACAAAGGTCACCCGATTAATCCCAGGAGTGCCTGTTCCCACTGCATTGCTTGTCGTGGTCTCATAGTGTCACTCCATCACACCCCAGTGGCCAAAATAGTCACTCACCTGCCCAGATTCAAGGGCTGGGGACATGGAGCCCAACTCCCACACGACATGTGCCAAAAACTACAAGAGATCTCATCTGCCATTCCTAAGAACCATTCCCTCAGAATCCTGGTTCCTCTGGTCTTCTCAGTGACAGAAGACTGACAGAAGGCCACCGACTCTCTGTCCCATCTTAGAGGGTTCCTCATGGGAGAGCCCCCCACCTCCCACCCAACCACTACTTCTGGTAGTGTCTCCAGTGACTCGTACCAGGCTCTTCTTCAGAAGAGCAGTTTGACAAAACTTGTTCAAACCCCTCTAAACACATGAATGAAACACAATCTTCTTTATTCCCTAGATCGAAAACCTCAATGATGTCCCATCATACACAGAATAAAATTACACTTCTACTGCAACCTCAAATAGGCCCTGGCTGGCCTGACCCTGCCCACCTCTCCAAGCCTCTGTTTCTTGTCACACTTCCCTACTTGTCCTTGTTAGCTGCCCTGCTCTTTCTTTTCTCCACCTCAACAGTTCCGTTCTCTCCTCAGGGCCTTCGCACACCTTCTTGCTTCTGTAAGAATGTCTGTCCCTGTTCTTCTGTGGAAATGCCTGCCCCTGTTCTTCACCTGGCCATTCCCCTGAGTCCTTCAGGTCCATCCCACATATCCTGGAAGGACATGGGCTGCTTTTGGGCTCAATGTGACATTCCACACAACTAGGTCAGAGCCCTCCACCCCCAGAATCACTTGGAGGAAGTTTGTCAACTCATTTCACCCTTCCCGCTGTGCCTGGACTCAGATATCTGGGAGGCTGGGGGATGCCTTTCAGTGGCCCCCCAGGAACAAGATACAAATGCAGTCCCAGGAAGTCTGGGCGTCCAATAGCACTTCAAAGTATGTATTCACTATAAACTCTTAGTAAACCTGTCCCTCACTGAGAATCCAACCACCACATCTGTCAGTGGATCCCTACTGCCAAGAGGGCCACTTAAACAACTTTATTCTAAAAGGGGCATTAGAGCAGAGCTGGCCTGGGGGTCATAACCTTCTCCTCGCACTTATTCCAACTCGGCTTCCCTCATGCTCAATTTCCTCAGCTACAAAATGATGTTGACAATGATGATAACAATAATATGAGAACTAAGAACCACGGTTAGTGCATTGCATGGCACCTAGGCAGTGATGAATAAGTATTAACTGATTATTAATCTGATTTTCAAAGCCTTCCATCAGCCAGCCCCCTCTTACACTGATAGAAATCTTCTCTCCTTCCCTGAGTTTAGCTGACCCTCTGTTCAAGCTAAACTGGTCTTCTCACTGCCTGAGAAGGCCCCATGTGGGTTCCAACATCCATATTTTTTTCCCTGCTGGGAATATGCCTTCTCAGTAACTAGGCTGACTATTTTGGCCATGCTACACTTCCAGATCCCACCCTCCTGTCCTCCCTGAGCCAGTTCAAACTCCAACCCCTCCAGACTAGAAAGAGTTCTCTCCTTGTGAGCCAGCATAATATGTACAAATTATTAATGAGTTAATCATGTGGCAGCCATTGGTTTTAAATCACAAATCTTTCATTGTCATTTCAGTTTTTCACATATTGAGGCTCGATCTCTTCGAGTAGACTAAGTCTCCCTGAGAACATCCCGACTGGGCCTTCTACGGAGTGGACACTTGGATCATCACTCTGGAATTGCCAAGATTGCAACCTGAGATTTGCCTGGTGTTTTAGGCACATCTGGACAAATAGCCTTGGTAAAATTTAAGGTCCATTAAAACCTTCAAGTCCAATCAGAAGAGATTACCTTTAAATAAGAGCTCCCTGCTGAGAGCTTCAAAGACCCCAACAATCTACCTTTAAGTAACCAGCCTGCCAGAATTCATCCTCAGGATAGAGAGGCAAAACATGTATTAGATTCCCAGTGAATTGCTTGACTCTAGGACTTATACTTTTCTGATTTTAAAAATTAAAGCTAAAGAGGTTCATTGATTGTGTGAAGCAAAAATGTAATACCACCTAGCAGTCTGACTCTATGAAAAGGAATACTGACTATCCCCAAATGGAGGATTCAATGGAAGGACTTCCAGCTGACAACTCAAGAAAGAAGTATCAACTTGCAGGGTGAATGGGGGGGCCACAGCCACACATGGGCTGCTCTGCTGAGGGAATATCCCTCTCTGGAGGACAAAGAGGTTTAATAGCTAACAGGAGTGCTGTTGGAGTGTTCTGAGCAAATGTGGCTGGTAGAACTGGGGCAACTGCCTCATCATCTAATGTGTTTATTTGGGATTTTTTTCTGAAATACTTTTAAAATTTTAGAATTTTAGAATCTTCCCTTGAGCATAACTTAATCAACAGCTTATTCCTTTTTTTAATAACATTTATTTATTTGCGAGAGGAAGAGGGTGGGGGAGTGGCAAGAGAGGGAGAGAGAAACTTCAGCAGACTTCACGCTCAGCATGGAGCTCAATGCAGGGCTCCATCAAATGACCCCATCCATCAGGATCTGAGCCATAACCAAGAGTTAGATAGTTAACTGACTACACCACCCAGGTTCCCCACAACAGCTTATTCCTAAAGCACCCCTGGAAGGTCTTCAGGGATTTGCTTTTATGGTTTTGCCTTCTCAAAATTAATTTTCTGTGGTCAGCATCTTACTATGTGGCCATGATCCCAAGGCAGGAGCCCTGTTGTGTAGACACCCTACCAACTAGAATTCCTCAAACCTTTCTGAATGCCAATTGATGTCCATGGGTTTGGGGTTTTAAGTGTGATGGAAACCACGGGAGAGTTTTAAGTGGGATTTAAGTTTGATTTATGGTTTTTAAATTTCTCTCCATTTAGAGCACTGTGGATAATGGATTTGGGGAAGGGGGCAGGAGATCAGCAAGAGCAATAATCAGGTTACAGAGAAAGGTGACTTGAACAAGGGTGGCAGAAACAGGGGGAAGGGATCAGATGTGAGTCACATTTCTACAGCAGGGCCAGGAGGACTGCTGTTGGTTTGGACCCAGAGTGTGAGAGGAAGTGAGAAACCAAGTGTTTCTCATCAAAGCAGCTGGGTGGATGGTTAAACCATTGACTGAGCTGGGAAAGGCCAAGGAAGGAAGAGGGATAGAGACCTTCCAGAAGGAGAAAAGGGGAGTAAGGAAGCCACTGAGCTCCACCTCCCACCCTGAGGAACCAGAGTATAAGAGAACAAG
>CM052892.1:55622307-55651403 GCA_028534135.1 Potos flavus | reverse complement strand
ATATGAATGCAGGGTCCATGCAAGGACAGAGCAAGAGGAAATCCTTCCTCCTTGAGACTTAAATGTGCACCGAGTTATCTCTGTCTACAGTGACACCCTTCTGGCTGCTGGACCTTCCTGCAGAAACTTCCTTCTGTTACTAACAACTATCACCCATGTTTATCCAAGGTCCCTCCTCTGCCCCTCTTGTTGCTCCTATGACTCTCTGCATCTCCCTTCTCTCTGTCTTCATCTCTCACAGACAACTTCTCGTTGGGCACAGGGAGACAGCGGATGACGAATCCCGACTTCACCTAATCTCTGAGCCCCTTCCTGACCTGGTGGGCAAGCCTCTTCGGCCTCCTTCTGTTCCACCCAGCCGGAAAGCCAGAATGGTGAGCAACACTTCCCTGCAGACCAGAAATAACATCAGCTTCAAGCAGAACCCTCTTGGACTAATATATTTTACCAAAAAGATAGACCTTCAGCTGCCAAAAAGAGCATCTTGTGTCAATCACAGACATGAAGGGACTGCCCCATGCAAAGCTGGACTAAATCTTTAGGGAGAAGAAAAATTGCCAGAGAGAAATGAGAACATGTCAGAGGCAGCAAGAACAGCTCTTAGAGGGCCAAGTTGAAAAAGAGAGAGTGTGCAAGAGAGAAAAGAGGGAGAAGCAAAATAGTAATGGGAGACAAAAGCAAGAAAGACGAGAGATCCTGAATAAACATGAGAAAATGGAAGTTAATCAGAGAAGAAAGCTGGAGAAAAAGCTAAAATTGGGTTATAAATACATCATGGTTCTTTTCCTTCAGTTATTGTGATGCAGCACAAAGAAGGTTCCTACGAGCTGCCACTAGAACGTCGTTCACAGAGGACAGTTTCCTCCTTGAGCTTGTTTATGTAGCAGTTCAGTTTCAATCCCAAAGAAATATGTCTAGGTAAACAATGAAAGGTGTAGAGAAGGGGGTGTATCATACTACCAGTCACATTCTTCAGGATATATATAGACACACAATCTCTCTCTCTCTCTCTCTCACACACACACACACACACACACACGTACATTCACAAGGTTGTGTGGAAGGAGGCCATCTCTGATAAGAGAGAAAAGCAACTGATAACAGAGGTTGGTTGGGGGACAGGGGTAGGAAGTAACTTACTCTTCATCATATACCCTTTTAAATACTGCAGATGCTTTTTAAACATTCTACATATTACTGATTAAAATCGAGATAGAAGAAAAACATAGATAAAACTCATGGATAGTTTTTGAGCTTCAGACAAGGATCAACACTGGCAGCAGGGGAGGGGAGTTGGAATCTACAAAGCAAATTTCATTCAAAACCCTACGTCCTCCCTCTTACCCCCAAATCTGAACAGAATGAACCACAAGATAAGAGAGTACAATGCCACAAATGGATCAATTCCAGCTTCCTTCCTTTGATCCTCTTTGGGGCACATCTTGGCTTATAGATGTATAACAGAAAATAGAATGATCGGCTCAAATGTGATTTTACTCAGGGTTTGGGCATGTTACATGGAATAATAAATCATTCACTGTCTACAAAAAGGATCTGTAGAACAGAGTACCACTGTGCCTCTTTTTTTCCAAGTATCTAATTGTGGTTTTTTCATGTCTCGGGCCTCATAAAAGTTAAATGCCCTCAGTCCTGCATTTCTAGAACCATTTGAGTGAATTGTGATGTAAACAGTAGCCAGGGACTTCTTGTCCACCCTACATCTCTAGTTCTTGCTAGAGGGACCAAGTCTATTTCTCAAAATCAGCATTTTCTTTTCATTACCCACTAACTATGGCTTTGCTTGTTTAACTGTGAACAAAAAATTTTAAAATAGTAAAACTCTCTCCTTAAGAGATGGTTCAAGTTTAGGGAGGAAACAAATAAGACCTTTGCCTCTGCACTAACCTGAAGTAGACTTTTATCCATCCAGACGGTAGACAAACCAAGGACACAAAAGTCAGGTGATACATTGAGTCACAACAAGCATTTAAATGAGGAAAATCACTAAATGTAAATTTCAGTGTCAACACACAATGTGAAAACAGACTTTAAATACATGGTGTGAGAAAGTGCATGGAAGATGGCTTTGGGCTCCCTCCCTCTCACCATCACTATTTTTGGTAAGCAGTGATTCACACCGTTTTCTGGAAGGTTTTTATTTGGCTGTGGTGTTGGACAGATGGCCCCAGGATGTTCCTGCCAAGGATGCCCCTGGGAGCACAGGATCCTTGAGTTGCCCCATCCCTCAGTGGGGTGCTCCCGCAGCAGGGTGCCCCAAGCAAGATTCGTGGGAATCTTCCTCTCAAGGAACTTGGCCACTTTCCGCCCTTGAAGATTCCTTGTCTTTAAGCACATGTGCAAGACACCAGCATTGCCTGAGCTGTGCGATGGTGATTTATCCCAAATCCCAGGCAAGGCAAGCTGCGCAGCCAACAGGAACCACAGACGTAAAATGATCCTTTAGAATCACTGAAACTGGAAATGCCAGCCCCTGGGGGTTCAGAAAGGAAAAGCAATTGGTATAAGAATGTTTCCCCCACATCAGAGACCGGTTCTCAGATGATGTCAGCAATTACAGATGGACCGATGCCCTGGTCCCCTGCTACTGGTCCCCTGGTGCCCTGCTGAACTTAGGCCACCTCCCCAGACCCTCCTGGCCCATTGTGTCCTCTCTCTAACCGATCTGCTTGCCTTCAGCATTTCCACACTCTTATAAGCCCCCCTAATGCTTTACAGGGCAGCTTCAGCCAATCCTTCCCCAACATGGACCCTTTCCATAAATCCTTGCCTGAGCCTTAGCCTCTAGTCGCCCCTTCCAGAGTCACCTCTACATCTCTCTCAAGCTACACACTTCTGGGCTACAACCTAAATGACCAAAAATAAGTCAATCAAGTGGAGGGCTAGCAAGCACATTCCAGGCGGTGGGGAAAGGATGTGCAAAGTCCCTGAGGTCAGACAGATTTTGGGCAAGACAGAAAAACTGCAAGAGGCCAGTGTTGCTGGAAGATAGTAAAGGAAGGGGGCGTGGTAGCCTAATGCCGGGCAGGAATCAGAGTCAGAGACCAGCCTGTGATTGTCACAGAGAAGAGTTTGCCTCTTGAGTCATTCAAAGGCTCCCAGCCTCATGCTGAAATGGCCTCATTTATGTTGGAAGATCTCAATGGCTGCTATGTGGAGAAAAGATCAGGACAGGGTTGGGATGGGATGGTGGAAATGAGAGCTTCTGGAACAGTCTGGAGTGAAGTGATGGAAGCTTGCATAGCACTGGTGACTGTGAAGGCAAAGAGAAATGAAGAGATTCAAGACATCTGTGGGAGGCAGATAGGAAAGGATATGCTGGTAGAGCAGATGTGTGAAGAGCAAGATGGACTGAGGAGAGTGGAGGAAACCAAGACTGACTACCAGGTTCTGCCTTGAGCAAAGGGAGAGAGTGGTAACCTCCACTGAGATTGTGGAAACTGCTGGAAAGACGAGCTTCAGAAAAGAACTCGTGAGTTGGGTTCTGGAAGTGGGAAGTTTGAGCTGCCCACGAGACATCCAAATGGAGACACCTAGAAGGCAGTTGGCTGCGTGATGGTAGAGCAGGAGCTCCAGGGAAGGCCTGGGCTGGAGACAGGTGTCCAGGAGCCATCAGGATGCAGATGGTGTTTCAGGCCACAGCAATGAGCAGGAGCAGCTTTGCATGCCCAGACGCTCGGACCTCAACCGGATGCCCGACCTGCAACGGAGCCCCTACTTTCCTGGCCCAGGTACCCTTGGGCTCCCAAAAATCCCCCTCTCTTACCAAACTCTGACAAATTGTACAAGCTATCTTACCCAACATGCTCTCAGCTTCTTAAGGGGATGTGAAGAAGAATTGATTTTGAAATCCAAAGTACAAAAAAAGCTTAGCGATAATGGGAAGGGTCCAATCTTACAAACCCAAAATGGTTCCCAGTTGCCGGCAAGATTTCCAGGCCCTTCTGCCCACACAGGAGCTGCTTGGGCAGCTAATCAGCAGAGGACCAGCCCCACCAGGGGAAAATCTGATCATCTATCTAACAGTATCTGATAGCAATACTGGAACTTCCTGCCCCTCCTCCGAAAAATCTCTGCACACCCCCCACCCCTCCGAAGAGACTCTGCATTGCAATCACGAGCTGAAGCTAGAAAGGGGCCTTGGCTTAAAGGATGTGCTGAAAGCCAGCAGAGAGAGATTGATGTGGAGCGCTGGGCTGCCCGAGGCATGTGTTCGCCATCTGTCAGGCGGAGGGAGCCTGCCAGCCCTACATGGTTATTCAGTATTAAAAGAATATTCGTGAGTTTGACTGACAGTCCAGGCAGCCTCAGCCAAGACCGTTGGGCTCTGGGGTCCAGATGGGATGGAGGGGCCTCTGCTCTCCTGAGGGAGATGCCTCCGCAGGGCTGGGCCACCCAGGGTAGGCAGGCGGGCTCTCCAGGGCCTGGGAGGAGAGTGTGGCTTGGCCCACGCTGGGCAGGCCTAGGCCTGAGCGGGGACTTTCATGTGTGGCTGGGCTTTAAAGACAAGGGTGGAACTGAAAGAAAATGTTCTTCACACATTACTCCTGCTCCATATGATCCTTCAGGAAACGGTTATGCCAGGCTTATAGGGTGCCTCCCGCAATGAAATAATCAACTTTAGGCTTTCTCTGAATACTTGGACAAATAGGCAAATCTTTTGTGATCATTTCAGTCCAAGAATTGTCAAAAGCCCCTTTGAGTGCTAACCCTGTTGGCTCCAGGGCATATCCTCGTCGCCCTCCTGACGAGGACCCTCTGCCAGGAAGGATGAGGTATTCCCTCCCCGAGGAACACAGGAATGGCCAAGGGACCTGCTCTGGTCAATGAAACGCAGGCAGAAGTGAAATGTACCGTCTCTGGGCAGAAGCATCCGGAGCCCGCAGGTGGTTGGCCATGTCTCTTTTCCCTCTGTCACACCAGCAAGTTCCAGACAGAGATGCTCTTCAACCCTGGATCCCAAAGCATAACTAACACAGAGCAGAGTGATAGCCAGCCATAACAATGAGATGACGTGAGTGAGAAGTAAGCCTTTCTTTTTAAACCACTGAGATTCGAGATTATCCTGACTGTTGTGCTCAATGTCCACCCCCACACCGCCACCATGCGCTTCACACACCCTGTGAGGTGTCAGAAGTTTCTGTTGGTTTGCAGCAACAAAACTGAGAGGACACACTGGAGGAGGAGATTTCATTAAAGCCTGTCGCTCATTAGGTGTTCACAGCTAAAAACAGCACTGGGCCTCGAGCCACGAGAAGTCTGCTTCAGAGGCATTGGGTTTGCGACAGAAATAAATAAAAACTGGAAACTCAGTCAAAATAAAGACAGCCTCAAACCTCCCCACCACCGATGCCATGGCGTGAGGGTGTAAGAGGTGGTGACCTTGGGCAAGGAGAGCGAGTGGGCAAAAGGTACGGGGGTGTTCTCGAAGCTTCTTCCTGCTCCACACAGGTGTGGGCTCCTTTTTCTCATCAGACTGTATCTCTAACACTTTCATCTTGCAGTCTGATCTAATCTATCTGGAGGTGGATTGGTAAAAATCAAGCTTTAGCAATAGTGCCTATTTTGGTTCCTGAAGAAAAAAGAATTCCACTCCTTTGAATCAATTCCAAGTTTATCGGCAAGTCTTTCAAGTGTGAGAACTACCTACACCCCTCAGGGCCATGCTGAGAACACTGAGAAAAGCCGGCAGCCAGGAGGGTTCCCATTTGGTGAGGAGGCCATTTTCAGCTCGGCGGCTAAATGCCCGCCATCTTTCTCAAGCTGTTCCCCTGAGACGCTCCGGTTGGCTCTCAGAACTGAATTTCCCATTTTCCGTTGTGTTGTCGGTTACCAAAAGAGTAGGCTTACCCCCCTTCAAAGAGAGGCTCTGGGAAACCTGCATTTGATTTAGTGTTCAGCTAACAACTCGGCACTCCCAACAGGTTGAAGTCATATGAACTGGGGGCACACGTGCTGTTTACACGAACACACATGGCTGCACATGTCAAGTGGCAACCCTCTTGCCACCACAAAGAGAGGGCTCTTCCAGTGCGTTTCAGACGCCAGCCCAGGACGCGTGGGATGTCTCCCCACCCCCGAGTGACAGCATTCTGTGACTAAGGATGGCCCGCATGAGCGGCAAGTGGCTCTGGAGTAAGGAGATATTTGCCTCACCACAAAACTATCATCGGGCAGTACAGTTTTTGTAATTTTCACTTTTTCCTTCTTCCTTCCCTCCCTCCCTCTGTTCCTTCTTTCCTTTCTCACCCTTCCCAGTATCAGTGTGTGAGGCTATCGTGTGCCCCCTCATCCTTATCCTGGACACGCACCCACACACACCCTCCTGCCTCAGCTTGAAACTGCTAGACCCCATGGTTTTGGTAGTTCTGCCCACAAATAAGCTTCAATTTCCTAGCAGGAAAAAAAAAGGACTTGTGTTAAAATCTAATGCTGTAAAAGTAATTAATACCAGTATAAAAAGGAGCATAAAGAGAAGTATGCTCTACCACCACACCTCGAAATGACTTAGAAGGAAGCACAAATAATGGAAGAGGTAGAGAAGGACGTGACTTCTGGTATACTTACAGCATGCGCAGAACCAGCCTGAGGACAGGTCTTAAAAAGTTGTAGCCTCCCCTACGGCCCGCTCTGTCTCACATTAAAATGTCACAGCTGGAGCCTCCTTTGTAGTTTTTTGCAACGAGTCTTGGCCTTAATTCTTCCCTTTTGGAAAGAGGAAAGCACCCTTGGGAGCAAAAGCAATGAACCTTCGTGGGTTTCAAGCAAGGAGCCATGGTTTCTCACGCTATAGGCCTATCCTCCCTCAGGGCCCTCCGTTGCTTCATCAAGGGACAGAACCATGAGTGGGGTCTGGCAGAAGGCACCCCATGATGGGACCTGGTTTGAGGAGTCACTTGGATTAAGTATAAGCTGTGGGTTGTGTCTTCAGGCAGTGCCGGGGAAACCTTCCCTTAAAATTGTCTAGACCCGCTAGTCTGACATTTCGTGTCATGGGGAATGGTCATTCCTTTGGGACTTCTGGATTTTACTATGCACTTAGTCCCTCAAATAGGAAAACTTGTCAAAGGTCAAATCAAACACCCCCCCTCCGCACACACACATACACACACAC
This sequence comes from Potos flavus, assembly GCA_028534135.1. Taxonomy (NCBI): domain Eukaryota; kingdom Metazoa; phylum Chordata; class Mammalia; order Carnivora; family Procyonidae; genus Potos; species Potos flavus. Next base: position 55,644,271 of record CM052892.1, on the reverse strand, counting down.
ACGCACACACACAGCCTACAGGCATTGAGTAGTCCAGCCCAATGGTTAGGGCAGAGGGTCTTGGAAACAGAAGGTCTTGCTGTGTGACCTTGGTCAAGCTACTTAGATTTTCCTTCTCTTTTTGGTAAAACGGCACAAAAGAACCTGCCTCTTGGGTTTGGTGTGACAGAGAAGTGACATAAGGGATGTCACATGCTCATCACCAGTGCCTGGGCCCCAGAAGGGGTCCAGTAAACTTTTTTTATATTTAGATATGCAGCTCATAGTGGAAGAAGTAAACAAGCCGGGGGAGGGAGTTTTACATTTCCTTCTCCTGTGGCTCCTGGAGTGAGGGAGAGGGGGCAAGGCAGAGCAGTAGGAGTCAGGTTATTGCACAACATAATGTCTTAGAGTGCTTCCTCACTCATAAACTAGGTGCATAGTGGGTGCTTTCTGTCTTGAGCAGCACTGTCCCATAGAACTGGCTATAATGATAACAGTGTTCTCTTCTGCGTGGCCCAACATGGCGGTCACTAGCCACATGTGGTCCTTGACAGAGGAACTGAAATACTAATTTTATTTAATTTCAATTAATTTTATTTTTAATTTAGTTTAGCCTTTATGGCTAATGGCAGCCATACTAGACAGTGTGGGTCTAGAGATTCATCCATAAATTTTGATAAAATGTCTTTTATTTTTTAAGATTTTATTTATTTATTTGACAGAGAGAGGGAACACAGGCAGGGGGAGAGGGAGAAGCAGTTTTCCCTCTGATCAGGGAACCCGACTCGGGCCTCATTCCCAGGACCCTGGGATCATGACCTGAGCCAAAGGCAGGCACTTAATGACTGAGCCATTAAGGTGCTCCATGATAAAATGTCTTTTTACTTTTTATTTCTTCTCCCTCTCCTTTTCCTAGTTCCATTTTTGGCTTCTTCATATTTGGACAGGCTTGACTGAACCTCTAGTGTTTCTCATATTTTATTTTTCCATCTCTACCTTTTCATTCTTCCTCTTGGGGCATTTACCTTCTATTTCAACTTTTTTATTGGTTTTTTTTTTTTTTCTTTTTTTAAGTTTCAGAAGCTCTCATTCTTCCTCTTGGGATATTTATTTTCTATTTCAACTTTCTTATTGACATTTTTTCTTTTTTAAGTTTCAGAAGCTCTTCTTACTGTCTGATGGTTTTTTATTGTTTATTTTTTTTGAAGGGTTCTATACTCGATATACAGATATGTTATATTACTTTATGTCTCAGACTTTGTGTGGTTATTTTGTTGTTGTTGTCTTTACTTTTCTTGTGTTCTGGGCATTTTTTTTTTCTTCCCTCCAGATTCTTGTATTCTGACTCTGTCAACATTAGCGACGTTCCTTAAATATCTGATGATCCAGGATTATTTGCTTCTATTTCAGACTTCTTTTAAGGTGCTGAAGTCTGACTGAAAGCTTAGTATGGGAGCCAGAGCTTTTCCATCTGTGGGGTTCCCTCTGAGCTGTTAGGCGACAAGCCCTCCTTTGGGGCCATTTGGTTTCTTAAGACAAGGCTCCTTCAGTTTCTTGCCTGTGATGGGGCAGGATCAGGGCCAGAGTGTGTCTGCCTTCTGACATTCTGAGAGCAAAGAAGGTTCATTAAGAAATCTGGAACTCCTGGCATGCAATAGGAAGCCTTTCACCATATCTTCCCATTTCAACCCTATATCTGACCCTCTTCTCTCCTCTGCCTGCTGTCCCTGCTGTTCCCTAGCCCATGGCGTTCTGGCTCAATGGCTCACGAAATAACATCCAACCTCCTTGGGGGTGAGGGCTGTAGTTACTGGGTGAGTGGGCAGCTTCATCCAGACCTTTATCAACCCTTGGCTTTTGCTTCACCTTCCATGCTACCTCGTGCCTTTGAGACCTGACCGCTTCTGAGCGATAAGTAAACCCTCTTATCACCTGTCTCCCCTCTGCTAGCACTTGCAGTGGACTCCGGGGGCCCTGCTCTGTCCATTATTACTTCTCCCCTAGCTGTCTTCCCAAGACTTCCTGGAATCTCTCTCCTACTGATATGCTGGGCTTTGTGGGTTGTATCCTTATAATAATTTCCTTTACTGTCATCTTAATGATTTTTGAGAGCATAGAAGATAAACACATGTAGCCAATCCACCATTGTCTTTTGAATCAGATTCAAATTCTCTACACAGCTTTTATCCATCAACGGGTCCCACTCACATATTCACTCTTATCTCCCACTATGAATTCATAAAGGTCTTTACCTCTAAGCAAATGCCACACCCATTCCCAACTTCATCTTTTTGTTCACATTACTTTCTTCACTTGGAATCACTTCCATACTCCGTTTGAATGAATTTGACCTCAAATATCACTGCCTCCATTAAGCATTCAATGACTGGTTCCACCCATAACAACATTTTGGTTCTAGCCTTGTTTATGTATTTCTTCACACGTTCATTCTTCTACTCATTAATTGGGAACTTGTTTCTAAAAGATTTTTAAGTAATTTATTAGGGAGCATAAAACATAATACTCTAATGAACACACATTAGAATGTTGGGGAAAGAGGAAAAAGCCAGAGGATAAATGTAAAATGGAACCAATAAGAGCATATACCATCAGGTATCAAGATGTGCGCTCTCAATGAGTTCCTGTTAAAATTGGCATCCTGTGCTCCAGCAGTCAATATGAACAGGGAAATGTGATCACTGATTCGCAACGGAACGCTCAACATGACAGACTCCACCTTGGGGAAGTTAGATTACCCAGCCTGTGCCTGCTGCTCAGGAGAACATCTATTGAACAAACACTGAGTTTTCATGAAGGAGATTCTGGACATGCAATGAACTCAATGAACCGCAGCTACACTGTCTCCGAACCCCCCCCCAAGAGGGACTCCACGGGAGCACTGTGAAAGTGTCATTAAGCTTTCATAGCTAGTACGCCAGAAGAAGACCATCATATTCTTTCATTAAAGAATAGTTGATACCTTTGTTAGAAACAAGGACCTGGCCACCAGGCTACACCACGATGGCCTCTTCACTGGAATGCCAGCAGTGTCTGTGGAAGCACCTCAGATGTGAGTTACGGGCCCAGGCGATCACTTTTCACAGGAATCCCTGGTTTCCTCTGAATTTCAGTTTCCCTCCTTAAATGGAGGTATCCTGCCCACCACTCAAAACTAGTATGAGAACCAACTGTGTTCATATCCAAACACTACGAAAATTTTAAAATACCGTACAAAGTCAATGTATTATTATCTTGCCATTGTCTGTGATTTTTCCTGAAATCTAACTCACCTTTGTGAGAAGCTGTATTGGCAAACCTCCCATGGTGTGACAATGACACACTCTGAAGCCTTCTAATAGGTCAGGCTGACCTGTGTCCTAAAATACGAAGCCATCTCCCAGGCAGATCCAAATGCCATGAGCTTAGGACAGGGAACCTAACACAGCAAAGCCTCACTACAGGCAGAAATGCAGCAGGTCAAGATGGTTGTGATGTAGGGTGAGTTGCCTCTGGGCCCTTGCACATACTGTATCTCATTAGATGCCTACAACCACCCAGTGAGGTATGAGTTTTACTCTCAACTTACAGAGAACTTAAATGAATTATTTAAAAATCACTTAGGAATGGTAGGGGCCTCCTGAGTCTTAAATTTTGTTCAGCATCCACCACAGTCTCAAGAAGTGGTCTAATCAGGGACTATGATGTGAAGTCAGATGGACAGGGGAATTTGGAATCTTCCCTTATCCGTATCAGACACTCCTGCGCACGCACGCATGCACCCACACACACTCCCGTGCACACACGCACGTGGACACACACACACACTATAGAGAATCCATTGCAATCCAATGCCGCTATGAATAATTGTAGCAGGCACAATACAGTAATAATAAAATGAAATCCTCCCTTCTGGGCATGGGCTGGGCAAGTTCTTTAAATCTGGTTTAAAGTTAGATTGAGGGAAATATGCTTTATGGGATCTTTGTTTAAAGCCTTGGCATATAAAGTCCTTTGTTTAGAGTCTGTTTCGTGCCCCAGGAAAAGAACATTTTCTTTCTCAAGCTTTGTCTAAAATCCCTAGTGTTGAAGCCCCTCTGCTCCCAAACAAGCCACTTGAAACATCTCAGGGTAGGGAGGGTGGAAGGAAAAGAAAGCTGTTTTCCCACAACTACCAGCACCCTGAAACCGACAGCTCACTGCTTGCCCCAGACTGCTGAGCACTTAGGAATCTCAGCTTATGGGTCACCGTGATGGGCAGCAAGACATGGAAGGTAAAAGTCAGAATCCACCTGGAAGCAACGTAATTTTGCTCAAGAGTGTCTGCGCACATGACTGATAGGCAGCAAGAGTCGGGGGTAAAAGGTGACCGACATAAAGGTCTCCATGTGGAATTCCTAAGACTTCTGGGTAATCTTTAAACCAACTCTCCCACTGAAAACAACCAAAAATGCTGATTTTTTTTTTCTTCTGTAGAGCATCAAAGAATGGATCATTATCAAGCCAAATCTAAATGAAACCAGAAACCCAGAGAGATAGCTGTGATCTGAAGCTCTTTTGCCCTGGGGCATTTGCTGAACTTGGCATGTTTGAGCCCTAATTTTCACAGCCTCCTGGAGCACTGGGGAGGAAGATGACACCTAGGGACCACCAAAGGTAGCAGGTCTAATATAAAAATGTGACCGTTGAGGCTGCCCCACCCTTCCCCCAGGGAACCGCAAAGAAAAATTGCCTGGTGCTGAGCAGAGCAGGAGGAGGGAAAAGCATCCCTGAAAAGTTGTACTGACAAGCCCACCCTCACCAGTGTTTGCAGCCAAATATACAAAACCTCAAGCTGTGAATCTAGTTAAAAGTGTTCCAGATGGACAGTGGCCTCAGGTGGCAGAGGAAAGCACAGATGCTCCCTGAAGACACTCCCTCATTCCAAGCCTCAAAGAATTCCCACAAATAATTTTCTAAGGGCGACGAGAGACAGGGGAAAATAAGCACGCTAGGAAAAAGGCATCGTGGCTGAAAAGGAGCTCAAATAAACAAAGTAAAGGTGTCAGGCTTTTGTTGAATGCCTATTCCAGAAAAGCCACCAAGGACTGGATCTGAGCACAAGAAGACCTGAGAACACTTTAGCCAAAAAGAGAACAGAGCATTAGAAAAGAGATTGTCCCCAGCACACGGGTGACCATTGGCTGACCGGTAGCCTCGTTCCCTGAAATTTAAAGTTGCTGGAAAATTGAAGATGTGCTTTGGGTGGCTCTTCCAACCCTTCCCTTGCTGCCCACTGCTTTCACTCCACCTGAATCATGAGAGAAGCTGTCTACTCCTATCTCCAATGCTGGGCCCTGGCTCCCTGAATAATCGGTCCACCTCCCTTCATTAGGGAACCCACTGGGGCCTGCTCTTGGTGCCCCCAGACCTTCCTTAATTTAAGATACCCTCAAAGTTGATCTAGCCAAAATTCATTCCATGGAAACTAATGAGTTTCCTGCTAATCCAACCAGTCTGACTAATGTCGATCAAAAAGCATTTTTATCTGCCTCAAGATCTTTGCACTCTTTTGTGAATAACCATCTTCTGTTCAGTATCAGTGTCTGTGACCCCACGAGGTCCGGCTCTTAGTCCCTCTATTTTCATGTCTCCTGCAATTTTCCCAAGCACTTGGGTCAACCATGCACAGCACTACCGTGAACCAAGCAGGGCCTCTCCCCGAGTCATCTCACGGCAGCTGAGCGCCCTTCCACCTCCCTACCGCCCCTGAGGCAACTGTGTACTCCACACGGGCTTGAGCTTCGTGATCCTGCCCCTTCGCCTCTTTTTATACTCATGTCTCTACCCAGCCTGAGTTCCTGACCCGTCACTGTAACATGGCCCCCTCTGCGGGGAGTTCTGCTATGTTTGCTAACCTCTGAGCCGAGCCCTGACCACCACTCGGCAGCAGGCCAAATCTGAAGCCGGAGACCTCCAGGCAGAACAGTAAGCAGGTACAAAGGCCCTGAGGTGGGGACAAGCTTAGTAGGTCCCAGACACAGAACTAGGCCAATGCCCTGGATGGGGGTGAATGAAGGAGATGTGGTGGGAGAACAAGACTAAATAAATGTATGTGTGTGCAAAGGTAGGTCAGGGACTGGCACTCAGGGATACGCTCAGTAAAGTTTCCTTTCCTTCTCTGACCAGCGGTATCCAAACTCCCAAGCTTCTTGCATGGCAATTACAGTCGTATGCCTCCAGATCCTGCAAGGGCCGAAGACTGGGGCAAAGCATTGGAATTCACCCTAAACCCATGGAAAGCTGGTGGAGGGTTTTAAGCAAGGGAATGGCTAGTCTGAATCATATTTTTTTTTAATAATCATTTTGGCTACTGTGTGGAGAAGGGATCATTAGGGAGTGAGAAACCTCAGGAAGCTGCTGCCATTAGAAGGTGGGAGGGAACAGTGGCTGGGCTAGGAGAGGGGCCTCAGCAGCAGCTGAACTAAAGAGAAATGAATGGACAGGGGTATATGTTGGATGTAGAGCTCCCAGTGAAAGTAAGAAGAGTAAATATTCTGTATGAAAGCCGTGCGGATCTCTGGGTGGGGAGCTCTGAGTGGGTTTTGGCCCTTCTCCTTGACTCTACTCTTCAAGTTATCTTAACTGTACAATGCGCGTAAGAAATGGGATGGTCACAAGACACTAATTATGAAGGGGAAAACTATAACTTTACATTGGAGAAGCCTGGCAGACACCCCTTAATCAAGTGATAAAAGTAATTTCCCCAGTAATGGTGCAAAAGGACATTATCTGCCACCTGACAGGATGTCCTGGGAAGAACTCAGCGCCACCTCTGTGGGGTTCCGCCCTGTTACCATGAGAGAATGTCAGACAAGCCCAAATTCAGGGATTTCTTACAAAATAACTGGCCTATACGCTTCAAAAATGTCTAGGCCACAAAAGACAAAGCCGGACTAAGGCACCGTTCAAGATAAGAGATTCAGTAATTAACGCAAGGTGTGATCCCGAAAAGGATGTTCGTGGGCAACGGGGGTAAATAGGAACAGGGTCTGGAGATGAAATACTAGTTTCAGCATCGTGTTAATTTCCCGATTTGATCATTAGACTGTGGCCATGTTTTTACGTGATTACAGACTGAAGCATTGAGAGGCAAAGGGGTATTGCGCCCACAAGTCCCTCTCAAATGCTAGTGTTGAGGGGACTGGAGCAAAAAGTAAATGGGAACTCTCTGTATAATTTTTCCACCTTTTTATAAGCCCAAAATTATTCCAAAATAATAAGTTAAAAAATAAAATGTGCATTAACTCTATAATAAGAAAAACTTTCCAGAAAGAAAAGGTGTCCGCATTCAAAACCCGTGGTATGGACCCACGGGATAGATTTTTGCTGACAGCCAAGTTCCCGATAGCCAGGGAAGAACAAGGAACAAAAGCCCTGCCCTCCCCAGCTGTCAGAGCGCCAGACACACACAAAGCTTGGCCTCTGAGGGCTTTACTGAAAGATAAGTGCTGATAAGGCCTGCAGGTCATCTTCATCAGCCGCCGGCCCCCCAGCTTGCTGAGAGGAGCCCAGCCCTGCCAAAGCTCTGTCCGACATAAGCCAGAGTAGAGCAAGTTCCTTTTAAGTCGAAAGCTGCAGCCGGTTCTCCCCCGTGGGTAGGAGCAGCCCCTCAGCAGGGAGGCCGCCAGAGCCAGGCGCCCTGCTGTCACCCCTTTCCGGAGAGGCCGGGAGGTCACTGCCACAGTCTCCTTCAGATTTACAGGGATGGCATTCTGTTTGGATGGGGTCGGGAAGGAAATCCCAACATCACTCTCAGTAAAAAGATAAACGACAAAAACCAACCAGCGGCCTCAGCCTGTGTCTTTCTCCTCAATCCAGTGCAGAGCGGGCCTGGGAAACGTGTCCTTTGCCAGTCGTTGGGCAATGCCCGCCAGGCCCAGGGAGCGCTGCAGACTATTCAGTGGCTGTTGACTTCCGACGATGCTTCTAGTAAGGCAAAGGACCACATTTTCCATAACAACCATGAAAGTCCACCTTCACCCCCGCCCCCGCCACCGCCAGGCTGATCACACTGACTAGCTGTCCCAAGGAAGTGTTACTTTGAAACATTGACCAGTCAAGATCTGAGCCTTGTCCCCTTTTCAGCAGAGGCTGAGCTCCTCCTCCCTCCTTCCCCTCCCCTCGTCTCTGTGGGACCCTGGACAGACTGACCCCTGAAGGATCAGTAAAAGCAAAGAGAGGCCATGGTCACCAAAGATATAAGACGCTGCTCTCTCCCATTTATGAGGGGAGGCCCTCGTTATCCAACCCCCCCCCTTTACTTTAACTTCTGGAAGGTGTACCAATGACTCAAACCCATTCCAATACTTCCCAACCTTCCGGAGAAAGGGCAGGCTGTCTGAGGGGCCCCCCTGCTGGAGTGCTAGCACGGAGGCACACTGCCCTCGTGTGGTGGCTCTGGGCATGACCGGGGGCCTGCACTCCCACCCAGGCCCCTCACTCACCACCTCTGCCCCCTGAAGGGGGGGGGGGGGGGGAGTTAAACTAGAAGGTTGGCTTGACTATATCACAACTAAAGGTTGCGGTATGGAGCAATCCATACAGCTGACCGATGCTGGGAAGGAGAACATTCCAAATGGGGAGTTAAAGCCCGGGGTTTAAAGTCTGGTTCTGGAACTCTGAGCAAGGTGCTGGAATTCTCTGTTCTCTTCCGCAAAAGGAAGAAAAGAAATTAAAGCTGTGTCGCTTACATCACAGAGTTGCTGTAAAGATTACATGAGGTAATGTGTGTGATCCAGACTGTACCACATACACACACACACACAAACACACGCAGATGTGCCATGCACACAGAACGTTAGTCACTCTCCTGTTTTAAAAGGATTTACAAGAAACACTGTGCCTTTTAACACTCTCCAACACAGCCCAGCCCAGCTCGGGCTCACCTGGGATCTTCTGGTCATAGGAGCAGACATCTTCCCACCCACCTCCTGGAGCCCAAGGATGGGGTTGGGGTTGGGGGTGCTTTACCACTGCAATGGGTACTGGCGAAACCCAAGGATGGAGCCAACCCTTCAACCACAGCACAGGCCCAGCCTCCGTGGGGTGTCCACTTGGCTGACATGCCATGTCACAGCCGCTGCTAAGTGGCCTTCCTCCACCTGACTCACCCCTTTGTCACTCTCATGATTTCTGGCTCAGAGAAACTGTGTCCCGGTTCAAATTGTCCTATCCATTCACATTCCCACATTTACAAAAAGCTGCCACTAGCCTCAGTCTCTCCTTTGCCTATCCCCATGCTCCTGAAAGAGAAATCTGATGAGCCCTCAAAGAGCCAGGCCACTGAGGGCACTGACCAGCCTATGCATGGATCACACCCAGGCCCAGAGAAAGAGGGATTTGGGCCTGGAAGCCAGGCCGTGAGCCAAACAGGATGGTGGTGTAGGCCAAAGACCCAGGTGGAAGGTGGGGGAGGCTGAAGGCCACACCTCCTTCTTGGATGCCGATGTATACGTTTTTTCTTTTCTTTTCCTTGAGTTTCAGGGGCTCCAAAGGTACCCTGAAGCAGAGAGCAAAGCTTCATGACTATTAGTTTTTATTCTCAAAAAACCGGCCTGTTCCAACATAAGGTCCAACCTGGCATTACCAACAAATGCTTTCAATGAAAAGACTTTACCAGTTACCAAGAAGTACTCAAAAGTGGGAATCAACACAGTACGTCCTCATATCTGATTCATATTCAAAATAGAGACCACGAGTTCTTAAACTTTTGATAGGTTGAGAAATGTGAAGCAAGCTTTGTGGTCAAAATAAGCTTGCATCTTTTTATTTGCTAAACAATTATTCTTTAAATCAATATAACTTTTAAAAACTAAAAAAAAAAAAGGTTCATGACTATTAAAAGTAGGGCTCAACTGCACCTCGCCCTAGTTCTGTGAGCCTCTGGGAGGCAGGTGCCTTTTTGGGGGACAAGTGGCAAGAGGCTGGTGAGCAGGGTGGGCCTGCCTTCCAGCGCCCCCTCGAGGAGCAGCGGCCCGAGGACGCGGACAGGTGTGGTCTCCAACCTGGCAGAGGACAGACCTGCACATCCTCGCCCCGGATGAAAGATTCCAATTCATCAAGAACGATTTTTCCCAAATCCCATTCTTTTCATAACATTTAGCTCACAGTAAAAACTCGCAAGCTTTTCTGTGCCCTTTATTTCCAACTAGATGTCGAAGAGAAGCCGCCGGAGCTGAGGCCCTGAGGCCGCTAAGGCCACGACCTTGAGAGTGAGAACTCCCTAAATGCGGCACCCTGGGCGTCTTGCTCACCTTGCCCTAGTGCCAGCCCTGCTTCTCAAGCCACTGACCAGTGCAAATCTCCAGCAGGCTTTCCTAGCCCTGGGCGCCCCTTCTCCACAGTGCCTGGCACAGCGGAAGTCCGACCTCCGCTTCTGTGCGGCTTGGTGGTCCATCTCCGGCATTGGGGACTGCAGCTCCGGGGTCCCTTACACCAGATCTCCAGTGCCTTGTCCACCACCAGGCATATGTTAAACAGACAATAAATACTCGTTGATCGAATGGGGGGAGAAAAGAAAAAGAAAAACTCAGCAAAGCCTTTGAAGTAGGGTCAGAGTCGCCAGATGGGGGCTCCCAGGACAGCGGAGCCCCACTCAATGACTTCAAGGGTCCCCAAAGGGATGTAATTCAAAATGTCCTGGCCCGGAGAGAAGGATCAGGCCCCGTGTCCTCGGATATATTCCACTACCCAGCACATGTTTATGGAGCACACGCCACTGGAACACAAAGTCCTGTGTAGGTACTAAAGTTGGGTGGGCTCATTTCTTGCCTTTGAGGCATAGATGTCTGACTGCCAAGCAGAATGCTAAGGGGAAGGAGATGACATTCGCTGGGTGCCTGTCATGAGCCAGGTCCTAGAGGCTCCACCTGTCTGCATTATTTCACAACAACCCTAAGGGATGCCTTCTTTATCTTGTCTTGAAGATAAGAAAGTAGGTATAAGGAATTACATAATATTTAAAAGGCACATGTACTTAGCTCTGAACCCTGTATTGTTCTTGTGGCATTGTATAAAAGAAGTGTCAAGTGATAAGAAGGTTCTGAGAAAGAAGACAGATTGAATTTCAGATAGGCTTTGATGTTTTTAACACCAAGATTTCAACTGCCGTAGATGTTAGGAATGTTCTAGAAGAAAATAGCAGGATCTTGGAGTAGCTCACAGCTCACGTGCATGTGATATTTCAAAATCTCTCAGCCAGAGGAGCTTCATTCCAGGCCCCAACCCTCCCTGCCCCCCCCCACCTCCACCCAGCTGATCAGGGTCCTTGGAAGCATTGCCTGGATCAGTAGTGGCCGAAGAACAGTCTCAGACTGGTACAGGGCCTGTTACTTCACAGGCAGTAGGAAATTCCTTAAAGACTCAGATGCTACAAGAATGTGAAGCGGCTGGGGCTGTCACATACTGTTGGGGGCGGGGCGCGGCATGTAAAATGGTCTAACCACATCGGGAAGTAGTTTGGTAGTTTAAAAAAATTAAACATATACCTTTCATATGATCCGGCCACTCTATTCCTAGGTATTTTACCCAGGAGAAATGCAAATACATGTCCACACAGAGACTGAAACATGAACGTTTGTAACAACCTCATTGTTATTTGTAATAGCTCCAAATGGAAAACAATCCATATGTCCATCAGCAGGTGAGTGGGTAAATAAATTGCTGTACAGCCAATCCATGGAATACTACCCAGCAGTAAAAAGGAATGATCTATACACACAACATGACATGAATGAATTTCAAAATAATTATGTTGAGTGTTGAATGGAAGAAGCCAGACCCAAAAAATAGAGTACATACAGTATGATTCCATTTACGTAAATTTTGAGGCATCTGGCTGGTTCAGTCAGTAGAGCATGTGACTCTTGATCTTGGGGTTCTGAGTTCAAGCCCCATGTTGGTCATAAAGATTACTTTTGAAAAAGTCTCCCATTCACATAAATTTCTAGGAAATGCAAATTAACCTACAATGACAGAAAGTAGATCATTGGTTTCCTGGGGTTGGGTTGGGGCAGGAGAGAAGGGACTATAAAGGGCACAGTGAAGTTTGGGGGGGACCTCGTTTGCTAGAGCAGCCATTGCAAAATACCACAAGCTGGGTGACTTAAACAACAGTTTCACAAGTAGCAATCAATATCGTGGTGATTATGATTGATTGTGACCATAGTTTCTACACTTGCTCAATTATACACTTTTAATACATACAAGCTTTTTGTATGTTCATTTTGGTCAATAAAACTGTTTTTAAAAACAATAACAACAAACAGCAGATCCCTGGGCTCTGCGCCTTGGAGACAGACTAATTCAGGTGGTCAGGAGTAAAGCCTACAAATCTGTTTTCCAACTTGTCCTAATGACTCCAGTGCAACATTCGTGTCTGGAAGCCAACAGTTAAGGTGGCACAAATCAGAGAGGACAGCAACCCAAAGTCGCAGAAGTATTTGGGGACAGTCGAGTGCCACATGCCTTGACAAGCATCACCAAGCAGGGAAAACCCCAGGAGGCAGTTTGGGAAAGTGTGCCTTTCAAAAATGTTATCTCCCCACATCCTACGTGATCCCAGTAACACACGCTCCAAATAGAATGGTGTACTTAGCCCCCACTCTCGTCCAGATGATCATCCTTAAAACTCCCTTAAATAGAAATTCTTAGCCGTAAGTTTCTTTCTCCTCTTAAGGATTCAACTCAGGCCTTGGTCAGTGACACTCTCACCACTACTCACTACACAGTGGTTCATGACCATAGTCTTCTGGGAAATAAAACATCCTTCCTCATCTAGTTCATGTTGGAACTCCACCTATATCATCTCTTAGTCTTGCAGAACATGTACCCATTGGCCACCAGGATCTTTACAGATCTCACCCAGCTACCGAACACTTCTCAGCATGCATGTGTTACCTTTTTGACGGTGGTCAGTAAAGCAACTTTACAGTTAAGACAATATAGTAATGGTTCTGGTCTTGGTTCTAACACTTAGCATAAAACCTAGGCAGTCTGCTTAACCTCACTGAGCTTCAGTTTTCTTGTCTATAAATTTAATATAATGAGACCTTTGGGGCTGGCTTCCCTAAAGCGCTCACACTATTAACATAGCAGTTCCCTCTCCCTCAGCAATTCCTTCTACCTTCACACTCTTGACACCTTCTGTTGACATCTCTTGATATGCATTTGTGGTTTTGTTTTATCACTGTAGGAGTAGACAAATCAGACAAATCAGGCCCATTCTAGATACCACCTGCCCGTCAGTCACTAGGCTTAAAATAAATGCCACACACACCATACCATAGACCAAGGAACAGGTTTTATTGGTGTCTTAGTCTGCTCAACTGCCACAACAAAACACCACAGACTGGGTGGCTTAAACAACAGAAATTTATTTCTCATAGTTCTGCAAGCTAGAAGTCCAAGATCAGTGGGTTAGCAGGTTGGTTTCTTCCGAAGCCTCCTTAGATTGCAGATGGTCCCCGTTTCCGTGTCCTCGCATGGTCTTTCCCTCTGTGTGAGCACCCCTGGTGTCTCTCTGTGTGTCCAAATTAAATTTCTTTTTCTTATAAAGACATTGGTCATATTGGATTTAAGACATCTACCCTAACAATCTCATTTTAATTTGGTGACCTCTTTAAAGATCTTCTCTCCCAACATGGTCACATTCTGAGGTTCCCAGGATTAGGACTTCCACATATGAAATGTGGGGAGACACAGTTCAGATCATACCACTGGGGAAACTCATAGGAAAGATCAGCATTATCCCCCACAAGGTGGGTTCCAGGGCCAGAGCTCTCTGTTGGAGACCTAGTGTGTATTTGCACTCCAGGGGAAAGTCTCCAGCCCTCATTGTCTTCTATTATAGGAAAAGCACAAGAGGAACCAAGTTATTGAAGAGATTTACAAGCTACTTGGGCACCAATCTGTATTTGGGTGCCAACAGATCAAAAGCGTTATCTGGGAAACTCAACTGCCCAATACCTATGGACCTCGGGAAGTCATAGCTCATCCAGCTGGTGGAGGGGAAGAAGCCAAGGATTCTGTGGGAGACTGAACCTGAGGTAACATCTCCTGTTGGGATTGGTGAGATCCCAGAGAGCTCACTGTTCAGGCAAAGCGACAGATTTTCACACACTATGCAATGTGTGCAAAGTGGAAGAGGAGAGAAGACCATGGAGATACTTCAACTTTATTTCCTTTAATCCTACAGTCTGTGTGGGATGGATTCACTGCTTAACATTGCAAACATCCTCATTCTCCTTATAGAACAAAATCCTCTAGACCTAACTGAAAGAAATAAAATAAATTAGAATGAAAAGAATGGGTCCATTAAACATAAAGAAATACATACATACATACATAAAAATATTCTAAGCTAATTGTCCATGCTTTACATCACTATCCAACAAGCAGGGAAGAATCAGGCAAAAGAAAAAGAGAAAAATGTCAATGAGTCAATAGCTATGGAATAAGCTGACTGTGTTAACTGAGAGTCATCTCCCAAAAATATGCTGACCCAGGCAGTGTTAGAGCCAAGTTCTTTCAAACCTTCAGGGAATTGAAAATGTCTTTGCTATTTAAACTGTTCTGTAGAATAGAAACAAATGAAAAACTTCCAAGTTCATTTTACTAAACTAACACAATCCTGATGCCATGGTTGGTGGAAGAATAAGTTAGCAGGCTTGTCCTGGAGCAGCCAGTGAGATAGAAGGAAATGAAGGTGGGTATCATGAAGTCACATGGATGACAATCAAAATAAAAACCAAAAAGTGACTGCTGGATTAGCAATATAAGGGTCATTGCTGACCTTGACAAGCATAGTCGCAGCAGAGAGATGAGAACAGAAGCTGAATGGAATTGGCTGAACAGAGAATATGAAGTGAGGAAATGGAGATGATGACAAAGAGAAACTCTTTCAAGAAGCCCATGAAAGGGGACAGAGGAGGCAGCAGCTGGAAGATTATGTAGAGACAAGTAAGGATTATTGTTTAATGGTACATACTAGAGCTTGTTTGTATGCTGATGAGAATGATCAAGGAGTTGGAGAGGAACTGACAGTGAAGAAACACAAGATGAGATGGAAACCAAAGGATGGTGGCCCTGGATGAGAGCAATGATCTTTCATTCACAGTAAAAGGAGGAAAGTAAAGAATGTGGACATTTAGGGGTGTGCAACTATGATGTACATAATGCTTTTGCTATAATAACATTTACTGAAACATTGTTTATAATAAAAGTAAATAAATAAACCAAATGCCCCAATGGAGGCATTGGCTAAAAACACTAGAATATTAAAAGTGATGTAATATACCAATAGCTGACATTTACTTAATGGTAAAAACTGAATGCTTGCACTTAATTTCAGAAACAAAACAAAGATTTTTCTGCTTTCATTACTCCAATTCAACATACTACTGGAACTCCTAGCCAGTGCAATAAGGCAAGAAAAGGAAATAAAAGCCATACAGATTGAAAAAGAAGAAAGAAAACTGTCCTTATTTACAGATGACATGACTGTCTATGTAGTAAATACAAAAGAATCTACAAAAAAGTTCTTTTTTAAAAAAAAGATTTACTCATTTATTTCACACAGAGAGAGAGTGTGTGCACATGCAAGTGAGAGGAGGGACAGAGTGAGAATCTTCAAGCAGACTCCCTGCTGAGGGCAGAGCCTGACATAGGTCTTGATCTCACAACCCATGAGATCATGACCTGAGTCGAAACCAAGAGTCAGATACTCAACCACCTGAGCCAATCAGGTGCCCCACATAAAAGCTCTTAGTATAATAAGTGGCCTTAGCAAAACATAGGATTTAAGGTCAGCATGAAAAAAAATAACTTCTATATAATAGTAA
The DNA here is from genome assembly GCA_028534135.1 of Potos flavus. Taxonomy (NCBI): domain Eukaryota; kingdom Metazoa; phylum Chordata; class Mammalia; order Carnivora; family Procyonidae; genus Potos; species Potos flavus. The sequence continues at coordinate 55,628,411 of CM052892.1, read as the reverse complement.
TGGAAAGTGAAATTTAAACCACAATATCATTTATAATTGCTGGAGAGAAAAGAGAAAGAGAGAAAGAGTTAGGTATAAATCTAATACAATATGTATAGGATCTGTGTGCTTAACACTACACAACTCTAATAAAAGAAATTAAAGAAGATCTAAACAAATGGAGAAACATACCATGTTAATGGATTGTGAAGATTCAACATAGTAAAGACGTTAATTCTTCTCAAAGTGATCTACAGATTTAACACGATTTCTATCAAAATTCTTGGCAGTATTCTTTGTAGATATAGACAAGCTAAATCTAGAGTTTATACAGAAAGGCAAAGTAACTAAAATGATGTTTTTAAAGTATTACCTGATTTTAAGACTATAGCTATTAGCAATAAAGATAATATGGTGTCAGAAGAAGCATAGACACATAAATCAATGAAACAGTATAGAAGTTTCAGAAATAGGCCCACACAAGGATGGCAAACTGAATTTAGACAAAGATGCAATAGGAAATCAATGGAAGAGGGGTGGTCTTTTCACAAAATGGTACTTGAGCAATTAGGCATTCATAGGCAAAAACAAGAATTTCAACCTAAACTTCACGCATTATATAAAAATTAACTTAAAAAGGATCATAGATCTAAATGTAAAATTATAAAAGTATTAGAGGAAAGCAGGAGAAAATATCTGTGACCTAAGATTACAAACAAAATTTTTAGATATGACAACAAAGGCACAATCCATAAAAGACTATTTTAATCAATTGGACTTCACCAAAATTAAAAATGTTTGCTTGGCAAAGGATCCTTAATGTTAAGAAGACAAAAAGACAAGCCCACAGACAGGGGATAGGGGGAGCAGAGGATTGCAAATCATATCTGCAAAACTCAAAGGACTTATATGCAGAATACAGGAAAACTCTCTAGATCCTATAGTAAGAAACAAAAAAAAAAAAAACCTATTTCAAAAATGGGTAAAAGACTGGAACGGGCACTTCACCAGGAAAGATACATGGATGGCAAAAAAAGCCCATAAAAAGAGGTTCAATATCATTTGGAATAAACAGAAATAACTTTATATCAGGTTTAAAAATGTGTATTCTACAAATTCGCTGGGACGCTCTCTGTCGAAGCCGACTTGATAAGCAAGAAGATATCTATGCCGTGAGGAAGCCCAAGCAGGGAGGCTTCAACTGACAGCTCCAGCTGAAGTCCCTTGCTAATAGTTCACATCTGTCACTGGATATGTAACTAGAGACCTTCATATGGTATCCAGTCCCCAGCCATTGTCACACTCATCCATCAAACCTTCCCAGCTGAGACTCCACACACCCTGAAGCAGATACAAGTCTTTTCCACCAAGACCTACATGAATTCATAACCTGCAGAATCCATGAGCACAATAAAATAGTTGCTCTAAGCTGCTAAGTTTTGGAGTTATTATCCAGCAATAGTAACCAGAGCAAACCGGCCCTCTTTGTTCTCTCTATAAAACCTACTGACTGCAAATCTACTAAACATCTACTACCAAGTGTAAAGCTCCTCTCTATTATGTACCCTTTCATTTCTTCCTACCCGTTGAGTTCTGTGCTTATGAAAAGGCATCATGTTGTTCCCAAACCTGTTTATGTCAGTTGTATTTATTATCATTATAATCCTGTAATTGAATTTAAAATTATATAAACCAGTAAAATCTTGGCATCAAAAGAAAAAGAATTATTATTATGAAAACTAAGGTGAATGCTTTGGGAAGACTCAATAAAAGCAAATCGATAAAAATTACCTCAATTAAATTAGATGTGGACAAGATGACTAAAAAAGATTGTCAGGGGGGTTTTGAAAATCCAAAAGGATTCAGCATTCAGATAGTTTTTAAATGTCTTTAAGTTCTCATTCCCTTTTAAAGAAATAAAACCTATATGTTGTAGTTGATGCATTATATGGATATGATTTATGTGAGAAATACTAGTTGCAATTCCAATCAGTGGACGCATACTTAAAAGAAAGGACTTGGCCCAAGATCAAAAGGTTGGCAAAAGAATATTCTTTTATATGTTTTAAGTTAAAATAAAATGTTTAATACACTCACCCTTTGACCTAGTAAATTCACTCCTGGGTATAAACCTAAGAGAAATGGAAACATATGTAAAAAAAAAAAAAAAAACTTAGGCAAAAATGTCCATAACAGTATTTGTCATGATAACCCAAACTGGAAGACTAAATGTCCATCAAGAGGAGAATGAATAAACAAATTGTGATATATTCCTACGTGAAATAATACTCAACGGTAAAAGGAACGAATGTAACAACACAAGTGAATGTCACAGATGCGATACCAAGTAAAAAAAGCCAAACACAAAAGAATTCGTACAGTATGATTTCATTTATGTAAAATTCAAGCACACAAAATTGATCTATCATGACAGAACTCGGGAAACTTTCTGGGGTTATAGAAATAAATGCTCCATATCTTGATAGGCTTATGGTTCACACGCCTGTATCCATTTGTCAAAATTGTATAGTTAAAATTTGTGTATTTTAATGTAGGTAAATTTTACTTAAAGAAAATGGAATATTAATACTTAAGTGTGGGATGTGCAGAAAATGAAATTATAGATAAAGCAAGAATGGCAAAATGTTGATAATTATTGAATAGTATAATGAAGGTATGATACACTATTCTAATTACTTTGCATATGTTTGAAATTTTCCATAGCAATTTTTTAAATTAAAATGTTTAAAGTGTGTATTATCCTCTATGGTTCCCAGATTTAACCAAACTTTTTGATGAGCTGCCCAACTTCCGGCCCAAGTCAGGGGCCTCTGCCACACAGATCCTTGTGCGCTCTCTCCAGAGAGCTAAGTCATATCTCTGGTGCGAGGTCAGCACATGGGAGCTTTTAAAACCACAGCCTACTGCTGGAGGGGGATTACTGCTTTCTGCCACATATTCTAACACTTAACAAATATCTGCCTTGTTTTATAATTGATTCATGTCTTGGTACCTCATTAAAATTTTAAGTGAAAGGTGATGTGATATACCAGGAGGAAAAAAAAGCCATGAATTTTGTACTCCCCCTGCTTGTGTTCCCTCTCTCACTGTCTCTCTCTGTGTCAAGTAAATAAATAAAATCTTTAAAAAAAAAACACAAGAAAAAAAATTGTAACCATGTGCGGTGATGGATGTTAATTAGACTTATTGTAGTGATTGTTTTGTGATAAATACATATATCGAATCATTATGTTGTACACCTGGAACTAATATAATGTTATGTGTCAATTACATCTTTTTTTTTTTTTTAAAAAAGAACTAAAAAAAAAGTTTCGAAGGATTTCTTTTCTCAAATTGGATTCTGTTCTAAAATTACTACAGGATTAGATAGAAAGACCCACCCAGCCCATTAGAGGGCAGTAGCAAGTCAGGCCAGACGGAGCCCTAAATGCGGTGGATAAACTATAGTGAGAATAAACATCATTCTTTGGCATCAAAAGCAGACAAACTTGATTAAAATCATGCTGACCCTGGTTTGACCGTCTTCAGTTTTCTCTGGCAAGTGTTGGCTAACGGAGTCTGTTTGAAGTGGGGCATTCTGGTTCCCATCCCACAAGAGCAAGACATGGATGGCACCCCAGGGAGCTGCCCCAGCGACAGCTCCCCAGCTCTTTCAGAGCAGCAGCCCATAATCGCCTCATTCTCTTGCTCCAAGTGCTGTCAGAGGGATTCTCCAGGCTTTGGCATCCTGGGAGGTAGCACAGATGGAAGGCTGGAAGAACACAGTGGATCCTTCTATCAAAATGACCAGCTGCTGATGCCGTTCCTTGGGGTTCCAAGCCCTCCAAACAAAAAGAAGAGAAGCGGACGAGAGATAAGAGGTACTTATTCCGCCGGTACTGCTCAGCGGAAACAAAAGTTCAGAGATATTTGGCAAGCCTCCCTCTTCCCAAATGATTCCCAGACGATGGTAAGTTTGGAAAGTGGTCAGTGTTGAAATTGAGGTGCGTGGGCTTGGCTGCAAAGCCTGATTGCTCCCCTCTCTTCACCACGTGTGATAGTGAAAAACACAGTGTTGAGGGAATAGTGCTCATCCCTTGCTCTTAAGCCCAATTAAAGAACCTCATCCCAGGCCATCAGAGCTCTACCATGGCCTGGAAGACGACCCCCGTCCAAAACCCAGCTCTGCCACTCACTGGTCAGGTGAACCTGTGGGCATTACTCAATTTTTCTGTGTCTTCATTTCCTCATCTGTAAAATGAAGGTAATATTAATAATAGTTCCTACTTTCTAAGTTGTCATGAAGATTTATATAGTCCCTGACTCATATTAGTATTCAACAAATGTCAGATAGTTTCTAATGCTAGTGGTTATTGGGATAAAGATCTTAAAATACAGAGTTTTTCTACCCTCGCTTCAATTCAACACCCTGAGGCCTTTACTGTGAGGAACTCTTCCCTTAATTTAAAGGCCCTTGGGGTACCTGGGTGGCTCAGTTAAGTGTCCAACTCTCAATTTCAGTCCTGATCTCAGGGTTGTGAGATCAAGCCCTCATCAGGCTCCACACTCAGCAGGGGATTCTGCTGGAGATTCTCTCCCTATGCCCCTCCCCTCCAAATAATAAAGAAATAAATCTTCTTTAAAAAAACATAATAAAGGCCCTCAAAAAGCTTGCTAGGCGGACAATCATTCAAATAAATCCAGGATTAATACATTGGATAAACCCGCATATTACACAACTAAAAACTCTACCTGAAATCTGCCCTAAGTTGTGTACGCTGAAGCACATTCCTTTGCTCACCTAGGCTGTTGGTTGTGAAAGTTACTCCCCAAAGGCAAATTTACTAAGAGTGAGTGTGAAGGTTTAGAAACATAGTGTCTACACTTTTATAAGTTGCTCCTTCAATAGTTGAAATACCTAGTAATTCCCCATGATCCATGCTAGGATGAACATTTATTGTAAGATTAATTAGCATGACTCATTGTATTTTCTGAAGGTGGCCACAACAATATTTGGGTACTTCTCGCATCAGGAGGGGGGCTTTGTGTTCCCTCCCACTGAATCTGGAAGGGCTTGAGAATAATGTCATGTGACATTCAAGGCTAGTCATATAAGACAGTATGGCTTCCTCCTAGTTCTCCCTGGGATGCTCATTCTTGAAATCCAGCCACCAAGCTGTGGGTAAAACCAAGCAGAACATAGAGGGGCCATGAATAGGTTTCCATCCAGCAGCCCCAGCTGGGGTCCCAGATAATAAATGCCACCAATTGCCAGACATGTAACTAAGCCATCATTCAGATATTTCCAGCTCCAGAGGCTGACTCATTTCCAGCCTCTGAGTCTTCCCAACTGAGCCCCCAGATATCATGGAGCAAAACGAATCATCCCACTGTGCCCTTTCTGACCCCAAAATCTGTGAGCACAAGAAAATGGTTGTCATTTTATACCACTAAGTTGGGAGATCACTTGTTACACAGCAATAATAACTGGAATAGCTAGCAAGCATGTTTATCTCACATTTAAGCAGATTAAGCTTTAATGTCTGTAAGATAGCTTCTACTTTGCGGAAATCTTGAATTCCACAATAAGATACTTATTTGGGGGGTTTCAAATATTACCCCTTTGGAAACATTGAGTTGAGTATAGGCAAAAGCCCAGTGTCCCAATTCAGGAACTACCAATGATTAATGGTATGACTTTGAGAAAAGCACTTAATATGTGGGTCTTGTGTTGCATCCCTTCCCTTCAAATCCAATCTCTGTTCTTCCCCCACCCTCTGACTTGGTGTCTTAGGAGATTAACCTTATGAATTACATCAGTGTGATCACGTCAAAAAATGGGCAGAAGACATGAACACACAATTCTCCAAAGAAGACATACAAATGGCTAACAGACACATGAAAAAATGTTCATCATCATTAGCCCTCAGGGAGATTCAAATCAAAACCACACTGAGATACCACCTTACACCAGTTAGAATGGCCAAAATCAACAAGACAGTAAACAACAAATGTTGGAGAGGATGTGGAGAAAGGGGAACCCTCTTCCACTGTTGGTGGGAATGCAAGTTGGTGCAGCCACTTTGGAAAACAGTGTGGAGATTCCTCAAGAAATTAAAAATAGA
>CM052892.1:55536645-55621807 GCA_028534135.1 Potos flavus | reverse complement strand
CACTAGATTACTCACTAGATTACCAATTTATTATAAAAGAATACAACTCAGGAACAGCTAGATGTAAGAGATGCATAGGGCAAGGTGTGACTGGGTTCCCCCATAAGGAAGAGGTGTGGAGCTTCCGTGCCCTCTCCAGGCACGCCGTCTTCTTAGCACCTCCACGTGTTCACCAACCTGGAAGCTCTCCAAACCCCATAGTCTATAGAGCCTTCATTACATAACATGATTGATCAAATTATTGGTCATTGGTGATTGAACTCAATCTCCATCCTCTCTGCCCTCCCCAAAGGTTGAGGAATAAGATTGAAAGTTCCAACCTTCTAATCGCATGGTCAGTTCCCCCTGGCCACCAGCTCCCATCCTTAGGGGTTTTCCAAAAGTCACCTCATTGACATAAACTCAACTGTGGTTGAAAGAGGCTTGTTATGAACAACAAATGGCTCACTTATTGCTCTTATCACCTAGGAAATTCCAAGGAATGGGGATGGAGATGACATACATTTTTCTTTTTATAAATCACAATATCACACTTCCTCTCTCCCTCTCTATGGGGTGGCCAAAGTCTGGCAGCATCCATCAGCTAGAGGTCATAGCTCCTCTGAGACAGTGTTCCTTACACTGTTCTTTCTCCATCCCCTCTTCTTCTTCTTCTCCTTCCCCCAACCACCACCTCCCTCTCTCTGTCTCTCTCACGGGGTCTATAATTGATCCCTTCCCAGCCCCCTCAGGCTTTGGGGTAATAAAACACTATTCTACTAGCCCTGATGACTTCCCTACACCTTCCCCACATATTGGCAAATAATTCCTCCAATTGCTCAGTCATGCCTTCTGTTTCCTCTGGGGACCCTGACTGAAAAAGAGTTTCTGATTCTTCATTGTCAAAAAAAAAAGGCCAGCCATCCAGCCTGCATCCCAGATCATGCAAGATAATCAGCTGAGCGTAGTCTCAGTCAGGACCAGTGACGAAAAGAGAAAGCACACTGAACATTTCAAAGAAAAGGCATTTTGTAGAAGGAATTGGTAACACTGCAGCAGAAGGCTGAAAGAGCAAAAAGAGGATACTTAGTAATTCAGTTATCAGTAACTGCAGGGCTGGGCCAGCTGAGGAGGTGGTGTTTCTAGGAACTGGGTGTTCCAAGGGGGAGCCTCTGTATGGTTTTAACGTTCAGTTCCCTAAAGGGGGCACTCTGGGCCTTGTGCTAACATCCGGCTTCCTGGTGGGTGCTGAGTCTGGCTAATGTTGTCCACTCCGGGACAGGTAACGAGAATGCAAACAGGAAGGAGTTTCCCTCAGCCCTCACCTTCTTTCACTCTCCCAAATTTGCCCCCCAGGGGCAGAATCTAACACAAAGCCAGCTGGCATAAGTGCCTTCACACCTGAGTTGGAAATTTCCCAGCCCAACATCAACAATCAGAGTATGAGATGTGGGACTTAGGACAGAAGACAACAAGTAAATAACCAATACCTATGGGTACCATAAAAACATTCTGTACTGTAGTTATTATTGTTACCCATAACTGAGAAAATTTGAATAGATATCCATACCTCAGAATGAATTTTTCCCAGTCTTTTCCCCAGAGCAGGTTCAATTTCAGCCCATGAATTCCAAGCTTACCAAGGTTTTAAGTGTTCTATCTACCCTGTTCTTCCCCCCAAACATCAAAATGCCCCATAAATTCCAGCCAGATCTTCCAGACTCCTTATAACTAGAGCAGCAGTACATAAATTCTTCTCTCACACCATAAATGCCAATGATGGTCTCAGAAAAGATGAGTGCCACCAAGCGTCTGCAGTGCCTAGACCATGGTGATGTCTTGGGGGAAGCCCAGGGTAGACTGACCGAGGCCAACCAAAACACGGTCACCAGCTGATATGCTCCTCCTCCGACTCCCTCAAGAGCTGAAGGCTAGTAGTTCCCCCAACACACCACCCCCTATATGTTGGCAAGGAAAGCCCTCTGCCCAGCACCCCAAAACCTGGAGACCTAAAAAAAAAAAATCTCATTTCTGCAGATATCAGCTCCTGCACAGGAGCAATGGCTTCTTTTCAGCTATTTTTTATCAATGTATGCTTTTCTGTTTTATTTTCACAAACACACTCTGACACAGAACCCCAAACATAAATAAAATAGAGAAAGCTGGTTCCGCATTCATTGAAATGGGAGGCCCGAGAAACTGGTCTGATGTAACTATTGCCCCCGCAGCTTCCCCTAGAGTTTCCTGGGTCTCCGAGGAGCCCCGTCTGAGTGCTCCAAACTATAGCAGTCTTGGTAAAGTTAGTAACTTTTGACATTCTTTAACATAGCTATAAAAGGAGCTTCTGTGTATAATTGCTCTCAGTATTCACAGTATCAAAGGCTTTCTTCTCACCACATTTATATTATAATCCCACATAGAAATTCTTCCAGTTTCCCCTATAGACACCCTCATCTTGTCACACATAAAACCTGAAAACCCCATTGCACAAAACATGTGTTTACACCACAGCTTTCCCAAAGATCTCCAGACTCAAGTAAAATGGCCAAAAAAAAAAAAAAAAAAAAAAGTTGTATTTGGGGACTGTATTTGTGACACAGCCTCTCCAGCTTCTGGGGAGTGGCAGGGGCTCCTTAGTTTTCTGCAACCAACAGGGAACATGGCGAAGAAAACGATGCTGGATGGCACGTCAGCCCACTTGGACTATTTGATGTTGGTATTCTGCTTGAGGTAGTCCACGTATTTCTTCTGGAATGCACTGCTGTACAAAACCCCTGATGGGACCAGGCTCAGGAAGCTCCGCTTAAATAGACAAAAACAAGAGTATTGAAGGAAGAAAGAAGAGCAAGCACCTTAGAAGGAAACATCTCAGTGTATATTCATCATCTTTAAAAATATTTTTCTAACTGCTGAACTTAAGTCGCAAAATCTTTTAGGCACGTGCTAAAATTTCAAGGTCTTATGACCCTTTCTCAGCAAATGAGATTTTCTCAGAAACCAAAATAGTCACTTGTAGAATCAGCCCCGAGGAAATTCTAAATTAAGAGAACCCTGTCCGTGTTAACACCCTACCCCCCTTTCTCCTTCTCTTAGAGTGCACTTCCTCGTCCTAGTGCTCAATCTCCCAGTGTCTTTGTGTTCTTTCTACCAAGGTTCTACTAAAATGAGATTCCAGAAAACAATCAGAAATGCTTTTACCACCTGGCACCATGCCTGAGTCGTAGTAGGCACTAAACAAATACACAAATGCGTCAATGAGTCCATGAACAAAAGTCAGATACAGCAAAGTATAAATCACTAACATTGAACATTTGCTTGGAAAAACCAGGGGGGTGCATCATAGAGGGGAGCTTCGAGTCAAGGCATGAAGGCTTAGTTGGATGCACACATTAGGCAGTAGGCACAGGCAATGGAAGACCTCTTACCCTCAAATCATACCCATGTCCTGTAAGACGTCTGGGCCCCTGGAAATAATCTTTTTGTCTGTGGTGTAATCCTGTGTCTCCAACATTCCTCAACCTACCTACTCCCCACCGAACAACAGGATTTCAACCAGAGGAAAATGTGAGCTTTTCAGGGAGTGTTCCTATTCTCCAGACAGCTCAGATTCTCAGACTATTGCGCTCATTGAGATATTTCAAAGCAGAGGACCAAAGATGGCTTCTGGGGAAACAAAATAGAACCCTTCACCAACTAGCCAAATCAACGAGTAAATGCAACTTTTTACTTGGGAACTTCATTTTTCTCCCCTTTAGAGATTTTTAATGTCATACAAAAATCAAGCCCTTTCATTGGCTTTGCCTTAAACTAAATGTTTTGACTTAGTGAAGTCGGCCATAAAGAAAATAAATTAAAATTCCAGGTCCCTAGAAAATGTTCTAAAAGGTCCCTTCTTCCATCTCCATTGTTATCTCCCTCCTCCCAACCTAGAAGGATGGTGTGGAAGAAACCAGGAAAAGCATAGTGTTGGACAAAGGGGAACTTAAACCCTCCCTTCACCATTACCAGTCAAGTGACCTTGGGCATCTGATCTAGCTCTGATTTTTTGGTTTCCTCAACTATGAAACAGGAACCAAATGATGTGTCTTACGAGATGATTAGGAGGATTAAGAGAACTAACCCTGAGTACCACCTAGACTCTACATCAGAGGCTCTGTTCCAGGCCCAGTTCCTGCTCTAAAACTCCTCGGGAGTGAAGAGCATGCTGTCTTTGTCTTGCCTTTTTTGTAACAGAAGTTTTGCTTGCTTACCAGTTTGATTGCTCAAACTTCAGATTCAATGATTTTTCTAAATTCCAGCAAACTCCAAATTGGCCTTAATGGCTTTAATGATTTGTGTGTTCTCCTTTGCTTTCTCTTTTTCTTCAACAGGCACAAAGACTCTTTTGCCTAGTCCATTCTTGGCATCTATTTGCCAGAAGAGATTTGATTCATTACATAAGAAATCAAAAGAGAAAAGCCAAAAAATTTTTTTCAACTTTTGACATCTAGGATTGCTTTGTGTAGCAAGACAATAACCTTGCAAGGCAGGCTATGGTCTCAAGAAAACATTTTCTAAATGCTGATGGGTTCCATTTAAGACATCAACATCCTAGAGGATGTGTGTCCTTCTATATGTGGGCCTAGGCTGGGTGGAGGGCTGGGGGGCCAGGAGATTCAGGTGAAGAATATGAACATGTGATAAATAAGTAAGGGGGGCACTGAGGGCAAAGGAGGAGATATTGCCCCTATTCTTTGGGGGTGCAACCACAGAACATTATCTCAGCATGGCAAGAGAGGAGCTGACATTTGGTTTTCCAGCATCAGTCAAGTCCATGTTGATGCTGATACAGAAGTGAGAGCCAAAGGGCCTTTATGAACCAAAGATCCAGATGGACCGTGGGCCTATGGCTGCATGGGGGAAGTAGCAGAGATTCAGGGCTCTACAGTCCTCAGTAGCTGGGAGTTCACTGGCCAAGCCAAATGGATAGACAGGGTCATTGCTCCCCAGAGCCATAAATCAGCAAGGTGCACAACCACCAGGTAGATGTGGGACAACAACCACACACACTTAAGGACCAGGAGGAGATCGTGAAGATTCTTCTCGCTAATATCATCTTAGTGAGAGAGGAAGGAGAAAGGCATGCTCCCAGAAAGAATCAACACTTCAACTAAGTGACAAAAAGCACGTTTCCTCAATATCCAGTTTAGATTGCTAGATCAAACTAAATTTAAACTCATTGGAACATTCTATTAATTTGTTTTCCTGCCATGCAGCAAGTAGTAATCTGGAGAAAGACCAGATCACCAATAGGCAAAATCAAGATCTTACAGTCTTTCTGCACGTCCCCTTTGTAGTGTGTGTTAAGTTGGTGATTCTGCACATTGTTGAGTTTCTACAGTAAAAATAGCAAGTGATCCTCTAAGACAACTCAGTATCTCTTGTAGAGTCACCAGAATTCCCAGGGGGTAACTGACTGCTTAGGAAGACTTAGTGTATTCCTTCTAGCCCCTGAGAGAGAAAGAGAGGGGGGAAAAACCCAACTCCCATGACAGAAAAGCACATGAGGCCGAGGAGAAAGTTGACATATGAAGGGAAAGTAAAGATCTGTCTAAAATTTTTTGGTGACGCTGGAAACAGAACCACCCTGACACTGCGTGTGTTTGTGTATCAGTGTGCAAAAGTCAAGTCTACCTTTGTTTCATGTTTGTGGTTGCTTCTCAAAGCAGCCCAGGGATGGCAAGATCTCCTCATACCATGTGCCGCTGACTCTTACTTCCGGATTCGACGGAGTCCATGTTGTGCTAGAACTAGCTTGTACTTACTCTCAAGAACCAACTATGCACATGCCTAAGTTCAGGGGCAGTGACAACACAATGGGAGCTTCAAATCAGGCACGAGGGGAGTATTTAAACCATAGAAATCAGCAAACTCTACAAATCAAAGTGTTTGGGGGGTTTTCCTGGAGAACCAGGTATTAAAACATTTCTTAACAAAGGGAGCCAGAGAAGACCAGCAGCACCAGGCCCCACCCCCACCCAGAGAAGGTCCCTGTGTCTTTGGTCTGCCCTTCCCGAGAGCTCAGGAAGCCACCTTAACTTCTAAGGAAAGAGGTGAGGGTGAGCCAAGGGTGATATCTGTCAATCTGGGGATTATCTATGGGCTGAGCCCCCAGGCCCCCAGCTTCCCCCTATTGCCACATATGCTCCTTCACTAGCTATGTGACTGCTTAGCTGAATGGCCTCTGACAGCACGATCCTTGCCACAAGAGGACAGGGTTGGCTGCTCCGGTAGCAAAGAAGAGCTCTGCCGGGACCGCCGGCATACCTGCCTCCTGTGGTTCGAGAAAGAAGGTATCAGTTACCAAGAGTTCGTGGGTGAGGCAGCCACAAGTTTCATCTCCAATCGTGACATAATTCAGTGATTCTTGAACAAACTCCTCGGCAGTCTTGGTTATCATGTTGGTGTGTAGATACTTTGTCATTGAGGTTGAAACAGCATATGGGGTCAGCACCTACAATGGGGAATAAAGGCCATAACACAGGAGCCATCCATGCATCCCCAAGCAGTGAACCTCTACTCTAACTCTCCCTTTGTTTTCCAGCCTGCTCTTCTGTAAGGAGTCTCAGGATCCCCGCTGACAATGGAGCACTGGAAAGGCAGAGAACGGGCACAGAGCTGTGAATTAGAAAAACTGGTTTCTGGTTTATCACTAAGGCAGAACGTCAGCTGGTTCAAATGTACACAGGGTGACTGAGGACGTGAATTATCTCTTAAAACGCAGTGGCCAGACCAACAATAAAAATGCAGGACTGTTAAATGTGAGAGAAACAAGGAAAAAAATTTCAGTATACTATGTCCCAAGTATTGCATGGGATATACTTATACTAAAACAAAAATGTTATTATCTGAAATTCAGATGGAACTGGACGTCCTGTATTTTATCTGGCAACTTTATGCGAGAAGCTTCTTTCTAATACATACAGCCAACGTTGGAGCAATTTAAAGCTCTTTGGATTCCCACTTTCACACTTCAGTGAGGAGCCAGGAGTGACACATTCCTGATCCTCTTTCCTGTTGTGGTAAGAAAAATAAATAACTACACACTGCGACCCGCAAAGCTGACCCCATCAGTACATACAGCCATCATTTTAAATTTAACTGTGAGTGAGCCTTTTTCATTTCTAATAGTAGATCATAAAAGTTCTTCCCAAACAGGAACCAAAAATGTCTGCAAATTGTTTACTCCAGGTTCCAGAAAGCGCTTAGCTCTAACGATGTTGCCCAACCAAGCCCATGCATGTCACTGACACCTCAAGACGACCGATGACTGTGACAACTCAGCCCGGCTAACAGTTGGGACAAGGTCATCTCCACGGTGGTTCAGCCATGGCAGGTGAAAGAGGAAGCCAAGTACCGCTTCCCCAACTGCTCAAGAACCACAGCTCCCAAAGCACCCCCGAGCCCCGCCCACTGCCTCATTCCCACGTGGATCGACTGCTCAGTTTTCTGTTGTTTCTTCTCCACAATTCCTCCCACCTAACCCTGTCTCCTGTGCCTGGGTCAGAGAGTGAAGGGTGGTTAGACAAGACCCCAATTTCTATCCTGAAGCAGGGCCCGTTCACCCAGCCCCATTTCCTCCTTCAGGACACGGGTGAGGGCGGCAGCGGGCAGCACAAGGGTGGCTCAGTTGCCACTGTGACGGTCCCAGGAACTCCCGGGGTATCCTCCAGACCCTCCCTCCTGGCCGTGCGTGCCCAGCCGGACCTGCAGGAGGCGGTGGCCCCAGCTCCCTGGGGCGCCACTGTTCCTTGTGCCAAGGACCCAGAGCTGTGGACCTCACCTGGATGATGATGCCTTTCCTTTTATATTCCGCTTGCAGTGCCTTGGAAAACGTGCACACAAAAGCCTGGAGCAAGAAGGAGAACACACCTAAGGGGAGAGCCTGCTTTGTCATGGAGGCAACTTACTCAGCTTTCAAAAGGCACTGCAGGGAGCCTACCTGCTTGACCTCAAAATGCAGCAGTTGGTCTGATGGGAGTTAGGACTTTGTTTCTTGGCCTGGGAAAAGCTTCCTCGATGAGCAGGAGCATGCATTTTGGGATCGATACATGCCGAGGGCCACGACATACAGGAGACCCTACCCGGGGAGAGCTCTCCCTTTTCTCCCTGCCTGGGAACATTCCCTCCTCTGAGGGTTTGTTTTTAGGACTAGGGCATGGGGACATCTGGCCGGGCCCCTAGGACTGAAGAAATCTCCAGTGTTACTTGCTGGCAGTGAGAGAGAAGGGCTCCAGGACAAGGAGGCAAGTGGGGCCTAGAGTCCCACGGGGCCTGTTCCTGTCCCACTATATTGCTGCAAGTTTCCATCAGCCCAGGGGCCGTGCCTTTTTCCAATCTGCACCCAGATATCTAGTGACGGGCCCTGGACATTGACCTGTAGGCCAATCTGTCCATCAGCTTGTCAGATGATCTGAAGCCTAGAGGAAAATGCCAAGCGGGAGAAACAAGAGATAGAAGGAGAAGGAAGCTTGGGCCACATGCTGTCGCTTACCTTGGAAGCCGAATACATGGAGTAGAGAGGCCAGGGAAAGAGGGCCACCCCAGAAGAAATGTTCAAGATAAGGCCTTTCTGCCTAAAACACAAAGAAGTAAAGTTCTGAGTGGTTTGTTGCCTGATGACACACATCACGAGAGGGAGAGAAAGCAAAGGGGCTCCTGTGACTTTCACTGGAAAAGCCCATCCTCTCTAGGCTTCCATGTGCACGACGGGTTCTGCTCCCCAGAACCGTGAGTGGTGCTTCCCTACGACCTGCTGGGTCACGACACCAAGCAGTGACGCAGCAGTCACTTGACATCAAGGGCTGGAGACTGGAAACAGGTTCTGCTACAGCAGAGATCCTCCACCAAAATGCCGAGGACCCATTCAGCTCAGACAAGACTCAAGGGGCAAGGGACCCTTCTTTATCAAATGTGACCACATGAGCTTAAGGTCACTTTTAACTTCTAAAATGACCCACACCGGGACAGATGTCAAAGCAGAATCCTGTCTTGCATGGAATTTGACAGTCCATCCTCTGCTCACACAGGAACCCACACACGAGTCTCCAGGGTCCTTTCTTAATCCTTTTGAAATTTGGTAACTTTAATCCTTCCCAAATAAATGGCTTCAATCCGGAAAAACCAAGAAACTGCAAATTAGACTAAGGCCAAGCCCCTTCTTCCTCTAGGGAAGATAAAACTATCAACCATTTGCATTTAATGAATACCACGTGAGAAAAGCCGGTTCCCTAAGGGGTGTTGTAATAGGATAATAAAACCATGGACTAAATAGAGACACTGATAGGTGGTGATTTTTACTACTAAATTTGAGTAATAACAAGAAATGGTCTTGATCGCAGGCCAACCTCTGAAGTTTCTTTTATGTTCAACGTGAGTTAATGTTTTTAATAAAATGTGTGCTGAAAAGGCTTTTCTCTTCCTCCAGTAGATGCTACACTTGACCTTCAAACGCGTATCTGTTTGCAAAGCTGGCCTGGCCCAGAATGTTACAATTTCTCCTGCAATCTCCGTGTCCTTCATGGAGTTTTGCCATTGGCTAAAGCTGCAGCGGGATGAAGCCTATCCACCCACCACCTTCACCCTGTCCCAAGGCCCCAGGTTAGCTAACTGCCAGGCTAGGGAGGCCGTGCTGCTCTGCGCTTTTTCAAAAGAAGACCTTACCTTGATTCCATGTGTTTCAGAATTAGCTGTGTCATCTATAAGAGAAGGGGTAGAGTTAAGCCCTCCGACAAAGGAGCTGAGTATCCAGCAGGTCAGGGCTTAGGGAAGCAGGTGCTGGAGGAAGCCAGAAAATGAGTTTAATCTCTCAGGTGGCCTTGAAATTCTGCTGACACTTGTCGGAGGTAATTCTGGCAACACTAGAGTCTGAGTAAAAGCCACAGAATGTGACCTAGACAAACAGCAAACCGTTGGAGGCCTCTGGTTTTTTTCCCCATAAAGTAAATGTCTTCCTGGAAAATGTGGGCAGTGAAAAATTATGGAAATTGGCTTCTGGCCATGGGGTCAACACCGAGGTTCCCCAGATACTCTTCATTCTGGGAGACAGGCTTAAGTGGGTTGGCCATCATAAACCTCACCCATGAGTTAGAAGTGGGGGGACGTCAGGAAACCTACGCAGTGTGCACGAACAATCCACATACAAGGCACAGGCTAGGGAAGGACATCTCAATCTAACAGCAGCCACATAAGCAGCTCGCAGGTGGTCTGTGAAATAGCTCCGTAGACAGACCATGTCTGTCTGTCCTTTGGAATGACAGCAGCGTGACGAGTTCCCTGTCCCAACTTGCTGGCCCCAGAAGAGGTCTTCCCGACCAGTTCTGGAACTTAAATAGCCCATTAAAAGAGCATTTCACGTCATAATGACAAAGCACCCCTTTGAAGAATTAAGGAAGAGGCAAACCCACAGAACGAAATGTTCTCAAAAGTACAATTGAGTGGCATTAGGCCTTGTCTCGGGAGCAGGTTTGAGGAGAAAGGATCCAAACACATGGGGAGGGGCAGAGAAATAAAGGAAGCTGAAGACCAGAAGACAAATTTTGCCTATTTTTCCATGCTGTCTGGCAGCCCTGCAGGAGTGCCCTGCAGTGGGCTCTCTCCCCGCCACTGCCCCTATATCATGGGGCAGGCCCTTAAGCCTAACCCAGGGGACCTCCAGATAATGTTTCTACCGCCTTGGGGCAACAGTGGAAGGTAGAGTGGCAGTAGACCATCTCCTGAGATACTGGGTTTGGAGGGAGGGGGGAGAAGCATGAGGAGTAGATCCTGCCGTTAACTTCCCCTTGGCTGGCCCACCTCATGAAGGGCACAATGGGAGGGCAGCTGGACAACACCAGCATTTCCTCAAAGCCTCCCAACTGAATTCCCTAGTCTTACCGGACGAATGATCCCAACAGAGACACAACATTGGACTTCGTGCGTCTCTCTCTGTCTCAAAGCTTCCAAAATTAATCTCTTACCCGAACTTCCCTTTGCCCGCAAACTCATTCCTGCATCTCTGCCCTTGACAGAGAACTCTACTATTTCCAGATGGCTCCTTTGGGGTAACTAAGAGATGCTAGTCATGCTTCCAACCAGCGTGGCCAACTAAGGCATGAGGTACTTAGAAAGCTAATCTTCAATTAGTTTTCTTCACTATTTAAGGAAATTAGTGTCTACCGATATATATAAAAAATTTTTTTAAACAAATCAAAGCAATTCTCTGCTAAAGGAGTCAGAGGGTTGCAAATATATTTGGGAAAACCTGTGACCAAATGGACCAAGCCTGAAACATCAATGTGTAAAATAACATGAAAGATTTCAGTGGTAAGGCAGCAGACAACAGTCGGACATATAAAACTTACAATTACATCAGCTGGGGTTTTAAAAAACTATTGATTGCTCAGCATAAAAAGAACGTATGTACCAATAAAAGTTGAGCAGGAAACTATAAAATTCCAGTATGCTTACAGAAGAACGACCAATGATCAACTCAACTTACCCACCTAAAAATAATTTTATGTGGTTCGTTCAGCACCCATCTCCCTCCTTGTGTTGCTAGCATCCTGTTTTCCTTTGGGAAACCAGCCTGCCTCTGCTGGGCCAAGCTATAAAGATGAGACCCATTGCTCCCTAACTGGGGTCCCAGTGCCACGAAACCAGGGATCATACCTGATTCACTGCTGTGAATCAGAGTGGTCACAAGGACAGCCATGCACGGTTGTGAATTTTGTATACTGAGCAAGGCGTCCAGCTGTGAGGGTCACTGTAAGCGGAAAGCCCAGGGTTCACTCACAGGCAGTTAGAACGCCTCTCTCTATTTGAAGGAAAGGGAAACATTCTGTTCACCCAAAAGCATCATCTATCCACTCTTAAGCAGCACATTTTTCCTAATTGTCTGCCTGGAAGCAGGTGCCTTTTTCTTACTCATTCAAAGGCACAATATAGGACCACTTTGTGATAGTCATGCCTATAAATGATGATGCAGTTGACTCAAAGAACCTGAGTTCTGAATGGCACCTGACACATCCCTTATTCCCACACTCTTTCTGGGTGCCTGGGTGGCTCAGTTGTTAAGCATCTGCCTTCGGCTCAGATAATGATCCCAGGGTCATGGGATCTCCCTGCTCAGCAAGAAGCCTGCTTCTCCCTCTCCCTCTCCCCCGCTTATGTTCCCTTTCTCATTGTCTCTCTGTCAAATAAATAAATAAAATCTTTTTTAAAAATATCCAACACTTTTTCAATAGCAGATGAAGAACCTGAAGCTCAAGGGAGTTAAACAGCAACACTGCCCAACTAACTAGTAGTTGAGATGAGATCAGAATACATAGGAACTTGAGTTTCACTTCAACAAATATTTATTGAACATCGAAAGTCCAGAAAATCCAAGCCAGGCCTTCTGCCATTTTTCCAAACCGAGTGAGCTTTCCACTATTAACAAAGACTAAAACCAGAAGAAGGTATTCCTTTTTTTTCAAGTTGCCCTGTTATCCTGAATAAGTTTCAATGTCATCAGGCCTGATATGTTCAGACAAGTGACAAAACTAGAAGCAAAATAAGATCCAGATACTCTGGAGAATAAATTCATCACCTGTATTTTCTTGATGAAGACAGAATAAGGCAATTAAAGGACCACTACATGGCTTCTCAATCAAGTGCAGTTCAATGTCAAAGACTTCTGCAGGGAAGAAAGCAATTCTCCCGAGTTGCCGGATTTCAACAGCTACTACATCTTAATGCATTTAGCACGTATATTGGCTACCTACCTTCACTACCGAGGTGATGTTACAGTGGATGAGACTCTGTAATAAATAATCACAAACACGAATTAGCTGGAGGATTTGAGAAATTCTCTTAAGAAGTAGTCGGTGCTAATGAAGTGGGCAAAGTGGGCAAGTGTGTGTCCGCGCAAAGCCCCTCACTTGCACAGCCTGGAAATTAGGCTCCTAATTGATGGTCACCAAGCATGCACTACAACGGGTAAACATCCAACAGCCGCTGGGATTCTAGAAGAATGTGATCTTGAACAGAAGCGAATTAATTCCTTCAAAATTGGGGGATTTTCCTTCGAAACACCGTACTTCAAAGGGAGACGGTTAATTTCAACCTGGAGGAAGCGAGGTTAGCCTATGTGGGCCTAGATGACAACAGCACAGAGAATAGAAAGGCAAATGGTCATATAAGGTAGAGGTTCTGGGCTACAAGATGTCAGAGAGAGAAACTACTGGAATCACCCAGGACAGACAAAAAAGGAAAGGAGGGACAGATAGAAGCCGCACTAATGCAGACATAAATAGGGAAAGAAAAGCAATCATGGAGGCTGCTTAATGGAGAGACACAGATTTGTGCCAGGAACCGGGAGTTAGAAGGGGTTAGACACGGGGCAAGGAGGGGACTTTTGCAAGACGTGGTGCAGTGCCAAGCCGGGCGGCAATATTGGTCCACGCAGGAGACTTGGGGCTTAAATAGGACCACGGGAACAGCATGACAGCCTGTTTAGAATGCGTATAATAACTCCATGATTTCGAAAGTCAGGGCTTGGAGAAGAGTCCGCCCATAGTGCTTTCAAGGACTGTTAAATGCGTACCAAGTGCACTCACGCCCCATGGTGGTAGCCATGGGTCCGTCAAGTTCGCCGCACTGGCAACGCCCCCACACGCAGAGTTTGTATCACAGACCTTCCCCACCCTGACCCCTGAAAGAAATCTTATGACTTGGGAAAACAAAGAAAGCCAAAGAACTGGCCTTCTCCCACTTACAACCACAGATGTAAATCTGTGAGCTGACACCAAGCCCCAAAAGATTAAAGCAGAACACAGAACCCCAAAAGAATGGGACAGTGGACAGGTAAGTTCTGATGTGCAGAGAAGAAGGAAGATGTCTATAGTCCAGAGATGGTCACAAAAGGTGGTGCCCTCGCCTGTGTATCAAGCATTAAGGCAAAGAGAGAGGCCACAGACATCCATGTGGAATACAGAATTTCGGCCTGACCATCTCCCAGGTACCCCTTCCCAGGCCCTAGCGATGACGCAGCCAGAGGACCCAGTCGGCACTGAGAGGAAATCATCCACAGAAAGAGCCCAGGCCTACCTGGATTTCATCTGGTGTATCGAGGAAGTGGCTTGGGAGAAAGTTTGGAAGCATTCCGACGTTGTTGACTGACAGAGGCAAAATAAAAAGATGTCAGAAGAGCTGGTAGCAAAAGTTTCTTAAAAGCCTTAAACATGTTTATATTAAACCCCAGAAGTTCCTTTTCTTGGGAAGTTTTCCTAAGAAAACACATACAGAAAAAATGTATAGACAAGGCTGTTCTTTGCAACATGATTTCATAACAGTGAGGAGATTGGAGGGGAAAACAATTGTCCTATAATAGGGAGCATATCAGGAGGGTCAAGGGGCAGCCATCTGGTGGAATGCCACATGCTTACTCAACCCTGGGGCTGCCTAGCAGTTTAAAGACATTGCGGGGGGGGGACTTTGTGGTGTATGGTTTTTTAAAACATGTTACAAAACAGTATATAAATTTCATCCCTGTTTTGAACATTTTTGTGTATGTGTCTGGAAGGGTAAACACCAAAATGTTATCTCGGGCAGTTGGGATTTTAAGAAATTTATGAATCTTGGGGCGCCTGGGCGGCTCAGTCAGTTAAGTGGCTGCCTTCGGCTCAGGTCATGATCCCAGGGTCCTGGGATCGAGCCCCGCATCAGGCTCCTTGCTCAGTGGGGAGGCCTGATTCTCCCCCTGCCTTCCGCTCCCCCTGCCTTCCGCTCCCCCTGCTTGTGCACTCTCTCTCTCTGACAAATAAATAAAAAATGAAAGAAATTTATAACTCTTTTATGTGCTTATGTATCCTTTTTGGTTTTTCTGCAATAATGTGGTTTACACTTTTATTAGTAAAAAATATAATTGTTTTTAAAATTCAACAGGAAGTTTAGAAATCAAACGTTCCTTCCAAGGACAAGACTGACACTGTACTCTGTATGAGGTTATAAAATATCACAGAAAAAAATATTAAATATTATCATTATTATCTTGTTTTCTGAATACCAGAGTCAATTCTCAAAGAACCATGCTGACTCAGTATTTCATGAATCAACACAGCAATGTCTATTTGCTAAACTAATCCTTTAGGACGGTGTTTCTGAGACTCCTCCTATCTAATGTCAGTGTCAGTGGGGAAAAAAAATCCATTTTCATATTACAAATATGGTTGGGAAGGTTGAAATATCTTAGTTTCGTACATTCCAGAGCCATAAATAAATTTGTTAATCCAATATGCCTCCTGAAGAATTTGATTTGAATTTTGAAGCTGTGATTTGAATTTAGTCTGTTGAATGCTACAGCTTAAAAGACAGTCCTGGGTTAAGTTCAAGTTTACCACAGAAAAGTCAAGTGTCACTGAGATAATCACTTCACTGATATCTTACAATCAGCTTCGCATTTTGCAATTTACTTACCTAAAATTCCAATTTCTAAGCCTTTAAGTTTTTCTCTAATATACTCATAGATGTTGTCTTTGGTAAAATCTGCTTGTATTATCTTCACACTACTCCCTGTAGTGCACTCTGCATTGGAGACAACAGTTACTCTTGCATGAACAGGAATCCAAATCCCTCCCTTGCTCATGGACTTTGCCAATGCTCCCTTAATGGGCTAAAAGATTTGTGAGTGATGGTGTCTGGTGTTTCTAAGAGTTACTACGGTGACAAGTGTATGCACCAAAATAAATGTAATGAAGTGATTCTCAAAGTGGGGTCCATAGGCCCTGGCACCAGCATCACTGGGAACTTGCCGGAAACACAAATCCTCAGGCTCCACCCCGGACCTACTGAACCAGAAACCCGGAGACTAGGGCCCAGGGATCTATTATTACATGCACTCCCAGCGACCCTGCTCAGGCATAAGACCCCCAGTCTAGAGGCTGTAAGAGTATAGTGTGATGTTGCCTCTGTTCGGTGTCAGGTCCCCTCGGCTTAGACAGAGCAACCCTTTGTGTTTGTCTAACACTTTAGCATTTACATACACAATATCTTATTTTAATCCTCTCTACAACCGTGTAAAGTAGATATTATGCCCATTTTCAAGAGGAGCAAACTAAGGCTCAGAGAGGCTAGCTTGCCCAAAGACACCCGCACTCTGTTCCCTCCACGTCCATGCCACTCTGCTGTTCCATGCGGACTTGGCCTTGTGCAGGAGCTTGCCGCGGATATAAAAGCAACAAGTAGATTTCACCAACTGCTGCCTGCTCAGCTTTGGGGTTAAACCCAATATTTCTGGGACAAGTGATCTTGAGGCTTAGTTTGGGGAGTGGGAGGTGCTTTCAGTCCAAAGACACTTCTTGGTTTTCAAAAGAACAAAAAAAAGCCCATCTTAGCATCATTATGAGGGAAACACTGAAGAATGTCCTAGTCCTTGTCAGAGTACTTTTGATATCCAGACACGGAACAAAGCAAGATTCATTAGTTGAAGGGCATTGAGCCTCCCCTGGGCCTCCAGCCCCGCACCTCCCATATCCATCTCCCGTCCCGAATCTCCCCCAGGGACACAACGCCATTCCCTGACTGTCTGTCCCAGTCCTCACAAGTCTTCATAACTGAAGACTCATTCCTTCAAGGAGATTATGAGTTACTAAATTAATAATTAGTCATTAAAATAAATTACCCAAAGAGGGATATGATTATTATTAATTAAGAACACTTCACAGTGAGTCATAATAATAAAACATTGTGATATAAATGCTGCCTCATAGTTTTGTACCGTGTACAACCTGCACAGCCATACATGGCTGCCCTGGATCAAATTTGTTTTAAAAAATCTGACCACCACCAGTCAGCCTCATCCCTCACCTTCCTGCAAGGAACAGGACGTAGGCATAGGGAAACGAAGTCCCAAACAGATCCTGCTTTCGATGGGAGTAGCAGAAGCAACAAGGCAGCTGGGACCTCTGGGTCAGCAGAACTAATTCTGGAGACGAAGACAACAGGCCAAAGGAGATAGCGGACCTATGTGTGCATGAGTCTCTTCCTACTTCTCCTAGCCCAAGGAATCCCTGCTGAACCAAAGCCTCTTATGTCCTGCACTTAGCTTTGTCCAGTGAGCTCCCCACAGAAGGGCCAGCGCCCCAGGCCCCAGGAGCAGCCAGCCTTAGGCGTGCTGACAGAGCCCTCCAGGCAGGACAGAGCAGACTTGGTTGGTGGGCTCCAGAAACATCTCCCTGATTTCTGGGGGTCACTCACCAATCTCTGCAGCAGCAGCCTGAAGCTTCTTAAGTGTCCGGCTGATGAGCACAACATTGAGTCCCCGTCTTGCTAGCTGGAAGCAAGGGTGGGAAAACCAGAAAGGAGAAAGATGATAAGCAGATCGGGAAGGCTTGGGGTTTTTTTTTTTTTTGGTTTTTTTTTTTAAGATTTTATTTGTTTATTTGACAGCGAGAGAGAGATCACAAGTAGGGAGAGAGGCAGGCAGAGAGAGAGGGGGAAGCAGGCTCCCTGCTGAGCAGAGAGCTGAATACGGGGCTCGATCCCAGGACCCTGAGATCATGACCCGAGCCGAAGGCAGAGGCTTTAACCCACTGAGCCACTCAGGCGCCCCGGGAAGGCTTGTTTTAAAGGTGAATTGCAGCATCACTCTCCCTTGGTCACAGCGTGGTGTGCTTGCTTCTCTTGGGTCTAAATGTGACAAAGTTTTCTGGATTATGAGTGAAACCTCCACACTGAGCCAACCTATAGGTGACATAACAATAGTAATTTACTTTTGTGTTCATTATGTGCCAAGAACTAGTCTAAGTGGCTTTTGTCTACAGACCCACAATCTGAATGCCCTCTTGTCAGAAATGTCTGGGGTCAAGCGTGTGCTGGAATTCAACGTGTGGGAGATTTTATACCACAGTTTAGATAACAAGTCTGGGGCAGCTCCCCCTGTTACAAAGCAGTATTTCTGCAGGAAGCTTTGAGCTGCTTCCTACTCGCAAGGACCTTCTTCTCATGGTTCACTCCCCTTGGGCATGGTCATGAGCCTGATCCCTCTCTGTTCTCTGGCTCCCAGCAGGACAAAAAACAGAATACGGAACCAGAGGGTAAACCGAGGCTTCCCTGAGATCAGGAAGGAGCTCTTCTTCAGAGCGGGTAGTGCCTCAATGCAGGGGGCTGAGCAGCAGCGTGCCGAGAGCCGCATGTTAACATGACACAGGCGACAGGCAACCTCGCTGTGCCCGTCACAGCCACGCCAAGACTTCTCACACCTAAAACTGCCTCAGTGAGAGAAGCTAGAGCTTTCCCTGAAGACAAAAGGAAAAATCAGCCCTCGTTTCAACAGAGACTGATGACATTTGAGTTAGTGACCAAGGGGCCTGTTAAGTGAAATCTTTCTCTGGTTTTAATTAAGTGATTTATACTTCCATTTTTTTTAACTGTGATAAAATGCATGTAGCATAAAATCTGCCATCTTAACAAGTATATGGAATGTTTCATGAATCTGCGTGTCATCCCTGTGCAGAGCCCTGCTAACCTCTGTCTCGCTCCAGATTGAGCGCACGTGCTGCAGAAGAGAGCACTGTGTCGCTATTTCAATACATAATTATATATTACAGAAAACACATAAAAAGCTGAATTAAAGACCATATATGATCTCCAATAGCCAACAGTTCAATCTTCAAGCCAGTGGTTTCCAAATCACCCAGTGAGATGTCAGAGAAAACACTAATTCCCACCCAAACCACCCAAATAAAGATGTCCGAGGTTGAAGCATCAGCATTTACATCTTTTTCTATTTTAACTTATTAAATGATGCTGTGACATACGCAAGTAGAAGCCCATTGTAAAACGTGTCCCCGAGACCCCCCCCCCCCATCCAACTTCCCTATGCCCCCAGGCTCCTGCTGTCTTCAGTTTGGTGTTGACCCTCTTACCTTTTTCTCTCCATTTACGGGCATACAGAAGTACATACAGAAATAGACATTCGTTTCTTCGGGATTTTTTCCTTTCACGCTTCCTAGATGGCATTTAATGTAACATGGCATTTAAACACAGTGTAAATATTGTGTTTTTACCTTAATGGTGGGTCTTATCTCTAAATATCATGTCTGTCTCCGTATCAGTCCAGTCTGAGTCACTTGATACTTTTTTTATTGCTTCCTAGTGTCCCATAGTTCACTTTTGGGTGAGCACTTAAGTTAATTTCAAGTTTTCCTTTTACCAATATTGCTATGATAAACCCCCTTCTATAGAGCTCTTTGTGAATTAATTCCTAGAGTAGATAGGCAAGAAGTGTAACTGTTGTATCGAAGGGTGCCTGCTTTTTAAATTTTCACAGTGTTGCCAAAATGCCATCCCTTAAAAGCCTATCACCGGAAATATCACCATAGCAATTTCTTCACACTCTGGCCTGTATTAGCAACCTTTTCGACTCTTCCCAACCTAATGGTCAAGGAATTATATCCCTATATTGTTTTAATTTGTATTTTTCCAATTATCAGTGGGGCTGAGCGCTTTCTTACAGGTTTCTGCGAGTTATGGGTATACACTGTACCCCTGCTTCTCCTGGGTTGTCATTTCCTTATAAATTTGTAGGTGTCTTGTGGTTTTTTTAATATATTCTGGGTATTCATTATTTGCCTACTATATATTTAGCAAGTATTTTCTCCTTTCTTTATGGCACCTTGACCATACATTACATATCAATTTTCATGTTATCGAGTTTGTGGATATTTGCTATGCCTCCTGAAAAATTTCCTTTATGAACTTCCCTAACTCCAAGGATAGAAATATATTTTCCTACAACCCTTTACGGTGTTTTTATCTTTCTTGTTTGTTTATTTTTGAGACTAATGTGAGCGTGAAATCACCCAGCATTATTTTTTTCAAGATGGGTGGCAATTTTTTTAACAACATTTTTCTATTTTTCCATTCCTTCCTGATTTAAAATGCCAATTTAGTCATATGCCAAATTCTTATATGTACACGGGTCTGTTTATGATCTACCTGGTCTATGGCACTGACTTACTGGCCAATTTCTGTTCCAGGGCCACTTGTGATTTAATCACAATTTTATAATAGGCTTTAATATTTGATATGTGGAACAGGATGTTCTTACCACTAATTATTCTCTTTCAAAATGTGCTTTTTTTATCTTCTTAGTTTAACTTTCCAAACAAATGATAAAATTGTCTAGTCAAGTAGTACATAGAAATTAGAGATATGTAAGGGAAATAATACTTTACAATCTTGGGATCTTTGCTGTAATCCGTTGTCTCATCCATAAATTTGGTATCCATTTCCTCCAATCTTATGTGTGCTTCTAAGAACTTTCAGAAGTTTCTTCACACAAATCTTGGACATTTCTTGTTAGTTTTCATTAGTTAGCATAACAGTAGCTCACATCACAAAGAAGTCCAAAATTTCAGTGGTTTCACACGAATTTGTTGGTCGTCTTATATAGTAAACTCTATTTCACATAGTCATTCAGGTCCCATGGCTGAGAAAGTCTTTGCCATCTTCAACACTAGGTTTCTAAGACTCTTTTAGGTGTTCTCATCCAGCCAGTGCAAAGATTAAAGGGGGATAGAGAAGATACATCCCCTCCTTTAACCACCTCGACCAAGAAGCGATACACATCATTTCTGCTTGATATCATTGGCCAGTTTGGTCACATGGGCCCATGTAGACAGAAGGGAGTCTGGGAAATACCCCAGCTGGGCAGCCTCTTCCAGCTACAATGCTCAACTGTGGAAAAAAAGAGTAGGGATCTGGGAGGACATTTAAGTGTTCCTGCCACCAATACCTTATATTTATTTGTTGTTATCATGAATTAAGTTATTATGGAAAGCAGAAGAAACTCTAGAATGAAATACCTAGGTTCAATTCCTGTTTCCACCATTTAAACCTCTGCACACAAGTTACTCAAACCAGACTTTCCTCATTAGCAAAAAGAGGACACCAATAGACATAGTTCATTAAACTGTTCTGAGAATCAAATGAAAAAACACACTAGAAGTGCCTAGTGCAGAGCCTGTCACATAGCAAGCACCCAATAATATCCGTTATTTGTTCTATTCTACTCTGTTACTCTTTGTGATTAGGAACTCTGTCCAGCCACCAAGCCAAATGAATTCTTTTATTCATCGTAATAGTTTCTTCATCAGTGCTTGGCCTTTTATCAAAGACAATGAGGATTCTCTACAAGGTACAGTTGTGTCCCTTCTTCTTTAATATTTGCATACTTTTGACCTCATTATCTTGGCTAATATCTCCTGCACTCTGTTAAGCAAATATATGGTCCGTTCTCTACCATACTGAGAACACTCATAATGTTTCTCAGTACAAAGTATGAGGTTTCCCGTTATTTCTGAAAGTTATTTTTTATCAATTTGAGAACATTTTCATCTATTCCTTTTTGCCAAATCACTTCTTTTTTAAATGGCTGCATTCTAATTGCTATTACTTAGTTTGGATCCCAATTCTCCTACACTACCTTTATCCCATTTTGATATCAGAATCATGTTAATCTGTCTACACAATTCCTGAAAACATGTTCGCATCTGGAAGTGACCAGAAGGCTTTGTTTTACCTAAGAGGTATCAGTGAAGTAACGGGACCAGAGGCAGAGAAAGAATCAGAGCTGTGGGACAGGTTCAAAGAATCAAAGGGAGACTATGATCATGAGTGTGTCCCGTGAATCCTGCCAAGAAGACTTATCTCAAAAACTGGCCACACTCTATATTTCTGTTTCTGAAGGAGTCATGGAAATCTCCCACAGTGGCTGCAAATTCATCAATGCTTCTATTTCAATCAGTTTCTATGTTCACTATTTCAAAGTTATATTGTCAGAAATAGAACAAACTCAATATGAATAACATGAAGCTCATCAATATGAACATTTTTCTTTTATTATCTTGAATTTTATTTTATCTAATTCTGATATTGTTCCCACTCCTTTCCCTTCTTTTTGTACTTGCCTAGAATATGTTTTTCCATCTCTTTACCTTCAACTTTCCTGTATCTAACATTGGATTTTTTATTTTTTTTTTAGCTCTTTCTGAGTATCTGTTATTTATCAGGAAATATAACCAAATCACATTTATTGAGACCAAATTTACTACACTGGCTCTGGCTATCTTGTTTTAGTTTTTCTATTCACTGTGTTTCCTTTGTTATTGTTCTCACTTTGTAGTAAGCAAGACAGGATAGGAAAAGCTGGAGGGACAAAATAGCCCCAAATCTCAGTGGTATAATACGAGAGAGGTTTGTTTTTCCTCACACCATGTTTTCTGCAGAGAACCAGACAGTCCAGACCCCTCCCTCCATGCAACGACTCAGGGATCTAGGTTTTTTCCCAGGGCTCAAACTGAGATGAGGCAAGCAAAGGACCTAGGTGCAAAATTTAAGGAGGGTCTCACTCTCTGGCTCATGGTCACCACACATGCCTCACCTCAGTCCCAGTCCTACCTTTTCTATCCACTGGCTCAACTGGCTCAACACAAGGTCTCCACGGCTTTGCTTAATATTGGGCAATTGAGAACTGAATTTCATTATACTATAGCAAAGACAGATTCATATCTTTTACATCCAAATGGCCAACAGACACATGAAAAAGTGCTCCAGATCACTTGGCATCAGGGAAATACAAATCAAAAACTCAATGAGATACCCCCTCACATCAGTCAGAATGGCTAAAATTAACAAGTCAAGAAACAACAGATGTTGACAAGGAAGCGGAGAAAGGGGAACCCTCCTACACTGTTGATGGGAATGCAAGCTGGTGCAGCTACTCTGGAAAACAGTATGGAGGTTCCTCAAAAAATTGAAAATAGAGCTTCCCTACAACCCAACAATCACACTACTGGCTATTTACCCAAAAGATACAAATGTAGTGATCCAAAGGGGCACGTGCACCCGAATGTTTATAGCAGCAATGTCCACAATAGCCAAACTACGGAAAGAACCTAGATGTCCATCAACAGATGAATGGATAAAGAAGATGTGGTATATATATACAATGTAACACTATGCAGCCGTCAAAAAACCCCCGAACTCTTGCCATTTGCAATGACGTGGATGGAACGAGAGGGTACTATGCTAAGTGAAATAAGTCAATTAGAGAAAGACAATTATCATATGAGCTCTCTGATGTGAGGGATTTGAGAGGCTAGGCAGGGGGTTGTGGGGGGGTAGGGAGGGAAAAAATGAAACAAGATGGGATTGGGAGGGTGACAAACCATAAGAGACTCTTAATATCATGAAAAAAACCAAGGGTTGTTGGGGGGTAGGGGGAGTAGGGATTGGGTGGCTGGGTTATGGATATTGCGGAGGGTATGTGCTATGGTGAGTGCTGTGAAATGTGTAAGCCTGATGATTCACAGACTTGTACCCCTGGAGCAAATAATCCATTATATGTTAATAAAAATATTCATATCTTTTTGAAAAATAAGTTACAAAAACAAGAACAGCCTTTTTTTTTTTTTCAAACTAAATACAGAAAGACTAGTTCTGTATCTGGATTAGTAAAGCATTTCCATAAATGAAAAAACATTCACAAAACAGTAAACATTTCATAAAAATACTTATAAACAAAAGAATACACACCAAACCACAAGGTTGCATGTTGGAGGAAAAGAAATGGGAGATGGGAATGAAAGAAAAGAAATTGAGAGAGGGACTGTGTACGGATCAATGATAGCACTTCAACCTTCTATGTCTCTGATTAACGAATAAGAAAGTCTATTTCTGGTTTTTGTTTGTTAGTTGGTTTTGTTATTTAGATTCCACATATAAGTAAAATCATATGGCATCTGTTTTTGGTTTTGGTTTTGTTTTTTCCTGTCTGGCTTATTTCATTTAGCATAAAACCCTCTAGGTCCATCCATGTTGTTGAGAATGGCAAGATTTCATTTTTTTTTTTAGATGACTGAGTAACATTCCATTGTGTATACATACCATATCTTCTTTATCCATTCATCCCTCAGTGGACACTTACATTGCTTCCATATCTTGGCTGCTGTAAATAATGCTGCAGTAAACATAGGAGATTAAGAGGTATACAATCTTCCAGTTATAAAATAATTAAGTCACAGGATGGAAAGTACAGCATAGGGAATATAGTCAATAATATTGTAATAACTTCTTACGGTGACAGAGGGCAACTACACTTATTGTAGTGAGCACTGAGTAACAGATAAAATTGTCTAATCATTGTGTCATACACCTGAAACTAACAAAACGTATGCCAATTACACATCAATTAAATATATATATATATATATATATATATATATATATATATATATATAATACTACTGTAAAAAAAAATAAGGAAGAGAAGGAAGAAGACTAAAAAGAGAGTGGAGGGAGGAACAGGGAAGGAAGGAAAATAAAAAACACTAAAGCACGCCTGCCTGGGTAGACCTATATTTTCATTGAAATAAGAAATAGTCGGTGTGCCATCTCCCTACCATCTGTTACTTATTAATTATACCAATTCTGAGTTTTACAATACCCATTCTACCAAAGTTAATTTCTTGTTTATAAAAGCTCATTTTACAGCTACCTTTAGCCACTCTAGTTTATTTTTTAGCTAAGGTTATACCTAACCTTATCAATGAATAAGCCCATTTGCACACTTTCTGACAAAGAATTTTATATTTCCACGTTAAACTGTGAAAGAAAACTTTACCCCAAACTTAAATATGGCCAAAATGATGATTGCTTGATTTTTCTTTTTTTTTAATATCACCCTAGAATGTTTTCTAAAAAGCCTTGGCCTCATCTGACTCTTTGGAGCATGTAACTTTGCTGTTACAGAATTTTAATAGTCCTCAGTCAAAGAAGGTACAGACAGCTCATGGACAGTAAAGTTAGGGACAGAGGGCTTGTCAGACTTCATAGTTTGACAAAGAAACTAACCCAGAGGTGAAGCAGTTATTATGCTGTAGAAAGTTAGACCATCTGGTACCTAACTTGGCAATATTATCACACATTCCTTTCCAACTGACTATTTAAATCCTTATTCCTCAAATACTCTACAATCAGCAATTTGGGTTCCTACTGGATCCTTCCTTACTAAGTCGAGTAAAACTTTAACAAGTGCTACCATGCACTTTGAGAATTGTGTTTTTACATCACTGAAGATAAAAAATATTGGTGGATCCTTTGAGTTATTTGGCTAAAGGGCCACAACAGACTATAACCCTAATATCTACAAGATTTCAGAAATGACTGGACTACCATGTTCTAGTAAAGACAAAGAATATCAGAGCAGAGTTGTTAAATCTCACTTTATGATATTTTCAAGAAATACACCTAAAGGGTAAGGTCACAGAAAGGTTGAAACTAAAAGGGGAAAACAATTTTATACACAAGGCAAATACCAACCAAAAAGAAAAAAGGCATAGCTTTACTAATGTCAATCAAAACGAGCACTAAAGCATGTGTGTTACTAGAAATAAATACTAGTAAAAAGTTCAGGTCATCAAAAACATGTAGTAATTCTAATCCTGGACTACCTAACAAAATAGCGTTAGAAGAGGTGCAAGGAGAGTTGAAAAATACACCATCAGAATAGGAGATTTTAATTTCCCATTTTGGTAATTGCTAGATGATATATGCACACATTTGGTAAGGATACAAACTATTGAATCCATATAAATAATACACTTGATCTAATAGACATGTATATACACTAAACAATTGCAGGTAACATTCTTTTGAAAGTTGAGTCTTTAAAAAAAACTGATGAAACTGGCTAATCTCCAGCAAAATTAATCAAGAAAAAAGAGAGAAGGCACAAATAAACCATAAGCGGTATTAGGAACGAAAAGGCAGGCATAATTAGAAATCCAGCTGAGATTTAAAATACAGAAAAGGGACTAAGTGAGGAAACAGAACACAATAGTTAATTTTGCTACCTCCTGAAATCCCATTAAATAGGAAACAACTTTTTTCAAGAAAAACATAAATGCACAAGGAGTAATATGAGACAAGAACAACCCCAAATTTTTGGTTCCTAGAGAGTAGATGGGCAGGATCCCAAGTCTTACACCAGCAATGGGGTAAGCTGAGAACTGGGAAAATGTATACCACTAAAATCCTCAAAAGTCTCAGGCACTGCCAACACCAAACCTGGGGTAAAGGGGGAGTCAAGTGAGGGGGGTTGGGTAAGAGCTGTTGGAGAAGCGGTTAGAACCCCAGATGCCCATTTCCGTTCCACAGGTTGAAGACAGGGATCCTCTCTGAGAGCAAGGGGCTGCACAAATTATGCCCCTGCCAGTTCTGACTCCAGAAAGATGGCAGCCAAGCCTTTGCTATTCAGGCAGGAGGTTAGCTCTTCTCTGGGGGAATCTCAGCCACATCAAGACACTGGCCTGGGCTCTCCAGCACACAGCACGGGCCCCTCACACTCAGCGCCCAGCCCCATCCCACACTCAGACAGTCCAAGCAGAGTCCTCATCCCCCTGAGCCAGCTCTCCAACCCGGACAGACCAAGGAGTATCTGTGGAAAGCTGCATACGTGAAAGATAGAGAGCCAAACGGGAAAAAAAGAAAAGAAAAGAAATAAAAAAACTTGGAAGGAGAAAACAGTTTTTTGAAAGCAGGAAAAAAAAAAAAAAAATATATATATATATATATATATATATCCCGGAGGGATAAGAGAAGTTGTTATTCTATACAAAGAACAGGTTGCTCTACAAAGGTGCAAACAAAACACAAACGAGCTCTCAGAAATGGAAATGATTTTTAATCTCTTAAAAAAATTTTCATTCTTAATTTCTTAGAAATTTGAAATTTCAAAAGCAAATAGAAAAAAGTGAAAAGTTCCATAAAACGGAGGATAGAATTAAGGAAATCCTTTTGCAGAAAGGAAAGCAGAGACAAAATGGAAATTATGAGAAACAAAGAGACAAGTAGAGGATGACTTCAGGATATGAATAATAGGAGTTCCAGAAAAAAAATACAAACAACATCTGAGTAAAGGGAATTCCAGAAAGTGGAGAGAAAGTGGGGAAAGAGTAAACGCCCTGGTGTAACTTGCTTTATGGGGTGACCTGGCTGTGTCCCCCACCGCCTAACCTCTCAATACTTCTGCTCACTTTCTGAATATTCTCAGCTATTTTGTGAACCAGATGGCAACGTTGGACTCAATTCCTTTCCTGCTTTCATTTTTTTGAACATAGGAAGAGAAGGCTACAAAAAAATTATGCCAATACATTTTAAAACATTTTAAAACTTAGGTGAAATGAATATATTTCGAGAAAAATATAAATTTCCAAAACTTAATCAAGAAAAAAATTAAAAATTCGAATAGTTCTCTAACCACTAAAGTAATAACAATAATAATAGTAAGGTGATGCTGATAATGGTATAAATGAGTACTTTAAATTGTCCCACAAAGAAAACTCTAGTGACAGATGGTTTTATAGATAAGTTCTATCAAATAACAACAACAAAAAAAAGGATCATGCCTTAAATTGCTCAATCTTTTTCAAATATTAAAAAAAGGTAAAATTCCCTTATTCAGTTTATGAGGACAATATAACTTTGACACCAAAACTTTGGAAGCTAGTTGACATTATCTAGTAATTGTGACAATGCATAACCTATGCACCAGCAGTTCTGCCCTGGGACATGTTCTCAACTCTTGCACAAGACCTTCAGGAGGGATGGACAAAGTATTCGTAGCAGCAAAAATAGAAACTACCTAAATGTCCGTCCAAAAAGCAACGTATAACTAAACTGGGATAGATGTATGTCACAGAACATTGTACAGTACTGAAAATGAATGAACTGTGTTCTGCATGCGTCGCATGGATGAGTTTCAAAAGCATAATATTGATCAATAAGAAACAGATTACGGAAGACAAATGAATCAATTTACATTAGGTTCAAAACAAACACCACAAACAATATGTCATTTAGGGATACATGGCCTGTGTAATACGACTTTTTTTTTTAAGTCAGAAAATTGTTAACACGATGTTCAGATCATGCTTCTGTCTGTGGAGGTAGCAGAAGGGGAATACATGACATGACATGTGTGACCGGATGGCGGGCTTCAAGGACGCTGGGGATGTTCTCATTCTTAAGCTGAGTGATAAGAGACACAGTACTCATTTTATGACTTTTTGTAATCACGTCTATGGATTACATACACTCTTGTCCGATACACCTCTGTCTCTCTCTCTGTCTCACATACACGCACACTACAGTAACATGGGATAGTCAAAGCCTGGATCAGAAATTATAGGGTTGAGGTCAAGCCATAGGGTAACAAGGCAATGGGTCCAGGGGAACATAAAACTAATTAAAAGCTGCTATTTTCACCGAAGGCAAGGTGAAAGAGAATAAGGTGAGAGTGCAACAGGAGCACTTTAGAGGAGAGGAATTTAGACATTAGGAAGAATTTCCTCTTTGAATAGACAAAACACCACCATAAGTTGCCAAGTAAATGTGCGATGATACTCAAAAATAGGACAAAGCGGTTATTTTTCTTGGGTTGGTCTGAGGCAGAGCTGGCAAAGTGATTTTAATCCAAGGGCCAACTCCGTGCCGTTACCTGTCGCTTCCAGGAACACTGACGGGAGAGGTCCTGTGCCTTGGTCCATCACACCGGAGCTGGGAGCTGAGAGCCAAGAGGCACCCACAGCTACGCCCTCCCAGATGTTGGGGAGCACCACTGGAACCACTCAGAGGTGGAGGAATGAAACCACACGCTCCCTAGTCCTGCATTTTGCTTCTAGTATTCTCTGGGCATCAATAATAACGAACAGATACATCAGAGAAACAGAAAGTAGATGATGGCCTTTTTGCTGTTTTCTTCTTTACATTTCTTTAAATTAAAAAAAAAAGTATGTAAACATCATTAGCCATCAGAGAAAGGCAAATTATAACCACATTGAGACATCACTACCCAGCTATCAAAATGGCTAAAATAAAAAATAGTGACAACACCAAATGCCGGAGAGCATGTGAAGAAAATGGATGACTCATTGCTTGCTCGTAGGAAGGGCAAAGTCACTCTGGGAAATAGGCAGTTTCTTAAAAAAACAAACCAACCACCTAATCATGCAAATATCACACCACCCAGCAATTGCACTCCGGAGCATTTATCCCAGAAAAATAAAAACTTCTCTCCCCACACAAACTTCTATACAAATGTTTATAACAGCTTTATTCATATTGCCAAAAACTGGAAACTACCTTTAGTGGATGATTGTTAGACATTCATACCATGGAATACTACGCAGCCATAAAATGGAACAGACTATTGATATGGGAACCCACCCAGATAGATCTCTAGAGAACTGGGCTGAGTGGAAAAAAAAAAAAAGTCAATCCAAAAAGGTTCCATAGCATATGATTCCATTTACAGAACATTCTTGAAATAACAAAATTATAGAAATGGGGACCAGATTAGTGGTTGCCCAGGGGAGGGAGAGGGAGATGTGTGTGGAGTGGATTGGTGCTGTGTGGAGTGGATTGGTGCTGTGTGGAGCTCAGCTGGGCCTGAAGCCAACTGGGAAGCCAGAGGGGCTGGCCCTGTTGGGGGATAGTAGGGCTGCTTTCTGGACCGGCCAGAGCAGCTGCACCTGCTCCTTTACGGGACCCTGCCTGTGACCGGGCAGCACTCATTGGAAACCCTGAATGCCTGGAACCCTGGGAGGCAGTAAATTTGATGTCTTTGACCTAAGCCTACTTGGGCGTTTGTAATTATTGGGATTTTCTTGTAGCCTCCAATAACTAGAGGTCGATTAAGGCTACAGCTCTCGTCCCCCACAACCCAGCCAGCAGATGGTGTGTTACAAAATGCAAGCAAGGCTCCAACCAAACCCTGCCACACGGAAAGATTTATTAGTAAGCTGGCACCAAAACTGTCATGAGCCTGTTCTTACAGGCTCGTGGAGTCCCAGCTCTCTGTCCCTTAGGCCCTCTGTGAGTGCCTTGCATGGAGGTCATCCCAGGGAGATATGATAAGGCTCCCCTGCTGGAGAAAGGACAGGGTCTACCCTCTAGTGGGGTCATGAATCCTCCACGAAGCCGTGGGACAAGAGACTAAATCAGCTCAAGGCCAAGGGCCTACTCTGTAGCACTCACAGATCTGACATTTTTGTTCTTACAAGGGTAGAAGGGACTGTACAAGATTTCTAGCCAATCCACACATCTTGAACTGCATCTCTTCAAGAAATTATTTATAACACCTGTTAGGCTAAGGGAGTACCGTCTAACAAAAGTCTAGTTAACTGAAGCATGGATGTTGATGAACTCTGATTTAGCATCTTTAAAAA
Organism: Potos flavus; assembly: GCA_028534135.1. Classification (NCBI taxonomy): domain Eukaryota; kingdom Metazoa; phylum Chordata; class Mammalia; order Carnivora; family Procyonidae; genus Potos; species Potos flavus. The sequence goes on along the minus strand of CM052892.1, from coordinate 55,591,541 downwards.
TTAACTGAACACTGGATTTAGCTAGAATCTAGAATTTCTGGCTAGAAGCAGATAGCACAGACAAATTGGGTAACTTGGGGAGAGTTTAGTAAAAGGATGTTTTGCAATGTATGGGTACGGCAGAAGGAAACGACAGGACTCTGGGGCTAAGAACAGCAGAACCTCTGTCACCTGTGTGCCCCAAAGGGCTGGGGAATGAACAGTGGCCAGAGCTGGAAAAGGCAGCTTTGTGGAAAGGGCCGCCTGACAGTTTTACCTGCAGCAGAGGGACCCAGCCAGTCCCCTAGACCCGCGGGGAGACGTTTGGAAAAGAATGCTATTCTCCTCCCCGTAACTTGGGGACAAGCCTCTTGTCTTTGCCAGTGGCTCCCACTGGGTCCAACCCAGTGAAAACCAGAGTCCAGCTGAGCCTGTCGGGGCAACTAAGTCTCCTGGGCACAGAGCAGGGGAGGAAGGGCAAAGGGTGGGTCTGGAGGGGCAAGAAGAAACCCAACACACACCAGCTGCGGGTGTTAGCTTTAATGGACAACCAACCACAGCAGAAATGTGGACTAAGACTCACCTAAACTTAAATATAAAGTTGCCATACGACCCAGCAATTCCACTCCTGGATAATCTACCCGAGAGACAGGGAAACGTATATTCACACCAAAACTGGCGCATGAATGCTCACAGCGGCCTTATTAGACCGGTGGTCCCTGACTTATGATGGTTTGACTTAGGATTTATCGACTTCACAATGGTGCAAAAGTGATACACATTCAGGAGAAACCATACTCCGAATTTTGAATTTTGATCTTTTCCAGAGCTAGCAATAGGCGGCAGGATCCTCTCTCATTTACTAGGCGGCAGCCACAGCTCCCATCAGCCAGCGATCACGAGGGTGAACGACCCGTAACACTGACAACCACTCTGTACCCACACAGCCATTCTGCGTTTCACTCTCAGTAGGCATTCCATAAATTACGTGAGGCAGTCAATTCTTTACTACAAAATAGGCTTTGCGTTAGGTGATTTTGCCCAACTACAGACTAATGTAAGAGTTCCAAGCATGTTTAAGGTAGGTTAGGCTAAGCTGTGATGTTGGGTGGGTTAGGGATGTTAAATGTATTTACTATTTACAGTATTTTCAACTTACAATGGGATTTATAGGGATATAGCCCCACTGTAAGTTGAGAAAGATCGATATAGCCAAAAAATGGGAATAACCTAAGCATTCATCCAACTGGTAAGTGAATAAAGTGGGTATATCCATACAATGGAATATTGTTCTGCAATAAAAAGGGAAACACTGCCAACACATACTACAATACTGGTGAAACTCAAAAAACATTATGCTAAGTGAAAGAAGCCAGTCAAAAAGGACTGCATATTGTGGGGTAGCATTTGTACAAAATGTTCAGAAAGATCAGTGAGAGCCCAGGGCTGGGATAGGAATTGGAAATTAAATGTAACCAGGCATGAACAATTCAAAATCCTTGAATTGTATACTTAAAACAGGTGGATTTTATGGTATGTGAGTTAAATCTCAAGAGGCTGTTTAAAATAGAAAACCAGATGACCCACATGCTATCATATCATCTCTGCAAAAGTATTTTAAAATAAATCCCCATTCACTCTAACTGGTGATATTTAGCCATAAAGGATCCTCACAAGCCCCACCCCTGGCCTAGAATCTCTACAGTGAGGTTTCACTTTATAAAAAATAGTCAGTCAATATCCAGACATACAAAGAAGATAATTAAGGGTAATCCTCTGCATCTGTTGTTCCCTTTCAATAGTCAATATCCTAGGACATTGAAACATGACATACAAAAAAGTGTATCCACTGATGATTCGGCTGGAACACAACTATTATTTAAAAGGTCCTAAAAACCACAGAAAATCTCTCAAGGACTACGATGTCAATTTTGAGTGACTCTAGATAAAGCTCCATTCTGGCCAGACTGAGCAAAGGAGGGGAAAGTGGAGGAAGGTTCTCTAAAACAGAAACATCTTCAGCTGGTGCATGATCCTGCTTTCCTCTAAAAAAACAACCACCGCAGAAAAATCAAGCCAAGAAGAGTAAACTGTGATGTAAACTATGGGCTCTGGGTGGTAATGAAGTGTTAGTGTAGGTTCATCAATCGTAACAAATATCACTCTAGTGGGGGATGTCAATAGTGTGGGACTATACATGTTTGGGGGTAGAGGGGATATGGGAACTCTGTGGCATCCACTCAATTTTGTGGTCAACCTTAAACTGTTCTAAAAAAAAAAATTAAGTCTATTTAAATTTTTAAAAATAAACGGAAGATAAAAAGATTAAAAAATAAAAAACCAGGACTGTCCCATTTCAAGACTGACCCTGCCAGTGATATCCCAGAGTTTTTTCTCTCTCTCTCCCTATGGAAAACACTCCCCACAGGAACCTCCAAACACTCATTTTGAGCCTTGGAATCCATCAAAATGGTGGCCAAAGAATTAAGCACCTTTGTCTCACAATTCACTTCATGAGCCTCCTGAAGAGAAGATTGTCCATTAAATGGAAAGCAATTTGCATTTTCAGCACAAAGGATGCTTGCTTCCTGGTGGGCTTCCAGCCTCTCCTGAGTTGTGCCATTCCTCTCAAGAGTCACAGACATTTTAAAGGTTCTGTGTGAAGTGGTCTGGGCCAGGAGGGGGTTGCAGAAAACACTTGTCTGGGCTAGCATTGTTCCCTTTGTCCACTTGAGCAGGGCTCAATTTTCTAGAATGTTCCGGCTGAAAGGCTCCACAGGTTTTTGCCTCTTTTCCTTCAGGGAGTTAAGCTACAGAAGCCCTCCCTTTCCCAGAATGCACTGTGGCACCGTCCTACAGAAGGGCTGCTTCAGAGATGAATGTGCCCTGTTTCCTTCTTTATGTTAGGGCCTGCCTCGGGGAAGGGGCTTGTGACTGCTAATCTGTAACAGGTGGTGGGAACTCAAGGGAAAACAAGGCCTCCTCTGTGTGGCAGTGAATAAAAGAAATTCAAGTGCTGAAGGAGCAAAACTGGTGTGAAGACAGGGTGGGTGAACCAGAGCCTCACAGGGAGGGAAGAGTGGACCCCTCTAGCGCTTCCTCCCCCAGCCCATCCCTCACCACAATAGTTTTCCACCTTCTTCCAGTACTACTTGAAATTTCCTTAGCAGGAGGCAAAGCCGCTCTTGCCACACTAAATATAAATACAGATTAGGCTAAAATGCAATATAGAATAGGCTCCCAGAAAGACCGAGAAGTACTTTTCCCCATTCCTACCATGATATGCAACTAAATTGTGCAACCTGGACATAATACATAAAGATCAAATGACTCTAAAAGATAGGGAGAAGATGAGCTAGGGGCCTCAAGACCCAAGAAACAGCACAGTGGTGAGTTCCTGGGTTTTCCTTTTGCCTTATATACCCCAGACTTACTGGCGGAAAAGCTGGCAATTCAGAAATACCACAGGTACAGACATAAAAAGTCCCAACGAAAGCCTGATCTCTAACCAAAGCACCAGAAAAGAGACAGCCTAGCAAGGCAGAAAACTTTAGAAAAGAAGTGCTTTACTCCAGGTAAACAGCTCAAAAAAAAAAAAAAAATCTATGGTCCCAACCCACCCCCATCCACAAAGGCTGAGTAAGGAGCTGACACTTCCACCCTGGTGAGACCCCCGGCCAGGTTGGCATCAGGGAAGGCTGAGTGGGGAGGTAGAATGTTCGTCTCAGCCTCCCCCTCCCATGTCAGCAGACCTGAACTTCTACTTCTGCCTAGCAGTGTCAAGGTGACCTTTCTCTTCCCTCCCCTCCCCCTTCCCCTGGGATGGTAAAAGAGGAAGGCTAGTGGAGGGTCAGGACTTTCTCTACCACCCTAGTGGTGGTGAGGCCACCTCCTCCAAGTACCACTGGCAGCCTCCAGGAAGCAGTAAGGAGGCCTCTCCCACCTGAGTGACCCCGATAGGGAGCCGGCACTCCCAGCCCCACGTAGCAGTAACAAAGACGCAACACCCCCCAATGGAGGGCAAGTAGAAAGCCTGGTCTTCTACTTCAGCTGGTAGGAACCAGCTGGCAACCCCTCCTCCCTCTGCTGAAATAGACCCAAAACAGATTTAAATAAGATCTAGACTCTCATAACAAAAAACTAAAAATGACCACAATTCAAAAGTCCCTCATCATACCAAGAACCAGGAAGATCTCAATTTGAGTGAGATAAAAAACAATTAATAGATGCCCACATTAAGATAACATAGATGTTAGGGTTTTTGGACTAGGATTTTTTTTAAAGATTTTATTTATTTGTCAGAGAGAGAGTTAGCAGGGGGAGGGGCAGGCAGAGGGACAAGCCGACTCCCCACTGAGCAAGGAGCCCGATGCAGGACTTGATCCCAGGACCCTGGGATCACGACCTGAGCCAAAGGCAGATGCTTAACCGACCGAGCCACCCAGGCATCCCTTGGACTAGGATTTTAAAGCAGCCATCCTAAGAATGCTTTGACAAGCAATTATGAACATTTTCAAAACAAATGCAAAAAGAAAATTTCAGTAAAGAAATAGAAGATATAAAGAAGAACCAAATGGAAAGTTTAGGGCTGAAAAATAAAATAAATGAAATTAAAAACTCAATGGATGAGCTCAGTAGCAGAATGGAGGGACCAAAGAAAGAATCAGTGAATTTAAAGATAAAACAATAGAAATTACCCATTCTAAACAACAGAAAAAGTACAATGAAGAAAATGAACAGCATCTCAGAAACCCATTAGACTGTAAGAAAGATCTAATATCCATGTGATTGGAATCCCAGAAAAAGAGAAGAAGGTGGGGCAGATAAAGTATTCAAAGAATAGTGAATTAATTCAAGAGGCTGAGCAAACCTCAAATAAGATAAACCTAAAGAAATCCACTCTAAGAAACATCATAACTAAACTTCTGAAAACTAAAGTCAAGGGGAAAAGTCCTGAAAGCAGTGAGAGAGAAACACCTTATCAGGGAAAATACAATTGAAATTATATCAGACTTATCAGAAAGCAGAGAGGCAAGAAGAAAACCACACAACATTTCTCAAGTGCTAAAAGCAAAGGACTGTCAGTGCTAAATCCTATACCCAGCAAAATTATCCTTCAGGAATGAAGGGGCAATCAAGACATTCTCTGATGAAGGAAAACAAAGAGACCTACCCTAAAAGAATAGCTAAAAGTAGATCTCTAGACAGAAAGGATATGACAAAAGAAATGACCTTGGAACGTCAGGGGGAAAGAAAGAATAAAGGAAAGAGTACAAATATGGATAAGTACAATACATTGTCCCTCTTGAAAAAAGCAGTATATAGGAAAGGAAGAACAGTTTAAACATCTAGTAATAATAGTGGCTAACCCTGGACGGCTTACTCTAGGCAAAGCATTTTGCCTGCCTCATCCCATTAAACCTTTACAAAAGCCCCAGTGGGATTACCAGGGCCTTCCAGTTTATTGATGTGGGAACTCTTCAGTAAGCATAGGAAGCAGGGTTTGAACGCACAGATGTCTGATTGATTGCCGACCTTGGGCTCTAAACCCCTAGGTCAGTCAGTCTGCAGCATCTCACTCTGAACTGCCTTCCTTGGAGAAGCAGTTAGCAAGCAGACCAGAACAAGCTCTCTGGAAGGCGAGGAGCCTGAATGAAAGAGAAGTAAGGAACCCAGGAAACTGTTTAATACAGACTTAGAAAAGCATAAGAGGAAACGAAGAAAAAGATTCTACAAGAAAGAGCAAAGCAAGAATTAGTTAGAACAGAAACAATTTAGAAGTTAGGAGGTATCTTTCGCACTAGTAGAGACACAAAAGCCCAGAGAGGATGGGCAACTTGTCCAAAATCTCCAGACAGTGAGTACCAGAGCAAGGGCAGGGACCCACAGTTCCTGACCCCCAGGCCATCGCTTTTGGAAGCAGTAAAGAAACAAATGGCTACGTTTTCACAATGTCCCCTCTAAGTGGAAAGAAAAGTGTCTGAGTCTTAAGTCATCAAGGGGACCTTTGTAGGTCAGGTCAGCATGAATTTGAAGAAAGAATCTGGAAAATTATGAAAAAAGAATCTGGATTTCAAGGCAATCCAGAGAACATTAGTACCTTGGTAAGGTAAGGCCATGGATCTTTTGGATGAGGGATTAGGCCTTCTCCAGAAACCTGGTCTAAGGTGGAAAACAGTTATGTAAAAGGTGATATGTTTCTGATGCAAATAGCTAGAAAAGCTTTCGTTCTGATTTTTGGGTGAGGAAGAAACAAGGCTCTGGAAAGTGGTTGCTGAGTGGTCTCCCCAACCTCCACAAATATGACCACCTATCTCCTGAGTGTTGGGCACTACCAGTCATCAGAAAGTTGCTATAACAAATTAGGATAAAAGCAAAGAACTCTCGGGGCACCTGGGTGGCTCAGATGGTTGAATGTCTGCCTTTGGCTCAGGTCATGATCCCAGGGTCCTGGGATTGAGCCCTGCGTCGGGCTCCCTGCTCAGCAAAGAGCCTGCTTCTCCCTCTACCTCCTGCTCTGCCTACTTGTGCGCGCTCTCTCTCTCTCTCTATCAAATAAATAAATATAATCTTTAAAAAGAGAGAGAGAGCAAGCAAAGAACTCTTTAGCTCAGAAAAGTTTGAAGCAGAATGTTCATACCAAAGAAATCATCATTGGAGGTTAGGGGACAGACCTGAACGAGTGCCTCTGAGGCACCTTGCAATGTCCATTTCACACAAGATGGTTTGGCGTCTATCATGACTCGGGCCTTTGGGGACAGGAGGATGCATGGGTACTGCACTGTCATTGAATGTAGTTTTTAGAATTGAAGTGCTTGTCATTATATCTTTAAGCATTATTGATTTTTTTACATCCTTTTATAATTTCGAGGATTCTCTTTCTCCTGTTGTATTTTACATAATTCTAGAGGTCAGTGTAATCGACATGATGAAGAAATAAAATAATAGGAATTCCAGGAAACAATATTTCATGAATGAAAATGTGGAATATGTAAGAATAATAATCATAACAACAATGGCAACATACAAAACTACATATACTATAAGTACATTTTTAAAAACTCTAACTATCCATACATCTATCTATCTGCAGATAAACACAAAGCCTGGAAGGAAATACTCAGAGACACTAATCAAATTCCAGTGACTCTCAGCCCTATAATATCCTCTCTTTACATAATATTTTATAATGCCCATTAATCTTCTTGAAATGACAGTCGTAGGTAATATATCCTGCCTACACAAATAATCTTTTAAAAATCAGTGTATACCCTACCTATAATGTAAGCACAAATAAAAGGAAAGTAGTTTATAGTTTTAATTGTATTTAAACATATAAACTTCTATGGTACAATTACACTAGAAAATAACAGTGTCCCCATAAATTCCTAAAACGACTCCTAAGGGATGATACTGGCACCTCTGAATATCACTGTGTTTTTCTGAAAGATATCCAGACAGTGAGATTATGATTTTTAAATTTTCTTTTTTGTAGAAAATATTTGCCTTCATAAATTCATGTCTATAGATTTTATAACCGGAAACCTAGCGTTGGGGGTGCCTGTCATGTGATCATGGTGTGTTCAATACAAGGGGAGGGGAAATTCTCGGAGGACACTACTTACCTCAAGTGAATAAGCTTTCCCAATCCCATCTCCTGCTCCAGTGATCACTGCAAAAAGCAGAAATGGTTTTAAAGGACAGTCTTAATCTTTAAAGTGTTCTTTCTCACCAGCTACATGTTTTTGCAGGCTTCCTGCCTAGGACCTGCTATACAGCCCTACTCCACTCAACCCTGGAGCTTCCAGCCCTCGTTCAATGTTCCAAAAGAAGCTTTTTTTGGAGGGGTTGGTAAGGCTGGGGAAGATAGCCTCCAAAACAAAGCAAAGAACTTCAGGCAGGGACATTTCATTCAAACCCCGAACAGTGTACCCTATTATCTCTCTACCCACCCACCCAACTGTCACAGTAAGGACATTTCAAGATTCTTCCTAAAGTCGAGCGTTTCCATCTTTCCATCCCACCCCTGCAGGACAGCAGCACTCAAAGTCCATGGAAGATAAGAAACTTAACAAAGAGGAAAAAACAGAAATGCAAAAAAGGGATACAATGAAATAAAGGGACCTGAAAAATCTGCAGTTAAGGTCTCTATTGATTAACATGTAAAAATCAGATTGACCTAGTTCTTTTATACCCACCGTTAACACACATATTTTATGACTGAGCTCTAGGGTAAACCTCATTCGCGTGAATGTCACAATTTGAAATTGTACTACAGTTCAGTATTTATGGATCTGCAATTTACCTTTGCACAACAATCAGAGGGTGTACTTTCCAAGTGTGAACAGAACATACATTTAGCTTATTGGAGAGTATGAGCCAAGCTGTGCAAGCTTGCAGAAACAGATTAGCAAAACGTTCTCGTTTTCTTTTTCTTTCTTTTTTTTTTTTTTTAGATTTTATTTATTTATTTATTTGAGAGAGAAAAAGAGTGTGAGCAGGAGTGGGAGCAGAGGCACAGGGACAAGCAGCCTCTACATGGAGCAGCATGGAGCCCAAGTTGCTGTTCCATCTCATGCCTCTGAGATCATGACCTAAGCTGAAATCAAGAGTCAGATGCTTAACCAACTGAGCCACCTAAGTGCCCCAGGACACTCTCATTTTCATAACTGTGATAGCTTTATTTGTTCACTTGTTCACCTTCTAGGTGAATCCTTGCATATTACCTGTTCCTCTCGGTGCTGCGCTCAGGGTCATCTTCTGCCTCACCTTCCCCTCCCTTATGGGAATCTTCCAAATCACCCAGTATAGGGTCTGTACTATAGACAAGGTAATAACATCAATAAATGGCTGGTTTTTATTGAGCGATTACTCTTGGCCATGTACTGTTTCAAGTGTTTTAGATGCATTATCTCATTTAATATTCAAAACAAGTTCATAATGCAGGGATCATTGTTTTCCTTAGTTTATAGAGGAGGAAGCTTAGGGAGAGAAGGTTAGTAACTCAATCAAGGTCACATTGCTAAAAATGATGACAACAGGGTTTGAAACCCGGCTATCTGATTTTGGAGCCGCAATTCTATCAAGATACACCAGTGACATAATTTCCTAATCAACCACAGAGTTCTGAGGAGTTAAACAATTTCGTCTTTAGTAATTGGATTTTCTTCTGCCTCTCCAGCAGAAATATATGCTCTCCCAGAGATCTGCCTAGGCTCAAAGGCATTTTAATCTTGCTAGTGATAATTCTATTCAATATTGACTCAAAGAATAGGTTAAGATTATGTTTTTTTAATGTGAGTCAACAAAATACTCTTGTCTCTGGCCCCATGTGAACTTCTTTTGGAGTATGTTTTCAGAAGGGCTTTGCCTTACCATGATGAGCAGCACTTGTACGGAGATTTAAGAATCCCCCGGCCCACCCCTGGCCAAGTGTGTGGGCATTTGGATTTGTGTGGAGCAGGATATTTGGATCCAGAATGTTCAAGTTCAAGCTATTTAGCAAGTTTTCTGGAGATACACCCCCAAGAGTGAAGGAGTGTTCGCAGACACACACACACTCTTCAAATGTAGCATGCAACAGTTAAAAACCTATTTTTCATTCTAAACAATTTTCATATGGCAATTTTTTTATATCTGCTACTAAGTTTGTACAGTTGTCGGCTTTAGCAAGTAAAGATACAGAATGCCCAGCTAAATTTGAAATACTCTTTTAGTATAGGTATGTCCCATATAATATTTGGGATGTCATATGCTAAAAAATCATTTCTTCTTTATCCAAAATTCAAATTTAACTCAGTATCCTATATTTTATCTGGAAACCCTATAAGGTTGTTTATAATCTCTCCTATTTATCCTGGCATGGTACTTTTAAAGCTGTTTAAATTCTTTGTTTTTTTGTGTTTTTTTTTAAGTCACTGGATTTCTTGGATTTCTTCATGTAACCTTCGCATGTCATTCAAAGAGATACTGAAACCATAGCCTCATGTTTTTCACCTTAAACCCAGTCATCAGGCTGAAATTTTGCGTGGTAGTTCCAGAAGATAAGTCCCATTGGTAGGCAGTGATTAATCTACTTGGGTCACAAACCAGACCCAGATTCCACATCTAACCATCTCAAACACTTCTTCCTATAGGGACATTTGTTACCTTGATTTTGTAATACCCTCACTTCATGAAAGGGCTCAGAGAAACTTTTTTTAAATAAAATGAAGTAAAATTATTTGTATTTCTGAATTTTGAAACACCCTTCCACAAAATGGCATTTCAAAAATCTGGAGAAAAGGATGCAGAAATTTCTGCAGTACTTATTGTTTGTGTCACCAGAAACTCCAAAAAGGAGAGAACCCAGCAAATAAGGATGAGAGGACAAGCACAGAGGCAGGAATTGGGTGGCATTCATCCAGTTAATTCTTCTCATGCCCCACAGCTTGTCTTTTAGACAATTCCAGTTTTGTTCATGTTTTCCACGCACCCAAATGAGAGTCACTCAAAAGAATTACATCTTCGCTCTCAAAAGGGAAAAAATGCAATTTACCTTTTGAGATATGTATCATAATAAGATGTACCAAGAAACAAGAAATGGAAAGGTGTCTTTACCTGCCCATTGTCCCATTGACTTCAAGAAAGACTTCGGCAAAACTTTCCAGAAGTGCCAGAAAATATATCTGCAGAATCTCATCCACTTCACCAAGTACACCAGGCATACCAGCAGCCCTACGAAAATGAAGAACTGTTCCAGAGCCACCCCCATGACTGCACTGGACCAGTTTCAGACCTGGACTGGCCCCTCCACAGACCTCCGAGGGCGTGGCTACTCCGGAGGCGGGTCAGTCACCCTTTGGAGTCACCTGCTGCATTCCACGGTGTGGAGACGTTTAGATTACAGTAACTTCTTTACACAATCCTCTGATTCACAGGCTTTGGAAGAAAGTATTCTTTCTAATATTTTTACAGCACCATTGGCCTTTTGTGACCCTGAGGGAGCTGGTGAAGAAGTAAAAGGAGGACATGAAGAAAGATAAAGCCTGGACAAAGAAAAAATGTCTGCACAGGGTTCTCTCCCTAAATTTGAAAGCTCAAAAGAATGCTAAGAAGGATGCAAAATCCTGTAAGTCATGCATTTATTTATTCAACAAATGTTTATTGACTGTCTACCAGGTAGCAGTGCTGTTCAAGGCTTTGGGAACACATAATAGTAAATAAGGCCATGTCACTGCCATGGGGGAGCTGAGATTCGAGTAGGGGAGACAGACAATAGACCGCTAAATAAGATAATGTCAGATATCAGTGCCATGAAAAAGTGCTATTGAGTGACCTGTTCAAGTGGCTAATGGACAATTACTTTACAGAGTGTGTTCAGGGGCGCCTGGGTGGCTCAGTCGTTAAGGATCTGCCTTTGGCTCAGGTCATGATCCCAGGGTCCTGGGATCAAGCCCCGTATCGGGCTCCTTGCTCAGTGGGGAACCTACTTCTCCCTCTCCCACTCCTCCTGCTTGTGTTCCCTCTCTCACTGTGTCTCTCTCTGTCAAATAAATAAATAAAATCTTAAAAAAAAAAAGTGTGTTCAGGAAGGGATTCTATGAAGAAGTGGCATTTTGAGCTGAAATTTGAATTAAGAGAAGGAGTTAGCCTTGCAAAGAAGAGGTTCTCCATCCAGGCTGAAGGGACAGCTAGCTCAAATGCCCTGAGAAAGATCCATGTATTTGAGGAATAAATAGCACTACATAGCAGAAGGAACCTTCTGTAGAGAACGGGGAAGGAAAGAATCAAGTAAGGTAGAGGCATGGGGAGGAGCCAGAACCTCTTGGTGAGGAGTTTGGACTTTAGTCTACAAGCAACAGGAAGCCACTGACGGGGCTTGGATTGTAGAGTCATATAACCTGAACCATGCTTTTAGAAGGTTACTCTGGATGGTAAGAGAAGATGACCTTTTTGAGGTGGGAATGGAGGGTGGGCATGACCACCAAAGCAGGTGGAGTGAGGAGATAGTGAAAGTCATCCAAGAAGACTATCCCAAAGCTCAGTCCTTTGCCCTCTTCTCTTTCCTATCCACGCTCACTCATTTGGTGGCATTACCCAATCACTTGACTTTAAGGACTCTCTGTATGGAGGACCCACAAACATATAATTTCAACCATAACCCAGGCAGGGTCATCCAGACTTGCATATCCAACTGGCCACTTGACACCTCCATTTGAGTGCCTAATATGCATCTCAAACTTAATATGTATAAAACTGGCTTCTGATATTATCTCTAAATGACAAAACCTGCTCCTCTTACAGACTTTCTCAGGGAATGGCAGCTCTAATCTTCCAGTTGTTCAGGTTAGAAATCTTGGAGATATCTGTGGCTCTCTCTTTCCTTCACATACTGCAACCAGTTTGTCTCCTATTGACAGATGATCGGGTTTATTTTCAGTTTTATATTATGCTGAACAACCGTGCTGTGGATATTCTTGTGTTTCTACTTCGTCATACATGTACAAGTTTCTCTCTTTCTCTCTCTCTCTCTCTCTCTCTCTCTCACACACACACACACACACACACACACTCACACGATTGTCAGGTCCTACACGTTATACAACTTCAGGTCTACTAGTGTTTCAGTCAGGTCCACTCAAAAGACAACAAATCACACGGCAGTGTGGACAGACACTGTTAAATACAAAAATTATTAACTATTTATAGGGAATTAGCTACTAACAGACCATAAAAAAGAACTCAAAAGACCCTAGTGCTGAAGGAGAATATCCAAGGAACAAACAAATGTGGATCCAAGGCTGGATTTAAAACCTCACTGGAGAGTGTACGATTGTAGCCAACTGGATGGTGAAGAAGTTCTCTGGGTTGCCTGAGACAGAGTCCTTCCTCAGTGAGGAGGATAAGACTGATTAGCAGAAAATTGCTGCCTGGGACAAGAAAAAAAAAAAGTAGGTGAGCACTACTGGGACTCAATTTAGGGAGAATTGTAATTTTTTGCAATATTGAGCCTTTTAACTATAAACATGGTCTACCTCTTCTTTTAGGTCTTCTTAATGTCTTTCCTAATGTCTCTCAGTACATTTTTATAATTTCTCCTAAAATGTTTGTGCTTATAAAAGTTTATATTACAAAAAATACCAAAAACGTACAAAAGTAGGAAACTAAATTGATGAACTCCCATTTACCCATATGTTATAGGTAACTATAACATACTAAATAAATGCCCTTTATTTGGTGTGCTTTGTGTACCAGAAATTAACTGTCCTTTCACTGACCACTGTTACTTTGCATACACTCACTTTTCTTACCCTTCCCATCCCATAACAGCAAGGACTCTTTAAAAGAATAACATAAAAACGGTGCTGTTATTACAACTGAACTTTTAACAGTAATTCTCTGATATCAAAATTCAGTCAATACTTAAACATCTCTGATTGTTCATACATATTTTAAGGGGTTTTTTGTTGTTGTTTGTTTGTTTGTTTTGTTAGAGAGAAAGTGTGAGCAGGGGAGGGGCAGAGGGAGAGGAGAGAAAGAATCTTAAGCAGGCTCCATGCTGAGCCTGACATGGGGCTCTATCTCACAACCCTGAGATCATGACCTGAGCTGAAATCAAGAGCTGGACACTTAACCAACTGAGCCACCCAGATGCCCCATTCATACATATTTTTTAGCTTTTTTTTAAATCAGAATTTTTCTTAAAGGCATTGCATTAAATTGATGTGTCTCTTGGAGTTTCCCTCTCTCACTCTTCTAAAAAAAATTCTTTTACTAGCATTTATTTTTTAAAGAAATTAAGTTGTTTCTCTTATAGAGTTTTTCACATTTTGAATTTTGCTGATTACATCTCCATGGTGTTACTCAAACATGTTCTTCTGTCTCCTATATTTCTTCTAAACTATTAGCTCTAGAGTAAGGAAAGCAAACTTTTTCTTAAGGAGCCAGATAGTAAAGACTTTATGCTTAGTGGGCCCTATGGTCTCTGTTGCAAAGACCCTGGCCATTGTAATGCAAAAGCAGCCACAGGTACTTAGTCATAAATACAATATGAATGGGTGGGCCTCAAGGGCATTATGCTAAATGAAATAAATTAGACCAAAAAAGACAAATACTGTAAGATCTCTCTTGTATGCGGAATATAAATACATATATTTATAACCCCCGAGAAGTGGGGGTTGAGAAATGGAAGAAATGGGTTAAATGTTTTTGTTTTTGTTTAGTTTAAATAAATTAAATCTTTTTTAAAAGAAAGTTAAAAGGGGCTTGAGGAGAGGGATGTGCAAGAGTATCAGGAATTATGCGTGATTAAATGTTCCCATCTTCTACAAATGTAGTGATCCAAAGGGACACCTGCACCCCAGTGTTCATAGCAGCAATGTCCACAATAGCCAAACTGTGGAAAGAGCCAGGATGTCCATTGACAGATGAATAGATAAAGAAGATGTGGTATATATATACAATGGAATACTACTCAACCATCAGAGAAGATGAATACTTAACATTTTATTGACATGGGTGGAACTAGAGGGTATTATGCTGAGTGAAATACATTGGCTAATTGAATTTAAGTTTTAAAAAATGTTCCCATCTTCTCCAGCCTTCAGAAGTTATTAATGCCCAAATAACAATAGTCTAAGTCTCTATTCTACTGCCATCAAGGAGTTCCATATTTCATTAGGTTTTCCCCCTCAAGTAACTCTTGGGAGCCCCTAAAGAAACTATTCCCTGGATTCTCCCCATCTAGCCAGGCGATTTTATATTCTCTGGCTCTGGAACAATACTCCTCTTCTGCTGGTCACTCCTCGCCCTCTTGCTTCTCTTATGCTGTTGTATTTCTGCTCCTTCACAAAGGCAAATAAAAACATTTAGTTATAAAACAGCTTAAGTCTACATTTAGGGGGAAAAATTAATGTTGCAGGTCAATAATTTTTATTCCAAAACAGAGTATTTAACATCTCAGTCTGAAGCATTTGCATATATACATATATATACACATATATATGAATAAAATGGGAATCAGAGAGTGGTAGATGCATTAACATTACCAAAAGATTCATCAAAATGTTTCTTCCAGTATTAAAAGATAGTCTGCACCCTAAAAATACAACCTTCAAAATGACAGTTCCTTGAAACCCTCCAAATGACAGTTTTCTAACTCGAAAAGATTTAAGATCTTGTGTCCACCACTATAGAGGTATCAATGTAAACTTTGTGAATCAAAGAGAAATTCTGTAACAAGTGATACGATTTCTGGATTTTGCTTACATATACAGAAACAGTTATAATCGGCGTGGCCAAGCTAGAGCAAAATATATACTGAAAGAGCAATCTAAGAGGTCCTTGGTAGAGAAACTGTGGGATAATCTGATGACTGAAACTTCCTATTTTGGGTTAAAATGTCCATACTACCCAAAGCAATCTACAGATTCAATGCAATCCCTATCGAAATACCAACAGCAGTCTTCACAGAACTAGAACAAATAAAACTAAAATTTATATGGAATCACAAAAGATCCTGAAGAGCCAAAGCAATCCTGAGAGAGAAAAACAAAGCTGAAGTATCACAATTCCAGATTTCAAACTATACTACAAAACTGTAGTAATCAAAACAATATGGTACTGGCACAAAATAGACACAGGATCAATGGAAGAGAATAGAGAGCCCAAAACTAATATTCTGGGTCAATTAGTCTTATGGTCATTAGCCTTGACAATTAGTGGTCAAGAAAGGAGTTACACGGTCAATTAGTCTATGACAAAGGAGGCAATAATATACAATGGGGAAAAGGCAGTCTCTTCAACAAATGATGTCAGTAAAACTGAACAACTACATGCCAAAGAATAAAACTGGACCACTTTTTACACCACATACAAAAATACACTCCAAATGAATTAAGGAGCTAAATGTGAAACCTGAAACCATGAAACTCCTAGAAGAAAACATAGGGAGTAATCTCTTGGATGGTGGCCTTAGCAACATTTTTCTGGATACGTCTCCTCCCGCAGGGAAACAAAAGTAAAAATAAACTATTTAGATTACACCAAATAAAAAGGTTTTTCACAGTAAAAGAAACCATCAGCAAAACAAAAAGGCAGCCTACTGAATGAGAGAAGATATTTGCAAATGATATATCCAAAAGAGGTTAATACTTAAAATATATAAAGAACTTATACAACTCAACATGAAAAAAAACCCAAATAATCCAATTTAAAAATGGGCAGAGGACCCGAATAAACATTTTTTCAAAGAGGACATACAGATGGCCAACAGACAATGAAAAGATGTTCAATATCACTAAACATCAGGGAAATCCAAATCAAAGCAACAATGAGATATGAGCTCACAAATGTCAGAATATCTAAAATCAAAAAGACAAGAACTAGCAAGTAATGATGAGGACATGGAGAAAAAGGAACCCACCTGCTCTGTTGGTGCAGCTGCTATGGAGGATAATATGGAAGAACCTCAAAAAATTAAATATTGAATTACCATATGATCCAATAATTTCACTACCAGGTATTCACCCAAAAACCCCCGACAAAGACACTAATTCAAAAAGACACATGCACCCCAATATTTATTGCAGCATTATCTACGATAGCCAAAATATGGAATCAACCTGTGTCCATCAATAGATGAATGGATAAAGAAGATGTGAGACAAGGAAGATGTGAGATACACACACATGCGCGCGCGCACACACACACACAATAAAATAACATGCAGTCGTAAAAAAGGATGAGATCTTGCCATTCGGGACAATATGGATGGACCTGGAGGTCATTATGTTAAGTTAAACAAGTCAGATGAAGAAAGACAAATACTGTATTATTTCACTTATATGTGGAATCTAAAAAAACAAAATGAATAAACAAACAAAAAGCAGAAACAGACCCATAAATACAGACAACAAACTGATGGTTGCCAGGGGGAGAGGAATAGGAGGATGGGCAAAATGGATGAAGGAGAATGGGAGATACAAGTCTTCCAGTTATGGAATGAGTAAGTCACAAGGATAAAAGGCACAACATAGGGAATACAGTCAATGGTACTGTAATAATGTTGTAGGGCGATAGATGGTAGCTACACTTGTGAGCATAGCATACAGTATAGAGTTGTTGAATCACTATGTTTTACACTTGAAACTAGTGTAATGCTGTACGTCAACCATACTCAAGAGAGGAAGGAAGGACGGAAGGAAGGAAGGAAGGAAGGAAGGAAGAGAAAGAAAAAAGAACAAGAGAAACTTCCTAAATTGAAGGAGCTATGAAGAAAAGAGACTATGGATAATTTCATATATATACATGAATATATATATAATTTATATATATAAATACCGAAAGATAGAATCTGAAAGGAAAGACCAGCACATAAATAGCAAGACTGTCTTAGCCTGAATTTTTCTTGGTATGAAGGCCTTGTGAAGATACTTATATTGGAAAGTGATTCCAGTGAGCAGGACTTAGGTTGGGACCAGGAGATTGAACAGGGAAAGAGGGAAAGACACAGATGTGTCCTTGGGCTGATTGGTCACTGCTGAGGCTCCGTCCTGGGGAAGGCTCTCAGAAACCGTAGCATGCACTGCAACTTCTTCTGCCTTAAGTACAGAAGTAAAGTGTGTTTATGCTTTGGCCCTCATGCCCATTGATCAAAGTTGCCCCATGGATTACTACCTCCCTCAATTCCAGGTTTGCCTGTATGTCAGGTGACTAGTGAGTTTCTGTGGGTGAAGAGGAGCCCCAGGGAGGAAAGTGAGACATACCAGCTACTGTCAAGGTTAGCCTACATTCCTCTCCAAACTGTGCCATTTGTTGATCATATCACTTTCAGCTAAGATCTTTATTGGGAGCAGCTTCTCAGTTCAAGGGTCAATTGCTCATAAAGCTATGAGCCGCCTGAAGAAAGTACAAATAGTATGGAGAGTAAACCAAAATTAGAGCAAATGAGATGGCCTTTGCTGATAGCAGCTCCCGTTCCTTACCTTTTTTTCAGGCCACCCTATATTTAGTATGCTTTGCGTATCAGATGCTGCATAATGTACTTTACAAGGATTACATATCTTGTTTAATCCTGATGAGGTGAGCATTATGGAGAAATGGAGAACAAGCTTTCCTAAAGAAAAAATACAACAAACAAACAATTATGTAAAAATTAGCTCCCTGAGTGTTAATTGCCTGAAAGTGGTAAGGTCTAGAAAATCTGAGAGAAAAAAGGTACAAAATAAATTCTCTTGGGCTTGGGGGATGTGGAGGGTGGAGTTGGATGTTAGGTATCCAGCCCGTAGTTGAAGTGGAGCTCTTTGACCAGTGAATCACTTGTTTTCTTGGTCAAAGATGAATTTATCACACAGACCTCCAAAGGGGTTGAGGATCCCAAGGGTCCCAGGAAACATGTGCCCACTCCTCCTTCTTTGTCTTGTAGAGAGAGTCTGAGGACAGCTGCTCCAGGATGGTTCACTTTGGCATGTAGATGATGCTGAGCAGAAAACAATCAAGGCCCAAAAGACTCAGGAAGAAACTTTGATCTCCCCTTCCGCTCTCTGCCTAAAAGAAGAAGGAGAGCTGTCACCATAGATAACTATATCATGATATAAATTAGGTGTGGTTAAACAAGGAGGAAACTAGCATGACTGTTTTGATCAAAGTTCTCTCTATGTCCCATTGTTTCCAAGTGGTCCAGCAAACATTGGTTTGCTAACCACTTACTCTCTTTCATCTTTCTGTGAATTGTATTCCTTCCCTTTGAAGTCCCACACCCCTATCCCCTTCTCCTTAGTTCAGGATGGCATGTATAGCTCATTTTGCCTGACTGTCTTTGGACTCTCTTGTCTGTATTTCCCCATACATATCGAACTAAATTTGATTTTCTCTTGTTAATCTGTCTCATGTTAACTTAAGTCTTCGCCCAGTTAGCAGAACCTCGAATGACAAAGGAAAACTTTTTTCTCCCCAAAGGTATCAAAGCCCCTCTCCCACTGTTGTCTGCAGGGCTACGTTTCCTTGTCTATGGGGCAAAGTACGGTTTAGGTCTAGAGGCTGGAATCAGAAGAGACATTCCTGAGTCCTACACACCTATGCTTCTTTCCCTTCATTTAGTGGTGGAACTCTGGGGGACCAAATCCCAGGCTGGCATTTCTGGTCTTTCCTAAAACTCTCTGTGCTACTCTAACAAATAATATCACTGTTATGTAAGTGATATAAGACAGTAACATGCTGCCCAGAGGCATATTTTATGCTTTGATTTCTTTTCTTTTAGCAAAAATTTGTTGTTCCCATCCATTAAGTTCCCATCCACTTAAGCAGTGGACTTTATTTAAGGAGTAGACCTTGTTTGTTTTTTCACTACATTTTAGCTTGGTGACTGGTCAGGATGCCCCACTGAGTACAGAGTAGTCACGATGGAAAAGCACAGTATGGGTAAGGCTTGGCTTGCACAAACATAGAGGTGTTCCAGGCTCTATGCTGACTCTCCCAAGATTTTCAGACAGGGCCAGGTCTCATGAGTGCAGAATGACTGGTGATTACAAATTTTATAAAACTTCACTGGATCACATGGTTAGTAGAACCCTGAGTTAGAGATGAGTCTGGATTGAGGAAATACTTTTTGCCTAGTAGAGATTACATGTACCATTAAACAGATTATGAAATCAGTATCATTTGTGAGATCAACTTTCTCCCAGCTATCCAGGCTGGATATATTAGAGTCCTCTGAAAATTGCTCTCTTTCCCTTATAGATAGAAGCCGTCACCAAATCCAACATTAGAACCCATCTCTCCCAGTGATTCTTTCCTTTCCATGCCCTGCCATCTCCATGGCACAGTTCATGGTCTGGGAAGCAGCTAGGAGGAAGGCATGGACTCTGAGAAAGACATTCCAGATGTGCATTTTGGTCTGTCATGTGACTTGGACAAGCTAAACTTTCTGTCCCTCAAGTTATTCTTATAAAATGAGATTAATACTTCTTACTCTACAGAGTTACTATGAAGTTTAAATGAAATAACATCTATAGAAGTGCAGGTGACTAAATAGTGTAGTCCCAATTGTACATTTAGATGTGACAATTAGCAAAAAAGAGATACAGGGATATTCACCAAAATGTTAACAATGTTTTTATATTGAGATGGTGTATTTAAGGGCTTGTTTTTTTATTGCATCTTTGTGCTTTTTTTATACTTTTGAAATTTCCACAATGAACATGTATTACCTCTGTAACTAAAAATCATAAATTCGAATTAAAATTTCACCAAAACTTTAAGAACCAGCTGAGTTGATCTCCTTTTATTAAAACTTCCCAGCTCTTCCCATTGGCAGAGATCCTTCTCTGAGCAAGTTACAGAATCACTCTGAGACCTAGCTTGCTCGCCTATAAAATAAGGACTGGGCACCTGGGTGACTCAGTCAGTTCATGATCTTGGGGTCATGAGATCAAGCCCCACCTCGGGCTCCATACTTGGAACGGAGTCTGCTTGAGATTCTCTCTTCCTCTGCCTCTGGCCCTCTGCCCACTCGAGCTTTCTCTCTAAGTAAATAAGTAAATAAAATATTTAAAAAAATAAAATGAGGACTAAAACTTTTAAATGAAAAATATATATACAGTATTATGTATATATAATATATATTATACATAAATATATATTTTATATATTATATATCCTCTCTATCTAATATTCTCTCTCTCTCTCTCTATATATATATATGTATATATCAATACCTGGATTATAAGAAGTACTTGATAAATGCACTTTTCTTTTTCTGAATATCAGAAACAAACAAGCAAAAACACTCCTGGGTTTTTTGGGCAAAATTGACAAGACCCCAGTAGTCTTTGCTAGTGTCTATGTTTTTCCAGAATGAAAAACTGCTTCAGACACAGAATGTGCCTTTTCTCAGAGGAGCTCGATTCCTATTAGTGGAAAACCACATCCAGAGACTATAGACAACTACTGTCCAAGAGTACTCTTTGTTACTAAATTTGTCATTATTTCTAACCCTTTCTAGGGCAAAACTGGGAAACTCTTTTAAGTGAATATACTTCAAGAGTCAAAGTTAGGAGTATATGAGTTTTACTTACTATCTTTTATTTTATATTTGGATTATTTTTCTCTGACACTGAATATCTTGATTCTCAACACATTGGCTTTGTCCTCTGAGGCGTAGATATATTTGTTTCTTTTACTTTCATTTTTTTCAGAGATTGCATCTTTTTTAATTCTTTGTGGTTTAACTCTGTTTTACAAATGTATAAAACATTTACATGGCTTCAAAGTCAAATTTGCAATAGACAGTTTGTTCAAGAAAGTCTTGAATCTGGGATGCCTGGGTGGCTCAGCTGGTTAAGCGGCTGCCTTCAGCTCAGGTTGTGATCCCAGGGTCCTGGGATCAAGTCCCACATTGGGCTCCTTTCTCGGCACGGAGCCTGCTTCTCCCTCTGCCTCTGCTTGCCACTCTGCCTGCTTGTGCTCTCTCTCTGACAAATAAACAAATAAAATCTTTAAAAGAAAAAAAAAGAAAGAAAGTCTTGAATCTATCCTTTATTTATTTAAGAGAGAGAGAGAATCTCAAGCAGACTCCACACTGAGCCTGACAAGGGGTTGATCTCAAGACCTTGAGATTATTATTTTTTAAAGATTTTATCTATTTATTTGACAAAGAGACAGAGTACAAGCAGGCAGAGGGAGAGGAAGAAGCAGGCTCCCCACTAAGCAGAGAGCCCAATGTGGGGCTCAATCCTAGGACCCTGGGATCACGACCTGAGCCAAAGGCAGATGCTTAACCAACTGAGCCACCCAGGTACCCCAAGACCCTGAGATTATGATTTGAGCCAAAATCCAGAGTTGGACACTTGAACAACTGAGCCACCCAGGCACCCCTATCTTTTGTTTTTTAATTGAAGTATAGTTTACGTGCAATGTCATATTAGTTTTGGGTGTACAATATAGTGATTCAACAATTCTATACATTGCTCAGTGTTTACCATGGTAAGTGTAGTTACCATGTTGCCATACAAAGTTATCACAGTAATATTGACTATTTTCCCTATTCTTCCAGATCACTTATATCCTGAGTATGTAAAAGCCTTTTGGGAGCTAAACTTTATGGAGGTTGGAAGTCACCCCATCTAGCAAATGTAGGGCTAATGTGGTTTCAGTGCACAATATACTTCTCTAGACTAGATCTTACTCCTACACTAGAATATCTTGCTGTCTTGATAGCTTTTGATGCTTTCACAAGATATTTAAGAATATATCTACCTCTACCCACAAAACACAAGAGCAAAAATCAGACATTTTGTTGAACAAAAGAAGCCAGACGTAGCCAGCTCTGTGTGCTAGGAATGCAAGTATGGATTGGCTCGTTGTCTCTGGCTCAAGATCTTTCACAGGCTGCCATCAGAGTGCAGCCATGGCTGCAGTCATATCGAGGCTCAGCTGAAAAAAATGCATTCCATGTTCACTTTTTTTTGTTGCCAGAATTATTTTCACACACTCACACCCACAGCTGTTCCTTGGCACGTGGGTGTCTCCATAAAACAACTCACAACACGACAGCTTGCTTCATCGGATTGGGCAAGTGAGAAGAGTCAGAGAGAGAAAGAATCCACACTCTTTTGTGATTGGATCTTGGAAGGAACATCACATTACTTCTGTTGTGCTCTATGCATGAGAAACAGCCCACATTCTAGCCCCGTTCAAAGGGAGATTTCACAAGGATGTGAATATAAGGAGATGAGGATCATTGAGATCCCTTTGAAAGCTATCCACCACATGTGTATACTATAATGATGCCATTTTTATAAAGTTCAAGAACAGGCAAATCTAATCCTTAGTAAAATAAATCAGAATACTGGTTTCTTGGTAGAAGTGCAGGATTGACTGGTTAGGGTCATAAGGGATTCTCTAGGTTGATAAAGATATTCTATATTTTGATAAGTATGTGTGTTTCATAGGAGTATGCTATTATTAAAACTCATTGTACTGTACACTTAAAGTCTGTGTAATTTACTGCATGTAAATTATACTTCAATTTCAAACAAATTTTATTCTACGATTAACAGATGTAAATAAATTAGCCTCCCGTATTACCAGAAATGGAAGCGGCAGCTCACTTGTGTGCTTGATTTTAAAAGTTCCCACCTTTACCTCTCAATATTACAAAATATATTCAATATATTTTCAGTATATATTCAGTATATATTCAATATACTCGGTACCTGGGTGACACAGTTGGTTAAGTGGCCAGCTTTTGATTTTGGTTCAGGTCATGATCTCAGGGTCCTGGGTTGGAGCCCTACATCAGGCTCCATGCTCGCGGGGAGTCTGCTTAAGGATTCTTTCTCTCTCTCCCTCTGCCCCTCCCCCTACTCCTACTTGCTTGCACTCTCTCTTTCAAATAAATAAATCTTTTATACACACACACACACACATTTATATATTCAACTCCATTTAATAAGTTAAGGAATTAGATGCCCATATCTGGCTGTGGGTTAAGAAAAACTTTTACATAAATTTGTTTTTGGCCACTCACACAAGTAACTCAGTGCATTTGAAAATCCAGTTCTTCAGTGTAGAAATGTTTTTACTAGCCTACATTAGCTGTTGTTATCTCCCCCACTCAAGAAATACAACTAAATGAGTGATGTTATTATAGCAATAAACACTAAATACAGTGCAAAACTTTTAAACACATTTTGTAGTCTTAAAATCTTTTTATTATATATTTTTTATTTTAAGAACAACTGTATAGAGGCGCCTGGGTAGCTTAGTTGGTTAAGCGTTCAACTTACAATTTCAGTTCAGGTCATGATCTCGTGGGTCATAAGATCGAGCCCCACGTTGGGCTCTGTGCTCAGTGGGGTCTACTTGGGATTCTCATTGGCCCTCTCCCTCTGCTCCTCTCCACCCTACTGTCTCTCTCTCTTTCTCTCTCTCTAAAATTAAATCTTTAAAGAAAAAACTGTTTAAGCTGGAAAGCTATCATAAGCATACTTAAATCAGCAAATTTTTTAAATGTTTATTTTTTATTGAGGTATAATTTACATATAACATTATGTAGTTTCAGGTGTACAACATAATGGTTTGATATTTGTATACATCCCAAAATGATCACCACGATAAGTTTAGTTAATCCATCACCATATACAAAATGTTTCTCTTTTTTTCTTATGATGAGGGCTTTTAAGACCTATACACTTAGCAACTTTCCAATATGCAACACATTATTGCTAACTAGTCACTTTGCTGTACATTACATCCCAGGACTTATTTATTTTATAGCTGGAAGTTTGTACCTGTTGACCTCCTTCACCCATTTCACCCATCCCCTCACCCCTCTGGCAACAACCAATCTGTTCTCTATAAATATAGTATTCTTAAAGCTCAATAAGTAGTAATGAAAAATTTCCCTGCCATACGTATCTAGCAACTCCACATAGTATGGAGACAAATAGTTTGAGAAGTGGCCTCTGGAACTGGGATCAAAAACGCAAAAGCTTAAGACCCGGCCCAGATATGGGCCCAAAGGAGGCCCCAGATTCAGGACATAAGGTCGAGGCCAAAGGTCAAAGAACATCTTGAGGTGAAAGACTTAAGCAAAGAGTTAAATACAGAGGAAACACAATGAATATGCAAATGTGTGGAATAATATTTAACCCCCTGCATCATTAGAAATGCAAATTAAGTGAATAAAATACTACATACTTGTAAATAAGTAAATTGAACTTGAAGCTGTTACTCAGTACTCCTGAGGGTGCAGTAAACCTCACACTCTCGGGGCGCCTGGGTGGCTCAGTGGGTTAAAGCCTCTGCCTTCACCTCAGGTCATGATCCAGGGTCCCGGGATCGAGCCCCGTATTGGGCTCTCTGCTCAGCAGGGAGCCTGCTTCCCCCTCTCTCTCTGCCTGCCTCTCTGCCTACTTGTGATCTCTCTCTCTCTGTCAAATAAATAAATAAAATCTTTAAAAAAAAGAAAAAAAAAAAACCCCTCACACTCTCCCTTCATGCCCTAGTGGTGTCCTGGAATCACTGGCAACTTTTCATGGCATGCATTCTGAACAAAGTTGCCTAGGGCTGGGAGTGGGATTGGAAATTGACTAGAAATGGGATGAGGGCTCTTTTTGGGGTGAAGGATACATTCTCAAACTGAATTTGGTGATGCTGGAACAACTCTGTACATTTACCAAAAAAATCATTAAATTATACACTTGCAATTAGTGAATTTTATGGTATTTAAATAATACTTCAATAATTTTTTTTTTAAGATTTTTTTATGTATTTGAGAAAGAGAGAGAGAGCACGAGCTGGGGGGGAGTGGCAGAGGGACAAGGAGAAGCAGGCTCCTGGCTGAGCAAGGAGCCCAATGTAGGGCTTGATCCCAGGACCCTGGGATTATGACCTGAGCCGAAGGCAGCTGCTTAACCAACTGAGTCACCCAGGTGCCCTAATAAATCTGTTTTTTAAAATCGACAGAGCTAGGACATAAATGCAGGCCATCTGATTCCAGAAGCCGCCCTCACACAACTGTTGCCTTCCTGTACGGTCACAACAGGAGAATAATATCACAGTTGGAAAATGCAAGTCATCTAGATGTAATTTCCTCATTTGGTTTCCTAGATAAAATACACCGTACTGGACCATTCTGTTCAAAACTGTACACATGGTAACACTATCCGCCCCCTGCTCCTCAAGCCAATACCATAAGTTTGAGACCCGAATGCATGAACTCAGTCTAGAAGAGTTGCCCAAAACAGGAAGTCCCCAACCCCCTGGAGAGTTACCGAAAAAGAAACTGCCACCCTCAAGTAATTGTCAGTATCCCTAAAAAGACAAATTGCACTATAGCATCCCATCCCAAAGCCACAAGCATTGAGAGAGAGCATAGAGCAGAGTCCACCAAATGTGGGATTTCCATTGTTCTCTCTCCGTGGAGTCGGGACACTCGACTTTTCCAGCATCAGTGTGTGATAATATACATGGAGTATTGCCAAACCAAGCCTCGGCATTCAGAGTTTTAGTGGGGCTCCATTACATAGGCATGATTGATTGCCCAGATAGCTGATCTCAGTCACCAGCCTCCCCGGGCCTCACCCACAGTCCCCACCCTAAACCACATTATTGGTCTTCCCACTGTGGCTAGCCTCCATCCTAAATCACACTGTCAGGCCATCCAGTATGACCCGAAGACACCAAGCAAACAATAACCTTTCTATCAGGCTTAATACTCCAAGGGCAAAGAAGAACCTAGAAGCCTGGGGCAAAGGCCAGACAATTGTGTGAGGTCACATTCTGTACTGCACAGACTGCCTCTTCTGGGCACACTCTCTGAGCCACTACTGATTGCGAGCCAGGGCAGTAGCCTCTGGTCTTGTCAGCTTCCGGCATCAAACCTCTGCCCTAAAATCAAGTTGGGGCAAAGGAGACTGGGAACCCAGGATTCTTGGCTAAGCACACCTGGTTAGAGCCTCCATCCTATGGATGGGGGGTTGGTAGAGGGAGGCCCTATCCTTCCGCAGCACTCACTGGGAATTTAGCCTCTCCAACTTGGAAATGAGAAATACCGGTGGCCTGTGCCTCCTAATCAGATACAATAATCCTTGCCTGGGAGCTGGGAGGAGGAGCCCCATCTGCTTGGCCACACCCATTTGGGGATGGAGCTTCCATCAAGCTGGGCTGAAGGAGGGGAGAGCAAGGAGGTGGGTCAAGGCTCCAATGCCACACTCTCCCTACCACGTTTGTTAGGTGTTCTTGAGTCAGTGTTTCTTCACTTGCTATATGCCCCCAGGATAATTTCTGGAGATCTTAAATGGTTGTTTTGTATGGTTTTCTCCAGTTTTGTGTGTTTCACTGGAGAGTGAGTCCGCAAAGCTCCTCCCACTGCCATCCCACCTCTGCACTGACCTTTAACAGTACACTCCAGGCAAGCAGTCACGGAATTTGAAGAATAAGGGTCCGTACTGTGACGCAATTGAGGATCCACATCTCCGTTCTGATCTGCGAATGAGGAAGCTGTGGCAGTGAAGCTAGCTTCCCGTTGTCGATCCCGCTCTCCGCTCTCTCTTGCTCGCACTCTTTCTGGCCCGCAGACAGCTGGCCGCCACTGACTGAAGGATGACCCCTCCCCCCAGGGGCAGATGCAAAAAATGCTCCCGGTGCATGCACACCCATTCAGGCAACAAACCTGCACCGGTAGCAAGGCCAACAATGGAACAATTTCCTGAGGAAAACATTCATCTGGAAATTTCTCTTTCCCTCTGATGCAGGGATCCTTCCTTTTTTTCATGCCATGGACCCCCGCAGTAGTTCAGGGATGGCTACAACCTCCTTCCCTAAATAATGGTTTTAAATGCCTAAAATAAAATACATAAAAATACAAAGGAAACCAATTACAAAAAAAAAAAAAAAAAGCTATCACCGTATTTTCTAAATATGATGTACTAAACATATTCTTCTTTGTGAAGTAGTGGAAGGTCTAATAACTCAGAATCCTCAGTGGGACATAAATGATTTTTCTGCAGAAACTCTGCAGTGATATGAAAATATCTCAACTCCTGATAACAAAATCAGAAATATAGCTAATATTACATGGTTTCAGCTACATTTTCCAATGAAAAATGCTAAATTTGGTTAGGGAAAATCAAGATGTATTCTTTCCCTATCCCCACTCCCCCGCCCCTTAAAGCCTGTGAACCCTGGCTGAGACCCGGTACTAGGAGTGTGGTCTGGACCAGTCATCTGGAGTGGTGCTTCTCAAGTCACCTGGGCAAAAGTGCAGATTCTGTTTGTGTGCACCCTGATAGTCTGCCTCTCTCACAAGTCCCCGGGGAATGCTGATGTTCTGGTCCAGGCTGCGGACACACATTGTGGAGAAAAGGCTCTGAGGCTTATTATGGGAGGAGGGGAAGAAAGAGTCAGAAGGCACACAGACAGTGTGTCCTGAACCTAAGCATCCCCGGGAAGGGCTTGAGATTTTCTGGCTTTTTCCTAAGGGGCGTGCTTTCTTTGTCCACATGTTTCCGTGTCTGATGACAGAAAGGAAACAGAGATTCTGAGCTGCGGGGACCCTCGGGTTAATGAAGGCTGCCCCAGAGCAGCAGCTACTGGTTAACTAGGTTGCTGACCCTTGCCAAGTCCCAGCATCCAAAATGTATCCTCGAGTACACATATCCATTCACAGAGAACAAAAATGATCCTCAAGGCCAAGTAATCAAGACTTTAAAGTTGAAGTGGTCTTCCACCCTTGTCCCCACCTGGTAAATTCCTAGTCATCCTTCCAAGATACCTTCTCTGTAGAGCTATGCTCTCTTTAAAGTTCTTCCCCACCATAATTAGAAACAAGAATGATAACAATAACATTATTAACAACAGTGACTAACTTTCACTGGTCACTAGGGGCCAAGCAATGCCAAAACACTCTCCACGCGTTATCTCATTTGATTCTTACAATAACACTTGGAGGAAGGTGCTGTATTCATTTGATGGATTGGATGGCTCTAGGTTGGGAGAGAAAAAGGCCTGTGGCCTCTCTATCTTGTCTCTATCTCTCTGTCTCTCTCTATCTCTGTGCCTTGCAACACCTGCTCTGTCCTAGCACTTACCACACACCCAGGCGGTCACCATCCATGTGCTTCTGTCCCACACTAGATTTTGTGCACTGGCAAACTGAGAAGTTATCTTCTGGAACGCAGGTCAGATTATATTAATGCTTATGGCCACGTCGTGCCTGAATGTGGAAGGATGACACACTCAGAAGATCGGATAGACCAGGACGCTCAGACATTGGGAGGATCTGTTCAGAAGCAATTCAGCAATTAAGCACACAAGCCCGCAGGAGATACGTTTCCAGAAAGCACAGGAGTGCAGTTTGGATTTCACAGAAGATTACTTTAAGACCGTATACAAACTTCACTCAGGACAAAGAGCCACTGGAGTTAAGCAAGGAGTGATGAGAAAAGATTATCTAAGTTGGAACCAGAACCAAATACAAAGACAAGAGAATCCATGTCTTCTGAGAAATTTCACAGAAATCTTCAAAAGTCTCTAAGGGAAAAACCTGTCACTGAGGAATATCCAAACAAGACTGAGCAAAGCACAACCTGAATCTGGCACCCAGAGAGACTGCAAAGGGGAAATGAATTATCTCCATAAGAAATACAAATGTTTGGACAAGAAAATCAGCGCCTAATCGGTGAAGTCAACAGCCTGTTGGTTGAAGTGGGACAACTCAAAGGAAAAGTGGTTGAAATTTCCCGACTCTAACAGATAGTCACAGAGGTTTTACAACAAGAAGCCGAGATGGATGGATTTCACCAGTTAGTTGTGGAAGTTAACTGAGGATGTATCAAGGAGGGCGATGCAGAGCGGCTTCTGAGTGTGACCGCTCTTCTCCCTGGCGATGTGCTCCCTCTCCTGGCTCTTCCTCGATGATCATTAGGACAGCTTGTCTAGGCAACGTCTGCGGTGGGCGCTGCTCCGTTACTCGCGGCAAACGGTGCTCTCTCTGGGGTCTCCAGCATCAGAGTGTGCTTTGTGGCCAGATGTTATCCCAGAGCTGAGACAAACACAGGTACTCTCACAGAGGGTACACCCAAACCTGTGGTTTTTCACTCATTTTGTAGCTGAAAAACAATGAAGTTGAAAAGAAAGGAGAAAACTAAATTCAAATGATTGTGCAAAAACAAAAAAACAACTGAGTGAAGACTCTGGAATTATTGACATATGTAACTTCACCATTTTCCTGAGGGCACAGACACTATAAATATAACTCTGTGTATGTGTGTGCGTGTGTGTGTGTGTGTGTGTATAATATATGTAACTCTTCTCTAAACTAGGTTCTATTCTTTAAGCAAACTCAGCTGTCCAAAACTCCAGTGTCCCTGTACTTGAGATACATTTAATATGCAGGAAAAATATTAAAACAGCAAGAGAAAGTCCAAGTTAACAAATGGTGTCACTGTTATTTGCAATACAACAGACAGAAGTAAGTCAAATATCAAGGATATTAAATTAATTTTCTTTGTCCCATCCAGACTGGCTTTTACAGTATCTTCTACTAAGAAAAAAAAGAAATCTGGAGACCTGAGGCATGAGGCTACATTTCCTCGTTAGCCTCCTTGAGGCTCATGAATCCCTTTTGTACACCTCTCCACACCCAGCTTCCTCAACTACTCTTAATTCAAAAACCAGATTGGAGCTCCCACCACCGCCACAGCACAGGAAGCCGGGTCTTTAGAGATCTTCTAGAAACTGCAAATGCTGCCAGGCTGCTCTTCGTGTGCCCTCTGCTGGCCACACACGGAAGCAGGAGAAGTCTCCACAGAAAGGTGAAAAGAAAGGGTCATGTACATGTACGAAAAAGCCAAGAAAAATATTCAGGGTGATTGCAGAAGAAAAAAAAAATTAAGTAAGAACCCCCAACGAGGTATCCTGGCTATGAAAACAAACAAAGGATTGACCATATTAAGAGTAGAAAAACACAAAATCATCTTCAAGGATTTGGAGAATGAAAATCAGAAAAAAAATGTTGGAAGAAAGGAAAAACGTGCTGCCATTTTGTTTTGTCACTGAAAAAATGAGGAATGGATGTTCACAGTTTTCAAATCTTAGCATTTTTGGCCTCTGGGTTTCAGGACTGATGCTCACGATGCAGGAGAAGGTGGATACAACAGCTCCGGAGCCCCATGGTCACACTCCAGAAGTCTTTTCCAAGTAGGGTAAACAATGAAGGTCTCCTACAACTCAACAACAAAACACACAACCCAATTCAAAAATGGGCAAAGGATTTAGAAAGCCATGTCTCCAAAGACATACAAATGGCCAACAAGCACATAAAAAATGTCCAACATCACCAAAAATTAGGGAAATACAAATCAAAACTCCAATGACACAATCACCTCACACCCATCAGAATGCCTACCACAAAAACAAAACAAAACAAAAAACCACCCAGAAAATAACAAGTCAGACAAAATGTGGAGAAACTGGAACCCTTGCACAAATGTAAAATGATGGCGGCTGCCATAGGAAATGGTAAGGATGCCCAGACTGTGGGGTTTAGAGAGCTCTGGGCTGACGACCTCATCAATGTAGGGCGGGGGGGCACACCCAGAGAGAGCATGGAAGCTCCAAGCTCCTTCCCACACACCTCTTCCTGTGCATCTCTTCTTTCTGGCTGTTCCAGAGCTGTATTCTTTATAAGAAACCAGCAATAGAGAGTCAAGCACTCTCCCTGAGTTCTGTGAGCCATTCCAGCAAATTATCCAACCTGAGGGAGGGAGTGTGCAAACCCCTGATTCATGGCCAGTTGGTCAGAAGCACGGGTCACAACCTGGGACTTGGGATTGGCATCTGAAGTGGGGGTAGTCTTACGGGACTGAGCCCTTCACCTGTGGGGTCTGCACTAGCACCAGGCAGTTAGAATTGAACTGAGTTGTAGGACATGTAGTTGGTGTCGAGAGAGTAGGAGAATTCCTTGATAGGAGGGAAAAACCCCACATATTTGACGTTGAAAGTGTTCTGTATATAGAGGAAACAGATTTTAATGTCCAAAAGAATTGTCTCAAAGACACATGTGTACACCCATGCTCATAGCAAAATTATTCATGAATAGCCAAGTGTCCATTGACGGATGAATGGATAAGCCAAATGTGGTATATCCATCCATATGATGGAATATTATTCAGGCTTCAAAAGGAAGAAAATTCTGACATTCTGCTACAACAAGGATGAACCTTGAGGACATTACCCTAAGTAAAGTAAGCTAGGCACAGAAAGACAAACACTGTGCGATTCCACATAGATATCTGGAGTAGTCATATTCATAGAGACAGAAAGTAGAATGATGGTTGCCAGGGGCTGTGGTGAGTTACTGTTTCATGGGTGCAGAGTTTGTTTTGCAAAATGAAAATGTTCTCGAGATTGCTTGCACAACAATCTGAATATACCTAACACCAAACTATACACTTAGAAATGGTTAAGATATCAAGTTTTATGTTCTGTGTGTTTTACCATTAAAACTAAACTTTTTTTTGAAAGGTAATTTGAAACGCTTCGGTACAATCATTCCTTCATTTGCTGCTCTGCCCCACATCTGGCTCAGCTTCTAAAAACTTAGAAAGTGAGAGCTAGCAAGGTTTGGAGATCCAGTTCAACTTTATAGACTAAAACAATGGAGGTCACAATGGCGAGGTAACCTGAGAAGGTATCAGGTGGTCGGTGGTGGAGACAGGATTACAAAGGCTCCTGTCGCCCAGACTGGGGCCTCACCCTACACCACAACCCCAACAAGGATGGCCCACTGCTTTATTTCAAGCAGGCTCCACACCCAGCATGGGGCTTGAACTCATGACCCTGAGATCAAGAGTCACATGCTCTCCCAACTGAGCCAGCCAGGCACCCCAGCCCATTCCTTGATGGAAATGAAAATAATAATGCTCATCCATTCAGGGCTCCTTCCTATACACCACCGGTCTGGGAGGTCAGATGAGCCTATGAAGAAATGTACCTTTGGTTAAAATCCAAGTGATTGGAATTTCAAAGCCCCCTGAACAAACCTGGGGAGATGGGGAGAGAAATATGAGCTACTTAAATGTAAACAGGGCACATGGAGGTTTTTTTTTTTTCCTATTGAATTATTTTGTAATAGTTTCCAGCACGAGCCTTAAAAGGAATACCACCCTTCAGGCAGAGTCTTTCTGCCTATCTAAATAATATCACAGTATGGCGCCTGCATATAAATTATTTTTTATTTTACTTTGATGATCAGGAAAAGATACCAACATATATGATCAAATCAGAGCTAACAAATAACTTGCCATTGACTGGCTAATTTTATTAAAATAAAGACACGTTTGTTTAAACTGAAAAGAAAATTGTTCTCACTGGCACTCTGCTTTGGCTAGGATCCTTGAAAGTAAGGTCAAGGTGCTGATAATAATGACTCTCATACCATCGGCCATTTCCATCCTCTTAAACGCACGTGGTACTGGCAGACGGCAGCTCAGAGATGTGGCGGGGCGACCAGTCAGTGCTCTGCCCGCAAGACCCTTGGTTACAGTCCCTTTCATCAATGGTTTCCTCTGAAAGATTCGCTTTCAGATGGTAAGGCTTTGCCCAAATATACTCCTCAGGGCAGGCGATGGCTCACCGTGCAGTAGTGTGTGAGGTAGATTCTCTTTGCAGTTGGGAGACATTCCTGTTGTGCTTTCACCAGGGGGCTGAGTGTTGTCCGTGACCAAAACGTCGGGCTTCACGTTCCTACAGCGGGGATCCCCCCCCCCCCGGAAGTCCCCCCGCCCATGGTCCCGGTCTGCAATCCTGCCTCAGATTCTAACTCTTCAAATCCTGAGGAATGTTTTCTTCGTCCACGGGTTGTTTAGGGTTCAACTGGCTGCTCAGAGTTAAAAAGGAGTATCTCAAGCCCCCTGCCATGCTGAAAGGAGAAAAAAAAAGTGCAAATAAATAAACCTCATAGGTAGTATCCCCAGGTCTGTACAAAAGATACATCTTTATAGATCTAGCCAGCTTAATTTGAAGGGAGTGATTGAGACCCCTGTTTTTCTCCAGTTTGTGGATTGCTTGATGAGAATTACCCCCTCTTATTTCGAAATCTTTAGGGGCAAAAAAAGAAGAGATCGATTCCATATAGAACTGTGGAGAGAAAGCAAATATTTATTACTGAATAAACTATATCATTATCCTAAGACAGTGTTCCATGTCCAGGACCCCAAAATGACTTTCAGAAGTATCTCAGCCCCTCCTCCCAATATCCTTAATGTATGGTACTTTCACCAAGCAAGACCTCTGTAAGACCCACTTCACAAAAGGAGGGCAGACAACTTAGGAGACTTTTTTTTTTCTGAGAAAGGCACATGAATTAAATTGAGATCTCAGCCCCTTGAATTTTCATCATACACATCACAACCTACATGAAGGAGCCTGTCATAAAAACAGATGAACGGAGTGATTTAAATAAAATTATCTTAGAAACGAAAATGTCAAAACACCTCCCGTTCTTTCACTTGTAACAGATTAATCACACTTTTTAAAATTCATATTTTACTAAAATGAGTTCATTTAGAAATCCCACTTACCAAATATTTAACCCTACAAAGTTTAACATAGAGAAAATGTAGTCTCCACCAACTAACATTCCAATGTAGGCAATGGATACATTCTGCAGAAAAAGCGAGAGGATTAGTCATTTTAAAAGGGAAGGATTTAGGGGGAAAACACACATAGATGGTAAAATCTGAAACTAAATATTTTAGTCACTTTGCCCAGAGACTTGTATACAGTAGCTGTTCACAGAATGTTGAATGAATGAATAAAAAACCATTACATATGGCTTTACGTGCCATGATAATTACAGAACACTGCATCTTTCATGCCCCTTTCAGTTAATATACAGGAAAAAAGATATGAGTTGACTTGTAATCAGCTTTCCCAATCCCATCTCTTTACCATCATTGGCTAGTGGATTTTAATCCTACTGACCCTAAACTTGCATGGATTAGACATCCAGCAAATTCCAAGTAGTGTCCTGCCCTGTGTATTCTAAAGGGTCTGGGAGGCCAACAGACAAGTCTACTGCTAGAGCGGACAGTCTTTCCCACTCACTCTATTGGTGTGATTGGAAAAACAAAGCAACTGTGGGATAGATCTCAGAACACCCTACCCTCCTCTTCACTGCTGTACGTATTCAGACACGCAGACACAAAACATCCCTACACACAATCCATGAGTTTAGGACCTTATAAATTGAGCACAGATCTAGATTAAAAACAGTTCTTCACAAGGCTTCCCTTTCTTAGTCAACAGGTTCTCCCACAAAACCAAGTTGTACAAACAAGGTTACCTAACACGGTATCTTGGTGAGTGCAGAAATTTGGAAAGTTTTTCCGCTTTTTTTACTTCATTTTCCCAGACCCGCCCCTCCAACCGCCCCCAAATTAAAGGTCATAATTTGTCTCTCCTTTTTAAATTAGCAAGCCCTCCCTCTGGTTCATGGATTAGGGGACGAGAAGATGTAAGAAGAGGTGACCCAGGTACAGCTGCAAAGGTCACA
This sequence comes from Potos flavus, assembly GCA_028534135.1. NCBI lineage: Eukaryota > Metazoa > Chordata > Mammalia > Carnivora > Procyonidae > Potos > Potos flavus. The sequence continues at coordinate 55,556,521 of CM052892.1, read as the reverse complement.
AGTCTCCACGCTTCCTCTACCCTCCGTTACAACCATAAAATCGAACCCCGCTTCTCTCGTGAAGACTGGATTCACGGCCAGTTCCCCGTTTTCCAAGGCTTCACCCACTTACCTTGATGGCTCCAACCACCGCTGTTGTGAGGGCCGAATTGTAATAGCTGCACAGAATTGTGGAGTACATCAACAGAAACCTGGGGCGAGGAGGAAACGCTTGGATGTGCGCCTGACTGTGCCCCATAGAACAGATCGAGAAGAGTCTACGCATCACCCACCCAGAAGTACTTTAAACAAATAAAGACAAACATACCATGAAGAGTTTATAACCTACATCTTCAAACATCCCCACGAGAATGCCAACTTTTTACAGGAAAATGGCCCAGTCAGGCATTGGCCAAACTTTCGGCCTTAGGAGTTCTTTTCATTCTGTCTGTGCATTTCCCATTATGTTTCCATGTAAAGGCGAGAAGAATAGGGAGTTTCTTTTAATGGTCTGAAATCTTTTAACAGCTATGTCACAGCAGTGGTCTTTAATCCTCTGGGTGCATCTGAATCGCCAGGCACACTCTGTAACACACAATGATGCCTGACAGGAGTTCTCCTTCAGCTGGTCTGAGGTGGGTCCCTCAGCTGGGTGCAGTATCGAAGCCCCAACAGGTAATATGAATGTGCAGCCACTGAGAACCACTGTGTTTAGAAGGGAAAATCAGGGAGGGATTGCTGGCTTTGGATGAAAGAGACTGAAATTGATGGATTTCACAGCAATCAGACCACAAAAAGAAAAGGCATCCAAACTGGTAAGGAAGAAGTCAAACTTTCACCGTTTGCAGATGACATGGTACTATATACAGAAGACCTGAAAGCCTCCACCAAAAAACGGCTAGAACTGATAAGCGAATTCAGTAAAGCGGCAGGATACAAAATCAATGTACAGAAATCTTGCATTCCTGTGCACTAATAATGAAGCAGCAGAAAGAGAAATTACAACAACAACCCTATTTACAAGCGCACCAAAAATAATACGAAACCTAAGAATAAACTTAACCAAAGAGATGAAAGACCTATACTCAGAAAACTATAAAACGCTGATGAAAGAAATTGAAAATGGCACAAAGAAATGGGAAGACATTCCACGTTCATGGATTGGAAGAAGAAATGTGGTTAAAATGTCCATACAAAGCAATCTATACATTTCATGCAATCCCGATAAAAATACCCACTGCATTTTTCACAGAACTAGAACAAACCTAAAATTTGTATGGAACCACCAAAGACCCTAAATAGCCAAAGCAATCCTATAAATCTGGAGATATCACAATTCTAGACTTCAAGTTATATTACAAAGTTGTAGCAATCAAAACAGTATGGTACTGGCACAAAAACAGACATACAGACCAATAGAACAGAATAGAAAACCCATAAATAAACCCACAATTATGTGGTCAATTAATTGTCGACAAAGGAAGCAAGAATATTCAATGGGAAAAACAGTCTCTTCAACAAATGGTGCTGGGAAAACTAGACAGCAATGTGCAAAAGAATGAAACTGGACCACTTTCTTTCACCATACACAATAATACTCAAGATGGATGAAGGACCTAAATGTGAGACTTGAAACCATAAAAACCCTAGAAGAGAACACAGGCAGTAATTGCTTTGACATCAACCATTAACAAATCTTTCCAGATAGGTCTCCTGAGACAAGGGAAATAAAAGCAAAAATAAAAAGCTTCTGCTAAGCAAAACTGTTTTTTTTTTTATTATAAGTTTTTATAGATTTTAGAGACTAACCCTTTATCAGATCTATCATTTGCAAATATCTTTTCCCATTCAAAAGGTTGCCTTTTAGTTTTGTTAGAGAAAGACAAATACCATATTATCTCACTCATATGTGGAATTTAAAAAACAAAGTAAGTGAGCAAAGGTGGGGGGCCTGAGTGGCTCAGTGGGTTAAAGCCTCTGCCTTCAGTTCAGGTCATGATCTCAGGGTCCTGGGATTGAGCCCCGCATTGGGCTCTCTGCTCAGCAGGGAGCCTGCTTCCCCCTCTCTCTCTCTCTGCCTGCCTCTCTGCCACTTGTGATCTCTCTCCCTCTGTCAAATAAATAAATAAAATCTTAAAAAAAAAAAAAAAATGAGCAAAGGAGGGGAAAGGGAGAACCAAATCAAGAAACAGTCTCTTAACAATAGAGAACAAACTTGATGGTTACCAGAGGGGAGGTGGGTGTAGGGATGGGTGAAACAGCTGATGGGGATTAAAGAGAAAAGAAAGGAAAAGGAGAAAGAATGAATGGATTCCACATGCCAACAACACTCCTATGCCTTATGTCCAAAGTTAACTCACCAGGCATTCAACATTGAGCTCTGTATTGACACTTACTGTTAAGAAAATGTCTACAGAATTGTGACCAAGCACCAGTCAAAAATATATATATGTGCAAGGAAGAATACAGAATCCAATCAGAAGAAATATGTTCATTCCAATCAAGAAGTGAAGAAACTTAGCTGCAACCTAAGTGGGGTGCAAAATTCCATCCACCCAAAAAGATACAGAGAGATCATAAGGTGTGTTGGATTTAAAACTAAATCCCAGTTAGGAGGCATAAGCCTGGATCCCCCATTGACAGAACAGATGGAATCATTCTCGTAGGAAAGGGCTCAGCTTGTGTCTGTGTGTTAGGTAGTCTCTTCCTGAAGAAATTTAGTGCCCAGTCCCCAGTCCAGGCCAGAATCTCTATTAATAACAGAATCCAGATTACAAATCAACACAGTAACCACCTTCGGCCTGAGTGTGTTTCTTACCAAAGATGGTAAAGAAAAAAATCCTAGAGGTAAAGCACACCAAGCTTTTGTGTTAAGGAAGAAACTCCATTAAAAACTTAAATTCTGTAATCTTCAGAATAACATATGTCTCTGTGACTAAAGTAATTACAACAACTTGACAAGTAAGAGGACCCAACATCTTGGCCTCTGTGGTTTGAACCTGAAATGTGCAATGGGATTAGAGTTGCAATTTTCATTGGAAAGAAGTAAGAAAATCTGTGTCAGTCTGAAGACAGTACTTGACATTTAAAAGAAGCTGATTTACCACATTTCTAAGTTGGGTTTACTAGATTTCAAAGAATTGCTTAGGTTTGTGAAGCAACCTGGCTCATAAATTTTGCAGAGGACCTCATTAGGGCCTGGAGTAGCGGGAGAAAAATCAGGTGAGTCATATTTGTAAATGCAGTTTAAAATGCTCACTTTTTTTTAATTCACTGAGTGGTAAAAAAGACCAACTTACAGTAAATTGTTTAGGAGATTTTAATCAGCTAAATTTGAGTTAATAAGCCATTAATCAAACAATTAAATGTTCTTATGTTAATTCAAAATTTACTAGCCTTATAAATAGAGAAACAGTATTTATAAATTGAACCTAAAGCCTTAAAAAATTAAAGTTTTTTAATGTTTATAATTTTAATAAATTCAACATGAATCCAGAACCCCAGGAATAATCCTATTCATGCATAAAATAAAAAGATTAAAAAACTCAACGTGATGTTACTAAGTACCTACTCTGTTCAGCCCAGACAGGAAGAGTAGATAACCCACAGCATCTGCCCTGGAGGAGGTGAGTCTAATAAAATACTAGACATTACAGCACAGGGGAGCAGTCTAACCCAACTTAAGGGACACAGAAAAGTTTCCTGCAGGCTTCCTAAATGAATGCAGCCTTAACCCCAAGGCAATTGTGGATATTATTTTTATTTTTGCTTAAAAATTCCTACTCCAGGGTTCCAATCATGCAACATTTTCTCCATCCTACCTTTTAAGTGAAACCACCTCCACCTGCATTCAGAATTGGCTGATACCTTGGATCCACCCACCATGAGTGTGGGCAAGTAGGACACACACTCACCAGCTGGGCTGAGCACAGGAGGAGTCCCCCACCCCTTCTCGGAGGCCTGAGGGTGTCTGAAATAGCCACATCTCAAGTAAAAGAGGGCCTCTAGACAAAAGGCTGCACTTCTCAGTAAAACCACTAGGTGTCGCCAGAGAGAGTAACTATAAAACTGCAAGGATCAAAGTAGTGTATTCCAATTTTTCAAGAAACAATCTATTTCTATATGCAAATAGGCACCAATGTAATCCTTTGGCTAAGATGACCAAGGTTCTAAACTAAAAGAACCTCCATTAACTCAGTACAAAGAAAACCAGACGACTTTTAACACTAAAAATGTCAACCTCTGCGTGACAGTAGTTTTGATTTTAGCATCTGTGGATTAATAAAATGCAAAGATATTTAAAAGTAGCTTCTTGCCATTCTGCATTTCTAAATCAGATATCATCTATGGCTACCTGAAAAACAATAGCACATATATGTGATTCACATTCAGACAACAGATGCCAGCAGTACGCTTGGGTTTATAGGTCCCCAAGAGACGGATATGCTCACAGAGAAACCCCTGGAACAGAACTCCCACTCCAAGGTGCTTACTGTTTCTGAAAATAGCACAAAAAAACTAACTGATTTACCCAAGTTGTACAGCACACTCACAGCAGTCACAAATAGTACTCAAATGATCTCATTTATAACGTGTCCTGGTTATCATTCCATGTAGGGGCATTTACATAACTCAACACAAATGTTCAAATAATAACAGGCCATGTTTACACTCCTCCCATCAACCACAGTGGCACCCTAGCACAGTACTCTAATTTCAGATTTCCAAGAATTTCAAGTAATCTCATCTCACTCACCTCTTGTAAGAACATACTCCTACCCAAGGCCTCAGTGGTGTGCCAGGGATGCCAAAGTCGTGGGGTTTATATGGTCCATCTTCCCAGAGTACCAGTTTTACATTAAGATTTGGTTTACTGGGGCACCTGGATGGCTCAGTGGGTTAAAGCCTCTGCCTTTGGCTCAGGTCATGATCTCAGGGTCCTGGGATCGAGCCCCACATCGGGCTCTCTGCTCAGCAGGGAGCCTGCTTCCTCCTCTCTCTGCCTACCGCTCTGCTTACTTGTGCTCTCTCTCTCTGTCAAATAAATAAATGAAATCTTAAAAAAAAAAAAAAATTTGGTTTACTGGGAATGTGGGAATATCGCTCCTGTGCCCCAGCTATCTGCAAAATCCTGTTTTCTCTTATACACACATTACGGCAGTATTAATGAAGGTTCAAGGAATAGAACATTTATTATCCTGTGACTAAAAAAATATTTGGTACTTTCAGGCCCCTGGGTGGCTCAGTGGGTTAAAGCCTCTGCCTTCAGCTCAGGTCATGATCTCAGGGTCCTGGGATCAAGCCCCACATTGGGCTCTCTGCTCAGCGGGGAGCCTGCTTCTCCCTCTCCCTCTGCCTGCCTCTCTGCCTACTTGTGATCTCTCTCTCTCTGTCAAATAAATAAATAAAATCTTAAAATTAAAAAAAAAAAAATTAAAAAAAATATTTGGTACTTCCATGTTTTTATTAAGGAATATATTACGGCTTCAGTGGGACCAAAGCATCTGCTACTTGGGCAGAAACAGATTGGCATAATCACTTCCAAAGCCTGAGGGCTGGTGCCAGCTGCTGGTATGAATGAACCAGAACCCCTAACTTTTCAGCAAGATTAAAAATACCTGCAGAGCTAGCTTTTTTTTTTAAAGATTCATTTATTTTAGAGAGAGAGTGTGTGTGTACAAGTGGAGGGAGGGGCAGAGGGAGAGAATCCTCAAGCAGACTACCCGCTGAGCCCCAAGCCCCGCAGGGAGTGATCTCACGACCCTGAGATCATGACTTGACCAGAAATCAAGCCAAACACTTAACTGACTGAGCCACCCAGGTGCCCCAGAGCTAACTTTTTAAAATCTAGTTTGTCAACTTAAATTTCAATCTAAATTTTACTTTGCCTGCATTAAACTATCTTAGCTCCCACCATCCAGTTTACCTTCCTGACATAATTAAACTCCATCGTATGCTTTATTTACAAACTCCTGATTACAAATAACATTCTGAAAGCTGAGTCCACCCTAACTCAAAAGAAAATTAAAAGTCTGCCCTTTTCGCCATTCCATTCACTTATCATACATTTTTAAGGTATTATAATTTTGTTATTATATATTCAACATGGGACAGGGGTTTGGTGGTCAGAAAGTTTGAAATGCAAACTTGAAAGAGTCAAAGTAAATAAGAAACTGAGCATCAGAGTCCTCTGGAATCAAGGGCTGGGAAGCATATGTGTGAGCCCTGAGTCGCTCCTTGAGCAGGGACTGAAGAAAAGGGGTGAGCCCTGTACCAGTTGTTCTGAAAACTGAGAATGTGCTCAGAAGCTTACAATGGCTTCTTTTACCTATGAAGAAATAAATGCCCCAATCCTTTGAGTAAGAAATTTCAAGAAAGGATTCTGAAAAAGCCACCATGCCAAAATTGAAGTTTCCTTCCAGAGCAGTTTCAGGATTCAAATTTGACCACTGAAGGTAAAGTACAGTTGACCCCTGAATGACACAGGAGCTAGGGGTGCCAACCCCCTGCCAGTCAAAAATCCAGGGATAACTTTTGACTTGCCAAAAACTTAACTGCTAATAGCCTACTGTAGACCAGAAACCTTACTGAGAACACAAGACAGGTAATTAACACATATTTTATATATTATATGCATTATATATTATATTTTAATAATAAAGCTAGAGAAAAGAAAATGTTATTGAGAAAATCATAAGAGAAAATTCACTTACAGAGCTGTATTTTTTGAAAAAAATCCACACATAAATGGACCCACACAGTTCAAATATGTGTCATTCAAGGGTCAACTATACATGTAATAGCAGAAAAAACTGTTGAAGCCATGGACTATAGGTAGAACCAATTCTGTCTGGGGTGAAAAGAGGTCAGCCCAAAACATGCTGACCGCAAGAAATAGAAATATTAACAATAACAACCACACTTAACATTACCGAGCATTTTCTCAGTGTGTCCAGCATGTCCTAAGTGCTCATCACTCTTAGCTCGTTCAATCCATATAACCCCATCCTAAGAATCACATACTTTATCTCATTGTTAAAGATCCCATTTTAAAAATAAGGAAATTGAGGCTCAGAGTGGTTAGATAACTTGTCCAAGGACCCAGAGATAATAAGTGGCAGAGCCAGGATTCAAACCCAGGCCATCTGATTCCAGAGTTCAGACACCTAGCTGTTGGAACGGTGCCGTGATTTTAGTGTCCTCAAAAGACCCACTTTAAAAACAGAGCTACCTAATTTTCATCTTTAAATTTGGGTGAAACCTAAAATCTTAAAGATTTTATCATTTTTTACTGATTTATTTATAATTGCAATGCCTTTATGGCATTTGCAGTTGCAAAGGGACTACTGAAGACATAATACATTAAGAGTACTTGTTTTCTAAGAAGCACATTATTAAGTGGGGAAAAATGTATGGAATTATATACAGACAGGGTCAAGTGGAGGATCCCATCTAGGCACTGCCTACTACATCACCACTGAGGACAAAGACTTTGCAGGGGTTGGTTCTTGAGTTCTTTCAAGGAATGATTAAGCAGTATAGTGCAAGTAAAACAAACAAGCAAACAAAAATAGAAACAGTATCTCATCAAGTTTATAGTGAAATGAGAAAAGACTTTGAAACTCGGCTCTGTTGTTCATAGGTGAATCTGGGCTTCACCAGAGAAAGGTACTAGTCTAAGTTTGTGTGATATGGATTGAATTTTTTTTTTAATCAGAGAGAAAAGAAAAGATGGTTTGACAAAGGGTGACTCACAAACACAGCTTAGATTTTTTTTTTTAGGTCAAATGTGAGACAACAACTGAGAAAACTACAACTATTTCACTTAACTTATGTTTCTGACAATGGCTGCCGAAGTGCCCTGCCTCCCAATGCAGAGCTACCGATGCCAGGAAAGGACACACCACTTGAGAGATTGTTGGTCTTGAAAGAGGCACAAGAGGTCGCCCAAACTCTCCTCCTTTAAATAAGGAGGAACTGGATACAGAGTGATAAAGAATTAGGACGAGGTAAGAGTCAGAGCAGCAGACTGTTGGAACAGAATACGGTGCCTCAGGGTAGAGACCTTATTAGCTGAGCAGCACTGTCTAGAAACAGAGTCTTGGGCCAAACTCCAGGTTGGGAGGGACACTTTAACCCACTGAGTCTAGACCCTCGAAAATGCCTGTAGTAGTCCAGGTCAAAGGCAATACCTGGCTACCAGCAGGAGCAAAAACAATTTGTCCCTACAGGAAAGTTTCTCAGATTTGCAATTTGAAAATTGGCAATTGGCCCACAACATTTAGATTAAGCAATATGCTCACAACCACACAGAGTTTGACAGTCACAAACTACATACACATTTAGATTCTTAAATACTGCAGATATTGAAATCAGTAATACAGAATACAGAGTAGCTATGTGCGGAACATTTAAAGAAATGAAAGTGACTACAATCACAAAGATCACCAATGAGAGAATAGTAGGAATAAACAGTAAGTTTGAAAAAAAAAAACTGTGAAACTTTTACAAATAAAATATAAAATAGTTAAAATCAAAAACTCCTGCAGTGGCTGGGTGGCTCGGTCAGTTAAGTTAAGGCAGTTAAGTCAGTTAAGAAATCAAGTCTCTTGATTTCAGCTCAGGTCATGCTCTCAGGGTAGTGAGATCAAGCCCCACATCAGGCTCCACACTGAGCGTGGAGCCTGCTTAAGATTCTCTCTCCCTCTCCCTCTGTGCCCGCCCCCCCCACCACTCATGCACTTAAAAAAAAAAAAAAGCCCATCAACGGGTTAAACATTAAATCAGACACAGCTAAAGAGAGAATTAATGAAATGGAGGATGTACATAAATGTTTTTATTATACGTGACTAATCACTGCAATTAAAATCAAGTTTGAGAATTTTTAAGTGTTGCTCAAAGAGATTGTGAGTTGCTCCTAGTTCATTTAAACATAATGAAAATCATAGTATTGGTAGTAAAAAAAAAAAAAGAAGAAGAAGGAAATTCATCTTTCTTCACAGGAAAAGTCTTTTGATAAGTAATCCTCTGAGACAGTCATTCAAAGCCCTTTTCCACATGAGATAAGACACAGCTGTTTGTAATATGCAGGGAGCCCAGCTCAGGGAGGATACTCCAAAGACTTGTCAAACAGTGGTTACCTCTAGAGAGGAAAACTGCAGTGCTGGAGGGCAGGGAAGTAGAGAGGGGAGCTTATGTTCCCTGTGCATTCTGTTGCAGCTCTTGGATTATTTGCCAGTTGCATGTATTATCTATTCATGAAAAGGAATTTTCAAGCTTTTAGAAGATTAAAAAAAAAAAAGACACAAGCAGCATGGCTTCTCAACAGGAAGACAGACACAAGGAAAATTTTAAGAACAAAAACCTAAAATTGTTGGACAATACCATGACCTGGACATCTCACCTCAAAAATTTCCCTGAATGTAGCAGGTACAGCACTAGAGTAAACAGTTATCATTTCCATGTATTTCTGTGAGGTCAAAGATCTTGGAAAACTTGGGGGACATTGTGCCCAAGACAATAAACAGTACTGAATTTGATACATTAGCAGATGTCATTCAGACTAACTTCCAGAAATCAATAGGCAACATCATGTTTTGGAGTAGAATGTGATATCAGCATGACTTTCAAAAATAAAACTGTTTCGTGCTTGCTCCTGGTCTTTCAGGCTGTGTTCCCAGGGATCCTGGGTCCCATTCCACTCCTCTGCTGCAGGGCTGCTTTCCAGAGAAAGGTGGAGAAGCATAGACAAAGGGATTTTGACAGAGCAGACAGAATGTATATTTTGATTTGATTTGTCAAGACATATCACAGATCAAGCTTCTACTTATGGTTTCTTACCCCAAAAAACAGGAAAGAAGAAACTGTATGATAAATAGAACATTCTTCCATTCATTGAATTCAGTAGCCTATTATGAAAAAGAAAGAAAACTAATGGTTAGACTATTATTGCAGTTTAAACCTATGGCTTTTACCAAATTGTGTGTTTTAGTACAGGAAACACTTTCCCAAACAGAAAATACAACTTAAAAAATCCTAGGCAATACCAGTTTGTAATCTTGGGCAAATTATTTTTATTTTCTGAATCTCAGATTTACTTTACAAAACGGGGATCTTTTTTTTAAACTTCCTCAAAAAGTCAACATGAGGATTTAATGAAATTGTTTAGAACCTGGCAGGCAGCAAGTATACAACATAGCTATTGTTGCTGTGACTATCTCTTTACTAATCTGTGGTCACAAAATCATGGTTGGGTTTACTTTGCATACATAATCTTAGAAGAAAGCTTACTACAAAATTAATAATGTTGGCAAGTTCAGAAAACTAAGTCCATGAACTGTTTTCAAGAATTTACAAATGCTTGGGGTGCCTTGGTGGCTTAGTCAGTTAAGTGTCTGACTCTTGGTTTTGGCTCAGGTTATGATCTCAAGGTCATGGGATTGAGCCCGATGTCGAGCTCTGGGCTCAGCACAGAGTCTGCTTGAGATTCTCTCACTCCCCCCTCTGCTCTTCCCACTGCTTGCTCACGTGCACTCTCTCTCTCTCTAAAATAAATAAATAAGTTCTTTTAAAAAAAGAATTTACAAATGCTTAGTAGGTATTATGAACAAATAAACTATTATGTGTATTTACAAAGCAAACAAGTATTCGGGGTGGAGGAGCTGGGACAGAAAATTTTACAAGAGCGTTTCAACTCTCCAAGACCTTAGTCTTAGTCTCTTGGCTGAGAAAATGAAATTAACCCTCCTGAAATGACAGGCAACAATAAAAAGGAGCATTTTATTCATAATTTGTCCTTTGCCTGCATCCAAAAATGATTTTAGGGCAACTCAAGACTATACATTAAGTATGTGCTGAATAACATAATTAAATATAAGTTCTATTCACTTTCTCCCAGGCAAAACTTTGTTAGCCAAATTTTAGTAATTTTATAGATTTAAAACTATTTTAAATCTTTATCAAGTTTATAGTTCAAAAATTTTAGTCCAATTAGAATGGATTCTCCTCCAATTAATACATCCCTGCCATACTTGTCATTGTTTCATTAGTGAGACTTTGCCCACCTCTCTTATCAAAAAGAGACACATTAAATGTTGATAATTGTTGAACCCGGTTGATGGGTCCATGGGATCTGTTATACTACTTGTTTCCCTTCTGTACAGGTTGAAAGTTTCCATCATAAAATTCTTTTCTTTAAATGCTTACTTGTGAAAGAAAAATAATAAATATGACTCTTACTGGCAAGCCCAAGCCAATAAAAGGGGCAGAAAACATCCAAGGCAGTCAAAGACCAAAACCAAACAAACAAACAAAAAAGAAAACACTCTATATTTAAAATTAAAATAAAACTGGAAATAAGAGAAAACCACATGCTCCAAACTTCAAACTAAGGGTAGAAAAACATTTGATTCAACAAGCTTTCGAAGTATTTCTGCAAACAGTAAATAAAAACTATATATTTCTGAACCACTCAAGAGCTATGTAGTAATTTTCATAAAAGTTTTTAGATTCTTTGCCACTCTAAATTTTAGTAGATTTTAGCTTTATTTTGTTCCTTTAATAATGATGAAGTTGTACTGGTTACATTTTAAAAAATAATGTAGTATGACATTTATTTTAAAAAAGAGGGGCACCGGGGTGGCTCAGTCAGTTAAGCACCTGACTTTGGCTCAGGTCATGATCTCGGGGTCCTAGGATGGAGCCCCGTGTCAGGTTCCCTGCTCAGCCGGGCATCTGCTTTTCCCTGTCCCTCTGCCCTCTGCTCGTGCTCTGTCTTGCTCTCTCTCTCTCTCACACACACACAAGTAAATATATAAAATATTTAAAAAAAAACAAATTAATTAAAGATGAATAACAATAAAGTACTGCTTCCTTTAGACTTGCTAGTGTTGTAAAAGTATGGTAGAGTGTGAATCTTTTTCATTTTGCATTTATGTGGGTTTTTGTATCAGAAAAATAAATCCTATTATTTATCCCTATTCATCAACTGAAACAAACCATGTACTCTGAACCTACTGCAGCAATTCGAATGACTAAAGGTCACCCAATCAGTATTCTCCAGGGGCCTAAACTGTTGACAAGAGGAGCTGGTATTGCTGACTTTGCTAATCAGAAACAGAATCAAGGTGCTGTTACCAGATTTATTGACTGTGTAAGTGCAAGGTCCAGGAGTGAACTCTAGTGCAGTGAGTCATACACATGAGTCTTACCACAACCTCTCATCTTCTCCAGTCAACCAGGAAAAATGACTCATCAAAGTACTTCTTCCGTTAATAAGTTAACGTTTCACCCTAATTCATCAATCAACTTTTGGTACAATCATGCCAAATTGCAAATAAAATGCAATTTTATAGACTAACAGACCTAATTACATAAGTTCTCTTCTTTATTGTATTTGGTTCACAATCTAAAATGGATTCAACCATAGTTAAAGTAACCAACTGGAAGAAGCTTGCAACAGAGCAGAACAATCTTACTAGTGAAAAATATCATCATTTTTTCTACAGGGTTTTAAAAATGACTGATTCCAGAAAGTGTCCCATATCTTTTGGCATCTCTTATCATACAATACCTGTAAATTAAAATAGAGCCAAAATTTTAATTTCAGGACTCTGTATTTTGTCATTTTTATAGCAGGCCTTTCTTACGGTTATAAACACATTCTATTTTTTCTAAATTATAATTTTCATATAGATTTTTAAATAAATCTATATATTTAGCTCTGGAATTACAGTGACTAGTAACCACAACTGGGGCTCTAAAGTACCTATAGGACCTTCTGTTTGAAATCTTGGGCTCCTGGTCAAACAGAAGAGGCTAGCCAAGGGTAAATACTGAGATAGTTTAGCACCAAAAGCCAGAACGGGAGCCTAATATTCTCCTAGAACACCACTATTTAATAAGTTAGAGCATATGTTCAACCTCTTATACTTTCTAAAGATATAAGTGCTAGGTTATGGTTTTTCATGCATGAAAGAAAGAAACGAACACTTCTCATATACAATGAAGTAACTGGGATGACAGAGGAAGATGTGTTCCAGAGTCAGACTGCCCGGATGGATCACCTGCTATCCCTGGAAGTTACTTAAACACTGGGCTCTCGATTCCTTGTCTAAAAGATGAACATAATAGCAGGACCCTCTCCTCAGAGGGCTGTTGTGGAAGGCAGTGAAATAGTTCATGTACAGTGCTTTGAACAAAGTCTCACGGAATAAGTCCTCAATAAATATTAGCTATTATTATTAACTGAGAAAGTATAATAATTCTGCAATGCTAAGCATTACAAGCAGGTGAAACTTTTTTAAAGATTTATTTATTTATTTATTTGACAGAGAGATAGAGAGAGAGAGCACAAGTAGGCAGAGTGGCAGGGAGAGGGAGAAGCAGGCTCTCTATTGAGCAGGGTCCATCCCAGGACCCTGGGATCATGACCTGAGCCGAAGGCAGCCGCTTAACCGACTGAGCCACCTAGGCGCCCTGAAACTTTTTTTAGATTTATTTATTTATTTGAGAGAGAGAGAGAGAATGAGAGACAACCAGCATGAGATGAGGAAGGTCAGAGGAAGAAGCAGACCCCCTGCTGATCAGGGAGCCGGATGCGGGACTCGATCCCAGGACTCCAGGATCATGACCAGAGCCAAAGGCAGTCGCCCAACCAACTGAGCCACCCAGCCACCCAAAACTTTTTTTTAAGGCTTATTTGAGAGAGAGAGAGAGAGAGAGGAGGGGTAGAGGGAGAGAACCTTGAAGCCGACTCCCCACTGAGGGCAGAGCCCACTGTGGGACCCCATCCCACGACCCATGAGATCATGACCTGAGCCAAAACCAAGAGTCAAATGCTCCCACGACCACCCAGGGGCCCCACCGAGGTGCCCCACAAGCAGGTGAAACTTTGGGAGAGCACATGTTACAAGTTTATAAAGCAATGGTTTGGATGTGGGAACACACATTCCTATGGGAACAATGTTACAAATGATTAACATGATACATCCAGCAGATTTAACTCATAAGGTACCTAAAATTCAGTTTCTGGTCACCATCCCATTCATAGTGTTGCTGCTGAGCTCTTCTGTCCCCTCTTTTGGAAAGGAATTGTACAAATGAGAAAGTATAGCTTTAAGAAAGAATGAGAAGCCCCAACATCCACCCTAGGAGTCCACAAGAGGCTGCAGCCTTCTCGAAGTATTCAAACCCTGGAAAGGCTACAAATGGGATCCACTCAAACTGTGTGCCCCACAGACACCTGCTGATCAGTATACACAGCAATAGTATCCTGTGGTGGGTGAGCGGCCACTGCACAGGGCCCCTCTGAACCCCCACCCCGGGTCCCGCAACAAGAGACTTAGTGTCTGGGGCTTGGTTCTCTGGGCAGAGGCCAGGCTGGATGGTAAGTGCTGCCCAGCAAACTTTCTCACATGAACTTGAGCATCTCCCTTAAGATACAGGGAAACTTCTTAGAATGGTTAGCAACTTTCTGAAAAAGCAGAGCTCGGCAGGGGCTGGCACGCTTCAAGGCAGCCACTGTGGGTGCTACGGGCTGAACCTTCACCCTTCCTGAAAGACTGGCCTTCACTCCCTCGAGCTGGGCCCCCTCTGTTCCTACTAACTGACCATTTTATTTGTCTCCCAGGTGTGTGCAGCAAACAGGTAAGCAGGGCAAATACCAAACAACACATTCTCAAAATTCCAAATGTACATCCCAGAACTTAGAGGCAAAACACCATGATGTCTGGGATTTGCTTTAAAATATTCCAAGAAGGGAAAAAAAAAAAATGAGAGCAGATGGGAATAGATGAAATAAGAATGGCAAAATGCCAAAAAGTGTTGACACAGGGTGGTGGGTATGTCAGATTCATTAAATTATTCTCTCTACTTGGCATATGTTTCAAAATGTCCATTATAATGGCAGGCAATAAATAAATCTGTTTTTAAAACGATCAAAAGCCCCTTCTAAGTTAGTTTTCCCAGGATCCCCACATCAGCAAATCGGGATATTAAGACCCAAACTCAGATTTTTACTGTCATTGTTTTCAAAAAAGCTTCAAGTCCAGAGTTCTTGTGACTACTTCCTGCTGCTTCCCATGTGTCTGAAGATAAACACCAAAGAAAGGATTGTGCCAAAGGCGTTATTGGGGATATCACAGACCTCGCGTTCAGGTACCCTTCTGCTCGTTCTATTTACCGTTACACGTTTCCCTGCAGTGAGTGCCAGAAGTTAACTATTAAGACTTTAAGAGACTGCTAAGTAGGAATGCAATGACCATCCTCAGCCCACCTGTTGAAGGTCTCCAGTAGAGACACTAATGATAAGAGTCGGTATAATCATGAAGCAGGCATTGTAGAAAAGCACTCCATATTTCCCCAACTCCTACAAAAACAAAGAAATTATTTAGAAATACAAAGCATCAGATTTCCTGGAGCCATTTATACGACTATGTATTTATACAGAGTTAAAAATCTATTCTGACCAACTCTGTGTTGGAATATTTTCAGCAAATTCCTTTTTTTTTTAAGCAAATTCCTAACGTAAAAGGCTTCACTTCAAGTACATCATGATAACAAAATCAACACTTATTTTATACAAAAATGGCAGATAAAGCAGATGAACATGGAGGGCCTCCAAGGTCCCACCCATCTCTACCATTCCAATTGGGTTTTGTTTCTTTTTTTTAAGTACTGAATTCAGAATGGGAAATCTGGAACAAAATAAAGAACATTGAAAATGTTAATATAAACAGAACTCCTTAAAAACATCTGCTCTTTTTGTCAAGGAGCAGCAGTGTTAAAAAAAACCAGGTATCTCCTTTTCTAATCTTGCATAAATTTACTTTTCATCAAAGTGGCTACACCCCTTCTCCACCATTTCTCATAAAGGGTGACCTATTGGGACCCTCAAAAGCCAACAGACCTGTTTTTATACAACTGCCACCAGCTAAAAAAACAAAGGGCCATGCAGAATAAAACAGCTTGTAGGAGTAAGTCTGTCCTTCAGAGTAAACTCCCTCACTCAACACAAAGAACTTGGAACAAAGCAACATATGCCTGGCTCATCCTCCGGGGCTTCCGGAACAGCTGGGGCGGGGGTAAGCACGAGGGGCCTTGACAGAGGGGCAGCCCTGCGCAAGAAGGCTCGTCGGCCCACCAGTCTCCCGGGGGACTCTTCGACTGCTGATTAGGAGGGGTACTTCTTGCTGGTCAGGACCTGATACACGAGCCATGCCACAGATGAAGAATCTGAGGTCTGGAGAAGTTAAGGGTCCAAGTCACAGAGACCAGAAAGCAGCAAAACTGTCACCAAGTCTTCAGACTCTCAAACTGGGGTTGCTTCAGAATAGCCCCGACTTTGCCTTGCTCACTGAGGAAGATGGCAAAAAACTTTTAATTTGCCTTTCAAAATAACCTCCTCTTTACATATTCTGACTCTGCCTCGAAAATAGTGGTACCTTTTCCCTCTCTGTCTTATTTTCACCCAAAACTTTGCAAGGTCAGGGGTAACAAGAACCCACACAGACAGGATAACTGAAAAGAAATTAGTGATTTATAAAGCATATCATGTAAATTAAATTATATGCCAACTTTACAAATTCTTTTTTTTTCCATGCAATTTCAGGGGCCAGATGACAAAGCCTAAAAACCACAGGAGTGAAGATCTGGTACCTTGGGGTCCATTTTCTGTTTGGTATAAACTCCATTTGCTGCTGTGAAGATATCGTTCAGGAATACAAAAATATAGCCTTCCAAGTTAAAGGCGAGGTCAGAACTGGGAGGGAGAACACAAAAAAGAGGATGATTATTTAGAAACTCACACAACTTGGCCTTCAAAGCCTGCCTGTTTTATCTTTCCCTAATCGAATCCACTTGTGATGCTGGTAACCACCTTTTTTTTTTTCCTCAGGCATATTTTCCCCCTCTGGTTAATTCCTCTGCTCTGCCTGCAGACAAAAACAAAACCAGGCCATCAGGTGGCTTCAATTTAATCATGACTGGCTTAACACCAGAGGGACATTAACCATCTTCCTTCAACGGCAAAGGCCTTTCTTTCCCTAACGATAACCTGGCATAATTGGTAAGCCCTTCTTTTCTAAGGGGAGTGATTTGTCTAACCTACCCAGTGGCTTTGCTTATTGTAATAAACAGGGCCATCTCCAGGGCACAGCTCTGTGGGGACAGCTGGGCAGTTACTGGGGCAAGAGGGGTCGAATGAGGAACTGACACCTCCATCTGGTGCCCAGCGGGTCACATCACCCATCATGATGGCTGGGCACTCATCATGCCCCACCCTGTCCATCGATAAAACAAGGCAGGGACCCATTCTTTCTCTGCAACTCCTCTAAGGCTCCTTTCTCCCCATCCTTTTGAACCATCTTCTCTTCAATTTCCATTTTATATAAATAATACTAGTATAAAAATGTGCAGGGGGACATGGCTCAGGGAGGACAGAGAACAGATGAGCCCTGATGTGACTCATCTACCACACTTGATCTTACAGACAGTACGAGAGTCATGTCATAATTCGTAAACACTTAGCATTAAAGGAGCTTCCTCTACACTCTTAGGTTCAGTGACTGGAGCCTGCAAATTTGACTGACAGTAGGTTAACAAGAGAAAAGAAATACAACTTTTATTAAATATTTTACATGTAAAGGAGTTCACAAAGAAATGAATCTCAAATAAGTGGTTAGACTCTGGGGCTTATATAACATTTTTAAAAAGAAGAGGTTTGGATTCCAAGGAACAAATAAATTATGGAAAAAAGACTAGGAATTTACGGGGGAAACTAATGGAAGAGAAGTGTTATTGTAGTAAGATTTATTTATGCAGACTCCTCTTGGTACTGATTCTCCATCACTAGTGATAAGAACTGCTTTCCTATTCCTGGTGCGGAGCTCAGGGGGGAGGGGGGAGGGGGGAATCACCCTTACAAAGGGAAATTTACGGTCTGCTTTTAGCCAGGAAAGGGGAAGACAGAGAATTCTTTCTACATCTGTTGATTCTCAATTAATTGCCTTCAGCTCAAAATAATGTTTATGCCAAAGTGGCCTATTTTGGAGTGGCATATCCTGATTCTTGCAATATTAAAAAAATAATTTTTTTAAAGACTATTTCTAACCAAAGAGAAGGGAAAAAAGAGGCAAAAATTCCATCAAAATCTGAATGCAAATTAAACCAGATTTACTGGAGGCTTCTGCTGGTATTATTAACTACAAATATATTTGTGAGAATGCAAATTAATTTTAGATCATCATAAATCAGAATTCTCTGGCTCAATCACAAGAAATAGAATCTCTCAAAATAAGGGTCTTCCAAATCTCACGCCCACACACATTTGGCTCCATGTTAAAAAGAGTCTGCGGTTCCATAAAATGGCAAAGAGTTGAATGGATAAAAAAAACCCAGGTGTCTAGGGGAGTGGAAAGGTGTTGCTCACTTCCTCAGAGAGCCTGAGGGAAATTTTCAGAGTTCTCAGGTCTCCTGCTCCAGGGGCTATACGTCCCCAGCACCATTCATTCAGGCCACCAATAAAAGTACAGTTGTTTGAAAAGAATTTGCTTGCTTTAATACATGAGAGCAGATTTATGGTTAACCCTTGTAGTTGTCATTTAGGGCTGTTTACAGATAGAATAGGTTGACTTTTTCTGGCCATGTGACTTGTTTGGCAAGTCCATTCCAGGCGAAAGTCTGAAAAGCCAACACGCGATTCCCCACATGCCTTCTTCCCTCCTGGGTGAGGAAGGAAGTCCCTTTTGAGGCAGGGATGTTAACTAACTTTGTTCTGAGTATGCAGCGTGAGCATAATATATTCGGGGTGTAAATGTGGGAGCTGTTTCTTACAGCGGCATAAACTGGCCCATCTGACTGAATCAGCTCTACGGTTACTTGCATGTGGACAAGAAGATCTTAATGAGGGGAGAGAAGGGTCAGGTCGTGGCTGGCCTTCAGCAAAGGGTGCCTGTCACTCACCCCGACAGTATCCATTCTCTGGGTGCTGAAGAAGGGAAACGTCAAGAAGCGCGATTCCAAGCCAGCTCTTGGGGGAAAGTGAGATGCTCTGAAAACACTATTTACCCCTTCAGCTCATGAGAATATCATATGTGGTAACTATGAGCTGAATTTCTACTCACTGGGTCTGGAAATATGCCTCCAGAGACACAGCATCTGAAGTGCCATTCCTCACCAAAGACTTCCAGACATTTTTATAAACCAATTTTTTGTAAAACGGTACAACTGCCTCAAAGTCAGTAGCTTCCAAATTGAGCTCTGAGGAACTTAGAAAAGAGAAGCTGCCCAGGGGACACCCCAAGGCATTGCGGGAGGAGGGTGCTTTCAACAGAGCACCCCCCTCTTTTAGCTCGCTTGCTCCTAGGACTTTCTCAGAACTAAACTTCATGACTACAGTAGGCTCTCAGTGCTGCTGCTTCATGTCCGCACTGACTCCAACCAGAGGCCAGAAACAGCGCTCAAACGGGGGGCCAGCTCGCAAGGGGCTCAACTCAGCCACCGCCAGGACCACGAAGGAGGACGTTACCAACGAAACCATAAATAACAAACTGTGGTCTAGGCAAGAAATTAACACATATAGAATTTAAAAAATAAAAAAAATAGGTTGTCATTATCTGTCACCATCTGGCATGCCATATTTCCTAATCTGTTTCTTTTGCTCATTGTCTGTCTCCACCAACTAGAAAGAAAGCTCCGCGAAAGCAAGGATTCCTGTCTGTTTTGTTAACTACTGGATTCCCCCCTCCCTCCCACCCTCCCACATATGCTGACACCTGACAGTAAATACTCAACATGGTTTTGACCATGTACTAGTGTATAAACCCCAGTTTATTGTTATCCCATTTAATTCACACAAAGACCCTATTAGGTGGGTCTATTCTTTTTTTTTTTTTTTTTT
>CM052892.1:55510624-55536145 GCA_028534135.1 Potos flavus | reverse complement strand
ACAGGTCTGTGATTCATCAGTCTAACACAATTCACAGCACTCCCCATAGCACATACTCCCCAATGTCTATCCCCCAGCTACCCTATCCCACCCACCCCTCTCCCCTCCAGCAACCCTGTTTGTTTCCTGAGATTAAGAGTCTCTTACGGTTTGTCTCCCTCCCTGGTTTCGTCTTGTTTCATTTTTCCCTCTCTTCCCTGATGATCCTCTGTCTTGTTTCTCAAATTCCTCATATCAGTGAGATCATATCATAATTGTCTTTCTCTGATTGACTTATTTCGCTTAGGATAATACCCTCTAGTTCCATCCACATCGCTGCAAATGGCAAGATTTCAGGTTTTTTGATGTCTGCATAGCATTCCATTGTATACATATACCACATCTTCTTTATCCATTCATCTGTTGATAGACATCTAGGCTCTTTCCATAGTTTGGCTATTGTGGACATTGCTGCTATAAATATTGGGGTGCATGTGCCCCTTCAGATCACTACATTTGTATCTTTAGGGTAAATACCCAGTAGTACGATTGCTGGGTCGTAGGGTAGTTTTATTTTCAACTTTTTGAGGAGCCTCCATACTGTTTTCCAGACTGGCCCCACCACCTTGCATTCAGGTGGGTTCATTCTAATCTCTATTCTATAGTTGAAACAACTGGGGTGCAGGGAAGTTAAATAGCTTGTCCTGGTTATACAGCTAGTAAGTGAAGAGACTAGAAGATAATATCCATATCCTTATTTATTTTGCTATTAGTGACCCAGAACTTTTATTTCCTTTTTTTTTTAAAGTTTTATTTATTTATTTATTTATTTTTTGAGAGAGAGAGCAGGGGGAGGGAGAAAGACAAGCAAACTCCACGCTGAGCATGCAGCCATATGTGGGGCTTGATCTAAAGACCCTGAGAACGTGACCTAAGCCAAAATCAAGAGTTGGCCGCTTAACTGACTGAGCTGCCCAGATGCCCCCAGGACTCTTATTTCTAAATCCGTTAAGAAAACTAGTTTAACTGAAATTCATCCAATCTTTACATTCTTCCCTTCACTCAGGTAGGTTTTTCTTTTCTATTACATTCTTTACTTTACAGACGAGTAAAATTGAGGCAGAGAGAGGCTGAGAAACAGCTGACAAGGGCCAGGCTAAGTTCTGGACCCGCAGAATATAACTGCACACATGCTTTAACCACTAGGCTATAAAAGCCAGGAGTCTGAGTGTCTGCTTCCAACTGCAAACTTGGGAGTCCACATTCCTGGTCTTGCATATTAATGAATAAGACCCTCTAGTTGACCCTGAACAGCACAGGTTTGAACTGTGCTGGTCCATTTATCTGTGGATTTCTTTCACTAAATACAGTACAGTAGTGTAAATGTATTTTCTCTTCCGTAGGATTTTCTTAACACCCTTCCCTAGCTTCCTGTATTTTAGGAATACAGTATATAATACATAGAGCACACATATGTGTTCATAGAGCAAAATATGTGTTCATCAACTATTTATGTTATCAGTAAGGCTTCCGGTCGACAATAGGTTCTTAGTAGTGAAGTTTTCAGGGAGTCAGAAGTTATACTCAGATTTTCCACTATGGGGGGGGGGGCGGGTGGGGAAGGGGGTGTTCGTGCCCTTAATACCCATGTTGTTCAAGGATCCACTTAGTCATACACTGGTATTAGCTCATGTCCCAAATATACAAATACATTTAATGAGAGCATGCCACCCTTGGAAACAGACTGCTAAGACATCACAGGTGATAAAACAAATCAGCATACAAGGGCTTTATAAAGCTGTTATTCTTGACCAAATGCCCAAGAACTTTTCAAGTAAATTTTTGTATTGAAGACAAACATTCAGTAATAATAGAAAATAGTTTACTCCTTTTTAGGAAGAAAAGCTGTATTCATATCTTCTAAAGTTCCCTTTATATGTTCTCGGAAATGTTCTGGCCAAGTTGGAACCCAGTCTGACTTTCGCAGGAACACATGGGGAACCCACTAACATCAACAGACTTGTCTCTTGGCTGCTCAATTCAACTGCAGCCAGATGGAAAATGGAAAATGAGGGCGGGGCCGGGCCTTTTGTCAAAGGCACAAAGAAGTTATTGAGCAGAAACAGTCCAAAGTCTTACCCAGCTGCTATGAAAGCACCAAGTATGATGGTAAAAACACTGACGATGATGTTCAAGGAATACTGTTTCCTGAATGGATAGATAGAGAAGGAAAGGAGGAAGAGAGGAAAAAACATGGATTACAACTCTTAAACTGATAATAGACATTGTTCACAGTCTTGTAGCTAAAATCTAATGGACATCACTTTACATAGAGAAAGCACTGTAAGCACCTGTAAGTGGATTAATAAATTAGACCAAATGTATTTCTTAAGCAGCTGTCTAATCTAATTATAAATGTATTTCTCTGTTCTCATTGGAAAGATGCTGTGACAAAATGCAGAAGAGCCCCTGCTGGCAGTTCTAGTTGGTCTTATTTCAAGCATCCAAAGATTAGGATAAAATTCAACAGTAGGACTTAGAACACCGGGCCATCATCCAAATTTCATTGCTAAATAATCTTCCCAGCAAAACTAAGAATCAGCTTTTTTGATATCAGCCTGAGTGTCTTTATGAGACATTATTAAACCAACATTATAAAAGTTCATTTATTCCTATGTTACATCACAATCACTGTATCAGAATGGATTTCTGTGATTTCCTGCATTCCTATCCTGTATGTATACATGGACAATTTTTCCTCTGTATTCCAAAATCAGTGTACATTCCATCTTGTTCAGGAAACATATTTACATCTGTTTTGAGGTTGTTGCATTTTTTAAATAATTTTCTATCATAAACACGTATTATTAGTTTAATATAAAATTACAAGTAAAAAAATCGCTCATTATGTTCTTAAGGAATCATGGAAACAGGAGATGCTTGATGTGAATAAACCATGGGGCCCTAAGTTATTGCTACTGGCAATTCAAATCAATTATTTGGAAAAATAACTAGATGTTGAGAATTTGCTACAAAAATAATGTGGGGTGAGGGGAAAGGACACGAGAGGAATAGAGGAAAAACAAGAATCACCCAAGTATGATGGTTTCCAGGAGTAAAGTGAGTGGAATGGTAAATTTCCTGAGCACGGTGAACATCGGCAAGCTGTTGGGAAAAGAGTCAAGTATAATAACATCAGATGTCAAGTATTTTTTTAACATGTCTTTTACATTTTTAATTAAGCTCACTAACTTTCCAAATTAAACATAGAAATTAACCTTAATTCTCACCTATACCATTAACAAATCACATTAAATAATAAAAAGAAATGGAGATTTAATAGTTTCATGCCACTTTCACTTATTACAAATTTTTTTCACTTATTAACAATTTTTAAAAACCATGCACCCCAACTACTGCAAAGATTGGGCTAAAACTACAAAGACCATGCTAAAAGATTGTATGCAATGTAAACCAACATACCCGTTGGCAAATCAAGTTGGGACTATGTATCAACAGTCATTAATTTGTGCTAACCTTGGACCTAATTATTTCTTGTTGGGACACTTAACCTAAGGTAATAATACAAGAGAAAGAAAAAAACCACATGCACAAATGTGTTCACTGCAATAATGTCTTTGGGGAAAACATCAGAAACAACTTAAAAGCCACACAAGACAATGATAAAATAAATATGATAAATCTACTTGAGGGAACATTATGTGTTAACTCTATAATATAAAACTTTGTACTTCTGTTGGAAAATGAATATTAAATAAAACAAGGAGGGCAAAAAACTATGTAGAGTCTACAACTGACACAAGATACAGTCCCCCACAAGGGAAAAGACTGAAATTGATGTTTAAAATAGTATGTTAGGGGTGCCTGGGTGGCTCAGTCAGTTAAGCATCTGCCTTTGGCTCAGGTTGTGATCCTGGGGTCCTGGGATTGAGCCGCACATCAGCTCTCTGCTCAGCGGGGAGTCTGCTTCTCCCTCTCACTTTCCCTCTGTACTTTCCCTTCCTCTTTCTCAAATAAATAAAATCTTAAAAAAAATAAAATAAGATAGTATATTAGAGGATAAAATTATGGGTTATTTTTCCCAAAAAACTTTAGGTAATGAAACTGCCTTTTAAAAATACTTAAGAACATTTCACTGGCTGTCGAAACTCAGAGATTCCAAGACACAGCTCAGTGCAAGCCAACAAACTGCCTGGGCTGAAACAGCCCACTTTCATCTGCTTCTAGATGTGACCTTGAGACGATGGCGACCTAGAGAATGAAAGTCAGAACCAGAGCCAGGAGGGCAGTGACCAGCTCCTCCTGACCAGACCCGAGGAGGGGTTTCATGTGATCAGTGACACCACAACAAAAGAGCAGGTACAGAAAGAATTTTCAGGAACTTTGTATCTTTGCCTTTTTCAAAGCAAGTCAAAAGTCAATTAATTCCAAAAAGTATTTTACACGATGTCTTTTAAAAGAAAGTAAGGTATATTTAATGATGAAAAACTGAATGTTTCCCCCCTAAGATCAGTAATAAGACCAAAACGCTTGCTCTCAACACTACATCAATTCAACAAGTACTTGAGATTCTAAAAGGGGCAATTAAGCTGGAGGGAAGAAAAAAAAGACATACTGTTTGGAAAGAAAGAAATAAAGTTATCTCTATTTGCAGATGTCATATATAGAAAACCCTAAGGAATCCACTAAAGAGTTATCTGGGCTAATAGTTAAGCAAGAGTGCAGGAAAAAAAAATTGAATATATAAACATCTGTTATACTTCTGTACACTAGCAATGAGCAATCCAAAAAGGAAACTAAAACAATTCTGTTAATGATAGCATGAAAAAGAACAAAATTCTTAGGAATAAATTTAAGAAGTGTAAGACTCGTACACTAAAAACCACAAGATATTGCTAGAATATTAAAGAAGCATGAATAGAAAGATACTCCATGTTTCCATCAATAGGCTTAATATTATTAAAATGGAAATACTCCCCCAAATAGATCTATAGATTCAATAGAATCCCTGTCAAAATCTCAGTTGGCTTTTCCCCCCAGAAATCGACAAGCTGATTCTAAAATTAATATGGTAATACAAGGAAACCAGAAAGCCAGAACAATCTTGAAAAAGAAAAACAAAGTTGGTGGACCCAATTTCAAAACTTACTACAAAGCTACAGTAATCAGCATAGAATAAAATCAAATGAATAGGATTAAGAATCAAGAAATAAATCCATACAATTATGGTCAATTCATTTTCAAGAAGAGTCCCAAGACAATATAATGGAGAAACAAAAATCTTTTCAAAAAATGGTACTGGAACAACTGAATATCCATCCACATGCAAAAGAATGAATATGGACCCCTTCCTCAAACCACATACAAGAATTGATCTCATAATGTATAAAAGACCTGGAGTCTTTGTAGGAGACTTCCAGTAGAAACTAAAATTATTAAAATCTTAGAAGAAAACATAGGGGTAAATCTATATGACCTTGGATTAGGCAAAGTCTTCTAAAATACAATACCAAAAGCACAAGTGGCAAAAGAAAAAATTGATAAATTAGCTCCATCAAAATTTTCAATTTTTATAAATGGATAATCAAAGGTGATATATACAAACAATAGAATATTATTTAGCGTTTTAAAAAAAGGAACAGAGGTGCCTGGCTAGCCCAGTCGGTAGAGCATGGGACTCTTGATCTTGGGGTTATGAGTTTCAGTCAAACACTGGATGTAGAGTTTACTTAAAAAAAAAGGAATAAAATTCTGATATATTCTACAACAGGGAGAACCTTGATAACATATGCTCATTGACAAAAAAAGCCATAATTTAAAAGGACAAAGATTGTATGATTTCACTTGTATGAAATATATGCAGTAGGCAAATTCACAGAGAAAGAATGTAAAATAGAGGTTACCAGTGGCTGGGAGCATGGAAAAATGGGGAGTTATTATTTAAGGGATACAGAGCTTCAGTTTAAGATGATGCAAAAGTTCTAGAAATAGTGGAAACTCAACACTGTAATATACTGAATGCCAATGAACTGTACACATAAAAATGGTTAAAATGATAAATTTTATTTTATGTATATTTTACCTTGTTACATTTTTAAAAAATTAAAACTTTTGCTACAAAGTATACCATTAAGAGAGTAAAAAGACAACCCACAAAATAAGAGAAAATTTTGCAATCATATAGATAATAAGGCACCTATACATACAATATATAAAGAAGACTTAATATTTAAAAAGATGAATAACCCTTTTAAAATAGGCAGAAGATTTGAACAGATATTTCTCTAAATATAGATAGATAGATAGATAATAAGCACATGAAAAGATGCTTCACATCACTAGCTATCAGAGAAATGTAATCAAAACCACAACAAGATACTACTTTACAACTATTAGAACAGCCATAATCCAAAAGATAGATAATAACAAATTTGGGGAGAATGTAGAGAAGTTGTAGCCTTCTTACACTGTTGGTGGGACTATAAATTGGTGTAGCCATCTTGAGAAACTGTTCAACAATTCTTGAAAATGTTAAACAGAGAACTGCCATATGACCAGTAATCCTCCTAGGCATAGATCCAATCAGTAGTAATCCCATTCTTCCAAAAACCATGAAGTCATCTTTGTCTCCTTTCTTTGTCTCACACCCTACATGTTAAATCAGAAAACTGTGTTGGCTGGTCCTTCACAATATATACAGCAGCCAGATTGTGGCTTCAACATAACCTTTAACATTAAAAATAAGCAGGAGATCCTTGGAGAAATGGCAGAAAAAGTCCAAGGTAAGCCTGGGACATCACGTGCCAGACAGCAAGGAAGTAATCAGACTACTAAGGCCCTAGAACATAAAAGCCTACTCAAAGGGGCTCCCATTGGCCTGAGATGGGATAATATGAAGATCAAAAGAATTATTTATATAATGACTTGAAACATCAAGTAAATGAAATAGATCAATAGAATAGACTAGAGCGCCCAGAAATAAGCCTATACAAATATAATCAACTTGTCTTTGACAAAGGAACAAACATAATTCACTGGAGAAAGGATAATTTTTTCAACAAATGATGCTCAAACAACTGGACATCTACATGCAAGGAAAAAAAAATCCAGATAGACCCTACACCTTTCACAAATAAACTCAAAACAGACCATACACTTAAAGTAAAATGCAAACTATCAAATTACTGGATGATAGCATAGCATAAGAGAAAATCTAGGTGATTTTGGTTTCAGCAATGAGTTTTTACTTTTTTTTTAAGATTTTTTTTAAATTTTATTTATTTATTTGACACAGAGAGAGAGAGAGAGCACAAGCAGGCGGAGTGGCAGGAAGAGGGAGAGGGAGAAGGAGGCTCCCTGGTGAGTAAGGAGCCCGACATGGCGTTCGATCCCAGGACCCTGGAATCATGACCTGAGCCTAAGGCAGTTGCTTAACCAACTGAGCCACCCAGGTGCCTCGGATTTTTTTTTTTAAATAATCTCTATACTCAATGTGGCGCTCAAACTTACAACCCCAAGATCAAGAGTCTCATGCTCTACTGACTGAGCCAGTGAGGCACCCCTTGGCAACAAGCTTTATATACATATATATATATACACATATATATATATATATCTCACATTTGTTATATTATTATTTATATATTATTTATTTATATTTATTTATATTATTTATCATATATTATATATATATATAAATAAAAATATATATAAAAAAATTTTTTAAGAGAGGGAGGTAGGGAGAGGCAGAGGGAGAGAGAGAATCCCAAGGAGACACCCCTCTGAGTGTGGAGCCTGACGTAGAGCTCAATCTCACAACCCTGAGATCATGACCTGAGCCAAAATCAAGAGTCAGACACTTAACTGAGTGAGCCACCCAGGCGCCCCTTGGCAATGAGTTCTTAAAAACAACACCAAAAGCAGGATCCATGAGAGAAAAAATTGAAATAGAACTTCATTAAAATTTAAAACTTCTGCTCTGAAAGACAGTATTAAGAGAATGAAAAGACAAACTACTGACTGAGAGAAAATATTTGCAAAACACGTATCTGACAAAAGATTTCTATCAAATAAATGAAAATTCATGAGTTTATAATGATAGCAAAAAACAAAAACAAACAAACAAAAACTCACGGGTCACCACTGAAGGTGACAGGATACTAATTTATTATTCTGAACATGTATAAATAAAGCTTAATCCTGCCTTTCCTGTGTGACATGGTGAAAGTCTGTATTTATTAAAGTTTAGACAACACATGCAGATGGGGTGATATAGCTAGAAAATCACCATACTGCAACTTGTAATGAAATAATGGATCGAGGAAATTATCATCGATGAATGCTAAAATCATTAGGTGAAAGACGGATGGGGCACTTTCTAATGAAGGAACCAGACCGATCCCTTAAAATTATTAAAAGGGGAATTGACCAATTTAATATCATTATAAGTAGGACACTTGAGGAAATTTTTGTGGGTGTTGGATATTGTGGTGATGGATTTCACAGATGTATACATAGGTCAAAATTAATCATATTGTGCATTTTAATTATGTGTACTTTACTTTATGCCAATTATACCTCAAAAAGCTATTTTTTAAAAAGTGGGGTGGGGCACCCAGGTGGCTCAGTTGTTAAGCATCTGCCTTCGGTTCGGGTCATGATTCCAGAGTCCTGGGATTGAGCCTCGCATCAGGCTCCCTGCTCAGCGGGGAGCCTGCTTCTCCCTCTCCCACTCCCCCTCCTTGTGTTCCCTCTCTCATTGTGTCTCTCTCTGTCAAATAAATAAATAAATAATTTTAAAAAAAAAGTGGGCTAAAACATTATGTGTCCCATGATGCAGTAGGAAGCACCCAACATACCAATAAACTGATCTTGCCTGAAAACTGAACCTGAAGATAATCAAACCAGTAGAACCAACTGAACCAACTCGTTTATGAAGAATATGAGGCACAGGGGAAGGCATGACATGAAACCGTATATAAACAATCTTTCTTCCTCCTCAGTCTCATTTTCTGGTTCCTTCTCTCTTCCAGAAAGCCCCGTGGCACCCAAGAAGTGCCCCCTCTTCCCTCTTCTAGATGCACGTAGAAAGTGTTTAAGAACACTTGTAATAAAGACATTTCTAACATTGCTACTTGCTTGCTACTTGAGAACAGTGCCGTATCAGTGAATGGAAATTATACCCATTCTGCAATGCATGTAGAGCATTTTAGAACACTTGTAACAAGGGTGATTCGAAAATCACTTTTGAAAAAGCAGCAGCAGCTCTCATCTAGGAAGCAGAGACCTCCGGCGCCCTTCAGTGTGAGGGGTAGGCAGCTGTCAGTGTTGAGTGAGGCCATCCCCCACGGCTGCAGGTGCACTCACTCAGAGACAGGCCAGCAGGATCCACCGTAACACAGGGATAGCACCCACCCACAGGACACTTTAATACAAATTTGAGACAAATAAGGAAAACTGATTATCCTGAGTGAAAGAAAGAAACAAACAAAAAACAACTAAAATGTGTAACTGCAACCAACATTTCACGTTTAGTTTTCCACAATCACAACCTGTCCTTTCCAAACAAGAGGAAAGATGGCAGGTCTGATTTCAGTTGTCTGTTTTATTTGACCCTTTTCCTTCTGGTCTACCTCCTACTTGCCCCCTATTACTCTCACCAAGCTAACAGGGTTTTCCTCAATCTCTGTCACCCTTTGCACAAACTTCATTTTCTCGTTATTTACACCTGCCTTCATATATGTTAATTAGGCTACACATCTCGCATCCAAGTTTTCTGATGTACAGAGAGGCTTGGTCTTTCTATACTTCCATTCCCATTTTTTATAATGACTTTTAACAAAAGTAGTTAATCAAAGGACCCTAAAACACATGCAAATGCAAATTTCAGAAGTATATAACACACCTAAGAATAACATCTGTCACTTATTTTTCTCTAGACCAAACCTGACCTACACCGAATCTGACAGAATGTTCCTGCTTTTACAAAACCACGATAAAACCAGTTACACAGAACCATTCATAAAAATGTATTGGATATTGGACATACAATATAAATAAATCCACCTGGATAAATCAGACATTCTCTTGTCTTGATGCCCACAGATCTCACATTCTATGTTTAGACTTGATATAAAGAAAAAACATAAGCTTTTTAACTTTCCTAAAAACATAAGCAAATTAAACTCAAAACTCCATTTAGTTTTCTTAAATTAGTAAATATTATTGTCTTCTGTATGTAGCCCATGCAGTATATTCAAAATCAAACTTGGTCTTTGTACCGTTGGAAACAAATGAGTCAACAACCTCCCATCAACCATTCTCCTGTACTCTACCTTAATTTACTTGTGCTTGATAATCCACTTATATGGTTTCCAACGTAGAGGAGAGGCAAAGGAAACAGCTTCCATGAAAAAAAAGAAAGAATATTTGATTAGAACTCCAATTACGATTTTCTTTCACATATATAAATGGCGACACTTCCTGTCAGTAAGCAAATCATTCGAGAATGTTTCCCTGTAACAACTGTGAATTTTCCACAATCTAAAGTACATCATGAGTTTCTCCATATGACCAAAATAGTTAGGTGGGCAATGATATCTATCATCATGGCAGGGTGGGAGTGGAGCTGCATTGAAATGGAAATGTTGACCTTACCAACATTGGCAGATTATCTCCCTAAAGGGAGGCTCTGAACAAGCACCTCTCTTAAGTGGAGACCCCTGGCTGCGTTGGTGAGTTGGGGAGGGGTATTTATAGTTCATGTATAAGGTTCAGAAGGCCCCTTGAGAAGGTGTACAAACTTGTTATCTATGCATTATGCACTTTTTTGGACAACAGCAAAAGTTCATATCTCACTGGAATGTCACAAGGTTGAGGACCCTTTCAAAAAGTGTGTCTACCAGCCCCATTACTGTGAAGTTACTTTGTTTTCGAGGCCTAGAATGATTACATATCTACCAAAGTTAAACAATGTACCAATAGTGCTTGAATTAGGTTTCCTGAGCTCTGAGCTCCTGTACTGTTTTCTGATTGTCAAGAGAAATATCGTTCAAAACATACTGAAGAAACACACAAAATGGAAGAGCTAGTCTTCCATGAATGAAAAAATAGATATATCCTTTCATAAGGTCACACAATAACTGAGAGCTTTTTGACAGATTTAATAATCCATAGCTATCAAGGTGAGTCCAGCATTTCTTTTTCCACTAAAAAGACATTAAGCATGTAACACAGATAAGATATTCTTTGAAGGATTTTGAAAGAGTAAGTGTCATCTACCCCCAAAAGAGTTATAAAACTTTATTATCAGGAGATTTGCTCAAGAAAGAAGACACAAAGAGAGGACCTCAGATCCCGGACCTTCCCCTTCATTAACAACATTCTGGTTGACAGCCTACAACTGGCTCAAAAATAGCACTGCTGGAATATTACAACTTTAGAAGTTCTTAGGCACCGAAAAGAATCAGTTGGTCCCCTTTCCATATATAACTCAAAATAAAAACAATACTGACTACTAGTTTTTAGGAACAGTGGGCTAGATTATTAGTGTTAATCTCCCCACTGAAAACAATTAAAAATGCTACATAAAATAATTTAAAACCTTCATAAAAGCATCAAATATGTGGGGAGATAGTGAGTCCCCAGGCCAAAACTAAAGTGAGAACAGAAACCCAGAAACCATGGAAGCCAGAGGACAGCAGAATTGCATGCTCAAAGATCTGTCAAGTTAGAATGCAAGGATATCTTCCAAAAGCAAAGGAAAACCATCGTCTTTTACAAACAAAAACTAAGGGAACTTAAGCAGACCATTAGTAAATTCTAAAGGAGGTACTTTAATCAGGAGGAAAATGGAAAATGGGGGATGCAAAAAGGAAAGAAAAGCAAAGGCAGCAATAAATACATGGGTAAATATAAACAAACATTGATGGTTTTTTAAAAAAGAAAATAAAAATATACTGTGAGATTTACATAAAGTTAGAGTACTAAAGTACCTGTTGACAAGAGCATATTAGGTTGGGAGGAGGGGTAAATGGGTAAAAGTCCCTACACTGTTAAGGGTGAAGACATACTTATTAATCAACTTTAGAATTTGTTAAGTTAGGTATGCCTGCTGTAATTTCCAGGGTAACACTAAAAGAACTCAAACGGAAGAGGTTCACCTCATATACAGTTGACTCTTCAACAATGCAGGGCTTGGGGATGCCAATTCCCTGCACAGTGGAAAATCCACGACTTCCCCCAAACTTAAAACTAATAGCCCACTGTTGACCGACAGCCTTAGTAATAACATAAACATCAGTTAACACATATTTTGTATTTTATATGTATTTTATGCTATATTCTTACAATAAAGTAAGTTACAGAAAAGAAAATGTTAAGAAAATCATAAGGAAGAGAAAACACATTTATAGCACTGTACTGTATTTATCACACACACACAAAAAAAATCCATATGGGGTACCTGGGTGACTCAGTCGGTTAAGCCTCTTGCCTTCAGCTCATATCATGATCTCAGGGTCCTGAGATCGAGCCCTGCATCAGGCTCCCTGTTCAGCAGGGAGTCTGCTTCTCTCTCTGCCTCTGCTCCTCCCCCTCTGCTTCCTCTCTCTCTCTCTCTCTCTCTCTCTCAAATAAATAAATAATCCTTTTTAAAAAATCCACATATAATCCACCTATGCAGTTCAAACCTGTGTCGCTCAAGGGTCAACGGTAATTAAAACACTTTCTTTACCTATTAGACTTAACTAGTTACATTTTTAGGCACTTAATGATATAGACTCAAAATAATTAAAACAAAACAAAAACCTGACAGAAATATCAAAAGAAACAGACAAATCCACAAATAGAGCTGATAGCTGCAACAGTATTCCCCATTTCACATGTTCTTAAAATGTGACTTCGACACATTCTTCCACCCAGACGTAGGTTCTAAGTCCCTTCCACTTAAAATTTCATGGCACTGTTTCAACTAACAGTGAACAGATGAAATGATGTCACATGACCTTTGAGGCTAAGTCATAAAAAGCAGGTAGTTTTGGGGTGCCTGGGTGGCTCAATCAGTTAAGCATCTCCCTTTGGTTCAGGTCATGATCCCAGGGTCCTGGGATTGAGCGCTGCATCAGGCTCCTTACTCAACAGGGACCCTGCTTCTTTTTCTCCTTTTGCCTGCTGCTCCCCCTGCTCATCCTCTCACCCTTTCTCTAAGAATTCAGTACTATGTAACCATTTTGTCTCCCCAGAGCCTGCCATTTTGTAAAGAAGCCCAAACTAGCCTGCATAAGTAACCACGGAAGGCCTGAGATAATAGGAAGAGAAAGATTTGTGACCAGCTTCCAGCTGCACCAACCAGAAGCCCCCATCATTGTTTCCACTCTGCTATTGTCCGTCAGAAACTATACAGAAGCCCTAAGCCAGAACTACCCAGTTGAGACTGTCCCTAATTCCTTAACCACAGCAATCGTGAGAAATAATACAATTATTGTTTTGAGTCACTAGGCTATGCAGTATACAATAATTGGAATAGGCATGTCTGGATGGTATATAGTCAGTTAAGCATCCGACTTTTGGTTTCAGCTCAGGTCATGATCTCAGGGTCATGAGTTCAAGCCCTGAGTTGGGCTCTGCACTCAGCACAAAGTCAGCTTGTGATTTTCTCTCACTCTCCCTCTGCCCCTCCCCCACCAAATAAATCTTTAAAAAAAAAAGATAACTGGAACAGGCATAAAAGGTATCTACAAAAAAACCTACAGCAAACAACATACTTAATGGTGAAATTTCAAAAGCTTTCCCTTTGAGATCAAAGATGTCAGTATTACCATTTCTATCAAAATTGCACCGAGGGTCCTATGCTATAGAATAAGGCACGTAAAAGAAATAAAAGTTAGAATGGAAAAAAGTTGGAAAGAATGAAGCAAAACTGTTATTCTTTGCAGATGACTTGAATGCAAATGTAGAAAAATCTAAAGGAAATCAGAAATAAATTATGATTAATATTCTATAATTCTGCAGATATAAAAACAATATATAAATGTAATATAAAAATACATCCCTCTAATTTTCCAAATAATATATTTTTTAAAGATATATGCAAGAGCAAAAAAAAAAGGAAGAAGTACCTTGGAATAAACTAACAGAAATGTTAGAACTCTACAGAGAAAATTGTAAAATTTTACTGCAGGCAATTAAAGAAGGTATATGTATACTATGTTCATGGATTCAAAGATTCAATACCTTAAAAATATCAATTTGTCCCAAATTGACTTAGAACTTCAATAAAATCCCAGTTTAAATCCCAAAAGGCTATTTTTCTGAAACTTGACAAGCTGCTTCCAATATCCATATAGTAATGTGAAGGAGCAAGAACAAGAAAGAAAGATTTGCTCTAGTTGATAGCAAAACTTTTCACAAAGCTATAGTAATTAAGACTGTGTGGTAATGGTGCAAAAAACACAAATAGACCAATGAAAAGGCATGGAGAATACAGAAATAACATATGTGAATAGTAGTACCATGATGGGAGTGGCACAATATTAATAATATACTTTTCGATTAAGTCTGCGAAAAGTGAGTGCTCATTTGGGCAAAAAAATGAAATTGGACCATTACCTCACACCATCCACAAAAATTAACTGCAAGCAGATTAAAAACCTAATTCTGAAAAACTATATACCTTTTATCTAGAAAAATATCATCATAACCTCAAAGTGAGGAAGGATTTCCTAAATAAGAATAGTGATTAATTGTAAAGGAAAAGACTGATAAAATTTGACTATCTTTAAATTAGGATTCCTGCTCATGATAGGAAGTACATGATAAAGAAATACATGATAAACACATGATAAGGAAAATAAAAAGAGGAAGAAAGCGTATTTGTAATATTGTATATAACAAGAGGATTATCATTAATTCATTTTTTTAACTCCTATACAGATCAGTAAGAAAAAGACATCAACCCAATAGAAAAATAGGCAAAAATCTTGAACAAGTACTTCACAAAAGAGGGTATCTGAAGTAGGCATTAAGAAACCTCATGAATATGTCTTCTTTTGAGAAGTGTCTATTCATGTCTTCTGCCCATTTTTTGACTTGATTATTTGTTTTTTGGGTGTGAATCATGGAACACTACATCAAAAACTAATGATGTACTGTATGGTGAATAACATAACATAATAAAAAAAAAACAGAAAAAGAAACCTCATTAATAACCAAGAAAATGCAAATAAAGGCCAAGAAGTCATTACGCACCCACCAGATTAGCACAATTTAAAATGACTAACATACCACAATAGCCAAACTATGGAAAGAGCCTAGATGTCCATCAACAGATGAATGGATAAAGAAGATGTGGTATATATATACAATGGAACACGATGCAGCCATCAAAACACCTCCAAAATTTTGCCATTTGCAATGACGTTGATGGAACTAGAGGGTATTATGCTAAGCGAAATAAGTCAATCAGAGAAAGACAATTATCATATGATCTCTCTGATATGAGGAATCTGAGAGGCAGGGTGGGGGGGTTGTTGGGGGAAGGGAGGGAAAAATGGAACAAGATGGGACCAGGGAGGGAGACAAACCATAAGAGACTCTTAATCTCAGGAAACAAACTGAGGGTTGCTGGGGGGGTAGACAGGGTGGCTGGGTTATGGGCATTGGGAGGGTATGTGCTATAGTGAGTGCTGTGAATAGTGTAAGACTGATGATTCACAGATCTGTACCCCTGAAGCAAATAATACCTTATATGTTAATAAAAAAAAATGACTGATGTATTGATACACAGTAACTAAAATAGCATAAAGTTTAAAAAGTAAAAAAATAAATAAAATGACTGACACATCAGGGATTGGCAAGAATGCAGAGCAACAGGGACTTTCATGCACTTTCGTCAGGAGTATGAACTGGTAGAACCACTTTGGAGAACACTGACATTATTTACTCAAGTTGCAGATGTGCATAGGATAGGAGTCAACCATTTCACTTCTTGATATACCTCCAAGAGAAACTCATGCCACAAGTGCCATTTTAGATTAAATTGTCTTTAAAATTCGTGTTTTGAAGCCCTAGCCCCCATGTGATATATTTGGAGATAGGGTTTTTAAGAGGTAATTAAGGTTAAATGAGGTTATAAGGATGGGGCCCAATCCAACAGGACTGATGTCCTTCTAAGATGAGGAGACACCAGGAGTGTGCACATACAAAGTAAAGGCCACATCAGGACACAGCAAGATGGCAGCGGTCTACACACCAAGGAAAGAACTTTCACCAGAAACCAACCCTCCTGACACCTTGATCTTGGACTTTTTTGCCTCCAGAACTGTGAGAAAACTCATTCCTGTTGTTTAAGCCCCCCAGTCTGTGGTATTTTGTTATGGGAGCCCTGGCTGGCTAATACACATGCACTGAGATCCAACCGTAAGAATGTTCAGAACAGTATTCTCTTCCCAGAACATTCAAAAATAGCAAAACTAACTCAGCAAAACATAATTCAGAAATGCATATTAGAATAATTAGAAAGAAAGTGAGAAAAATATTATTACAGAGGTCAGAATAGCAGGTAAGGAGATTTTGTGATTCCCATCTTATGACCGAGGTAATGATTGCACAGGTTATTATTCATTCAACTATACACTCATGAATGATGCCTTTTTCCCTACATATAGATTATATTTCACAATTTTAAAATGTTTAAAAACTATACTATATCATAAACTAAGTATAAGCAAACCCAATGATATTCTGATTTTTCCTATTATGATTGGCTTAATAGCTTTCATTACATTTCAATATTTTGTTTTTCTCTTTTTGTGAACGTCCCTGATTATTGATGCTGTACACATGTGTGTGGTCAGCCTAATGAATAATCTAGTGATAGATGCCAGCATCTTTCCAGGCCTTAGAGACACAGTAGTGAAGAAGCCATGTGAGGTCCTCACTCTCAAGGAACTGACAGGCTGATTTAGCTTCCCTAAATCCAAAAAAAAATGCCATCATAAGCCAGTTAATACCACCTGTTGTATAGGATTGCTCTAAGAATTAAATGCCTGGCTTAAAGCAACTGTGTATTGAACCAGCAACTATTCAAAAAGGGTAGTTCTGTTCCACATTCCAGGAAGGAAAGGCAGGTTTTATGTCTTATCAATCCAAGCTAAAAATAAAAACTTAAAACAAGATCAGAAAAGTAGGGCCTAAGAGCCAAATCTGGCCCATCTTTTGTCTATGTAAATAAAGTTTTATTAGCACACAATCACAGCAATTCATTTATGTATCATGATACAGTGGCAGAGCTGAATAGTTCCAACAGAGATGGTCTGGCCCACAAAGCCTAAATATTTACTAGCTGGTTTTTATTAGCAAAAAAACTTGCCAATTCCTGGTAGGGCTCTGCCTTTTCAGAAGATATAAAGTATTTATTTAATGTCAATTGCTAAGCACATACTTTTACTACTATTACATTATGTTAATGAACAACTGAATGAAAAATACAGTATCTCTATTAAGAAGTCTCTACCCAGTGTAAGCAGGAAGCATAGTGTGTGTGGAAATTGACATGTATTCTTAGATCTATTTAAATTCTATAGCATTTTCACATCTTCCATCATAGCTGTGTGTACTTTTCATCACATACCTTCACAGGAATTTTCTTGTCAAAATCAGGGAAGTGAATTAGTCTATTTAGTTTGGATACATACAGTATCATTATGGTCGTTGCCATCTAAAAAAAAAAGAGGGGGAGGGAGAAACTTCAGCAAAATATCTGGAAAGACTGACGTACAAGGACATCATCAGAAGAAAACACATTTATCAAAAAGAAAATATTATCCAGAAAAATCCATTTTCCAGGTCCCAAATGGTAACTATTTCTTAAAATATTAAAATTGTTTTTCTTTCCAATGTATAAATTCCATCAGAACTATAGGCAAACAGCGTAAGATCAAATAGACTCACACATATATGTATTATCTCAAGGGGCTCAAGGAACAGTGACAGAGGGGAAAAAAGAAATGATGTCCCCAAAACTGGCCAGAGTGACCACAGTCAGAGAGGCCACTCCTTGATTCTGGACCGTACTTCCTGTGTGCAGAGCATATGGTCACCTTTCCACATAGAGACTGGGGGTACCTTGAGTGGGCAAACTCCACATAGAAACACACTTTCTGTAATGTCCAATATTCCTATAACACAGAGGACAAATTAAGAGGAAAACAGTTTTAAAAGGGATTTATTTTTCTCTTCAGTCTAGCCAGTCCTGCAAAAATGTCTCATTCGAATCCTATTAATCTGGAGTACATCAAGTATATTAGAAATACTCCAGATTATTATTATGAAATAAAAAATTTTATTTTTTTATTTATTTTTAAGATTTTATTTATTTATTCGACAGAGAAAAAGAGAGCAGGAACACAAGAAGGGGGAGTGGGAGAGGGAGAAGCAGGCTTCCCGCCGAGCAGGGAGCACAATGTGGGCCTCGATCCCAGGACCCTGGGATCATGACCTGAGCCAAAGCCAGACACTTAACAAATGAGCCACCCAGGCTCCTCGAAATAAAAAAAATTTTAATATCATCTTCCTATGTAAATTTTAGAACTTACTCAATTTTCTCATATTATGATGCAAAAATTTAAGAACTCCTTCAACATGATTATCATCCTAAACCTTGAGCTTAATGAGTTTACAAATGTAATACTTATGATAGATTAATATAACATGAGCCCATCTTGAATTATAATTATAGTTTGTATTTATAACTTACTTTATAATTCTTACAGAAATATACTAACACTTATTTAAAATATTCTGCAACTCAGACTTTTTAAATTAGGTCTGCCGCTCTCTTTCCCCACAAATTGCACATCAGAAAGGATTTACTTTGAGTACAAGCCAGTGAGTTTATTTGCCTTGGGGATTACTAAGGGCACATTATCACATATTCACTGTGATATTTTTTTTAAAGATTTTATTTATTTATTTGACAGAGAGAGAGATCACAAGTAGGCAGAGAGAGAGAGGGGGAAGCAGGCTCCCCGCTGAGCAGAGAGCCCGATGCGGGGCTCGATCCCAGGACCCTGAGATCATGACCTGAGCCGAAGGCAGAGGCTTAACCCACTGAGCCACCCAGAAGCCCCTTCACCGATCTTTTAAAGTACTTTTTTCTACCTATTTCACACTGAAACATTAAGACAATATATTTTTGACCTTAAGGAAATATATTAATTTCTTATCATTTTTCCCTAAAATGATGTTGCAAAGAGTGCCTTATCTGCAAAACATTTAACCAGAATAATATTTAATCATATAAATGACATCTTTTCCAAGATTCACAATTAAAAATTTAGTTAACATATACAAATTTCCTAATTTTACATTTTTCTCCCTATAATTAAAGCAAAACCAAACGAACAAAAAAAGGTGCCTTTGGTGCCTATTCCCACTTGCCTACTAGAAATCACCAGCATATGATCAAGAGAGTAAACAAGCCATGAATTAATATTAATGGGAAATTTCAGAAGGAGCCAAATGGGATTAGTCTGAAAGCTTATCCAACCTCCTCTTTATACTTGAGAACAAAAAAATCACAAACTGCAGGAAGCAAAATGCAAACATGTTTAGTTGGGCCCATAGAGAGTTTTGTAAAAATTGGAATGTGTTCCATTTACATTTACATTTTGATGTAAAAATTCAAAATCCCTGCCTCTCTTGAAACACCTCCAGGGCTTTGATAATAAGGGTGTAGTGAACCCAATCTCATCTCTCCAGCCCTTTTCCTCACAGAACAGTGGCTTAAACTGAGTACCACTAGCACACTACAACTGGGGCAACTGTGCTCCTGGTCCTACCCCAGCCTTCAACCCATTCATTTGTTGCCCACCAGGCCTTGGAAGCTTTCAGTCTTCTGGCCCCTTGTTTTAGGGTAATTAAATTCAATTAAGGAAGTTGAAACAAGTAGTTGTTTTTTTTTCTCCAAATACAACTGTTCCTAAATTATAGAAAGACATAAGATGTGTCAATATTTCATGCTGTTTCACCAAAAGTTACCACGATCCTCTGGCTCTCTGCCAGCTGAATAAATCTGTAAACCATGGTCTTAAACAAAAGCACTTAAAATTTCATCATGTATGATGACAACTAATTAAGCAGTTAATTTTTCTTTTTCACTTACCTGTCCAATTCCAAGAAAAATTGGTGATGGGAATCTGTTTAAAAACAGAATAACAAACAATTTTAACTGATAAAAGTTTGCAGACAGTCTATAATACATAATGTCAGGAGTTATTAAAAAATCTTAGACCAGGGCACCTGGGTGGCTCAGTAGGTTAAGCCTCTGCCTTCGGCTCAGGTCATGATCTCAGGGTCCTGGGATTGAGCCCTGCATCGGGCTCTCTGCTCAGCGGGTAGCCTGCTTCCTCCTCTCTCTCTGCCTGCCTCTCTGCCTACTTGTGATCGCTCTCTGTCAAATAAATAAATAAAATCTTAAAAAGAAAATTAAAAAATAAAAAATCTTAGACCGACCACGATCCTGGGATCCTAGGATTGAGTCCCACTCCAGCTCCCTGCTCAGTGGGGAGCCTGCTTCTCTCTCTCCCTCTGCTCCTCTCCCCGACTCATGCTCTCTCATTCTTTCTCTCTCTCTCTCAAATAAATAAAATCTTTAAATAACAATAACAACAATAATAATATACCCAGGAACAAATCTTAAAAAAGACTAAAGATTACAATTGATGAGAAAAAAAACTTGTGATTCTTGCCTGTATGTTCACACATAATCTTCTGCACTTTTACAAGATGTAAAAACAATATATAACCCTGTAAAAACTGTTCATTCTGTGGAGTTCTTTCTTCCCTGTGAAGAGCATGTTTCCCAGGCAGCTATCCTAAATTGTACTCCAATAAAATTTTCTTTCTTACTTTTAGAGATTCTAAAAGGTTTGTTCATTTTGTGTTGACATGATGGATGAGAACAGAGAGGAGGACAGATAACACACATATGTGACAAAGAAGATAGTGCAGCGCAGTGAGGGAAAGATGGTCTTTCAACAAATGGCACTGGGTAATTTAGATACACAGTCCTGACCCCCTACTTCGCACCATTTTTAGCACACAAACCTGCACTGCACTGTCTCCCAGCCATTCTCTCAGCCTACTAAAATAGAGGGAAATACCACCCCCCACATACATACACACCCCTCCCCAATCTGTATGTCAGAGGGAAATGCACCAATTTCAGCTAGAGCAAGAAGAGAATAAAGAACGGACTTACCTTATCAAAGAAAATAGAATGAATGTCTGGACAGTACCACCAGGAGAA
The DNA here is from genome assembly GCA_028534135.1 of Potos flavus. Taxonomy (NCBI): domain Eukaryota; kingdom Metazoa; phylum Chordata; class Mammalia; order Carnivora; family Procyonidae; genus Potos; species Potos flavus. The sequence continues at coordinate 55,514,838 of CM052892.1, read as the reverse complement.
TAAAACTAATTCCAAGGGATGGATGTCAGTTGTGCCATCCAGACCCCCTTCTGAACTGAGCATTCATTCCCCCAGTTGCCCAAGAACATCTTCAGCTGAAGAAAGCTGCCTTGCCAAATTGCAAATGCCCTCCCCGTGAGCATCCTGCATTCCGACCGTCTGTACAAGAAGTATAAAAGGCCGGGGCCCCCACCCCAATTCAGGATTGGTCTGGTGGGCCATCCCAGCTCCAGAGCCCCTGGGATCAGGCTTTGCTGTGCTTGCAGTACAGCCAAACCCTACTTCCCTCACTCTTGCCCGGGAGTGGATCCTAAGACCTCTCCCCCATATACTGCCTCCGCATCTCAGAATCGGCTTTCCAGAGAACATAACCTGTCACAGCAAATGAAACGGCAAGACAGCAACATAAACAAACAGTGAAACAACAAGAAAAGGCTTACAGAAGACAGACAAAAAGGCCAGGTTAGAGGAAAATATAGTACAAGGAGAGAAGGAACTCAATAAAGAGAGAAAATGATTCAAAGATAAAAAGCAAATTTGTTGATGTGAGGAAAATAAATAGACTGAATCTTCAGATCTAAAAGTACACTGTTAAAGAAAGTTCCACATGGGGGGATGCCTGGGTGCCTCAGTTGTTAAGCGGCTGCCTTCGGCTCGGGTCATGATCCCAGGGTCCTGGTATGGAGCCCCGCATCAGGCTCCCTGCTCTGCCAGAAGCCTGCTTCTCCCTCTCCCACTCCCCCTGATTGTGTTCCTTCTCTCTCCATCAAATAAATTTTTTAAAAAATTAAAAATAAATAGGGGTACCTGGGTGGCTCAGTAGGTTAAAGCCTCTGCCTTTGGCTTAGGTCATGATCTCAGGGTCCTGGGATTGAGCCCCGCATCGGGCTCTCTGCTCAGCGGGGAGCCTGCTTCCCCCTCTCTCTCTGCCTGCCTCTCTGCCTACTTGTAATCTCTCTCTCTGTCAAATAAATAAATAAAGTCTTAAAAAAAATTAAAAATAAATAAAGACTGTTCGACCTAAGTAAAGCAGTAGCCATGAAATCCATAAAAAAAAAAAAAAACAAAAAAAAAAAAACACCTACCTGACAATGGAATCCATCAATTAGGAATCAAATCAAAACAATGAATTTAGGAATGGAGACATTGTGGTAAAAAGGCTGTTGCTGATTACTGTCTACATTTAAATATAGAACAGATTCAAACAGCTGTGGGAGTATAATTACACAACAGGATGCTACATTATAAAACAAGATGTGGAAGGGAGACAGGAAGAAGCATGCAAGTATTTTCACCCTTCATAGCAGGGACGTCTTATACTGAAATGTGTTTACAATTGAAACATGTTTACATGAAATGTGTCAACATGATGAGATCAACTTTTTTAAGATTTTATTTATTTATTTGGGAGAGAGAGAGAAAGAGCAGGGGCAGAGGGAGGGGCAGAGGAGAGAGACAAGCAGACTCCCCATTGAGTGGGAAGCTGATGTAGGGCCCCATCCCATCATGACCTGAGCTGAAGGCAGACACTGAAACAACTGAGCCACCCAGACGTGCTGATGAGATCAAATTCTTAATGTTTTTCATGACCTCTTCGTCTTAGAGGGATCTTTTAAGAAATACTAACACTTGTAGTAAAGAAATCTATATTTGAAATTCAGTTAAAACTAAATTTCAAACATACGTGCACCTTGCAATCCCCACCTAAGATAAGCTTCAAATGCAGCCAACATAACAAATAATGACATAGCCCCAAAATGATACAATAAGAGTTCACTCGGTCAGCAATGCAGCAGCCTTGCCAAAAAGGTTTAATCTGGATGTAATCAAGCTCTTAGATCTAAATTTCAGTTGGGAAATAAGCTAGGCAAGCCTTCAAAACATAAATCAGACAATCGATGGGGGACATTTTATAAAATACCTGGCCCAGCCTTTTCAAAAAGTCAGTATCATGGGGAAGAAATGGGATGAGGAGCTTTTCTAGATTAAAATAAACTATAAAGACATAACTCGATGCATTTACGAAACCTGACTGGATTTTGATTTAAATGTTTCAAACAACCATAAAAATATCTTGGGACAACTGGGATGATTATATAGTTGGTATTAGATTACTTTAGGAAATCATTAAAGTTTGTTAAAAGCAAAAACGATACTATGCAGGAGACTACCCCTGTTTCAGGAGAGACATGTTAAAATATTTTGGAGTGCAGAAAAATGATGTTTGCAACTTACTTTCAACGGAGGGGGTGAAGCAAATAAAATGTTTATAATTGCATCTCGGTGATGTATATATGGGTATTCGTTGTACTCTGTATGCTTGAAACTTTTTACTATGAAAAGTGCTGGGGGGACACCTAGGAGATACTTAAAAAAATAATTAAAGATTTCACTGGGAGGGGAGGGCAAGATGGCAGAGAATTTGGAGACGCTGTTACAACCGGTCTCCTATAGTGAGCTGGATATCTACCAGAACACACTGAACACCATGAGATCAGCCTGAGAAGTAAGATTTTTCACTTCTGGATCTCTACAGGAGCAGAAGGCAGCATCGGAGAGGTAAAGCAGAGTGGGAACACGCGAAGATATCTGAGGATAAACAGAAGGGGGAGGGAGCCACCAGAAATGACCCAACGACAGTGATATCCCAAAGGAAAGTGCCCTGTGGTTAGGGACCAGCATTAACTTAGAGCCCGGTTAAAAACACTTAAAAAGAGCAAAAGACCTTAAGGAGCAACCAGTGGAAGTGGGTGGTCACGGGCACGGGCCTAAGCCCACGTCCCCAGGAAGGGCACCAACCGCATCAAAGAGACACTGGTGGGGGATCCAGTCTGTGGTTCACGAACCTGCAACTTTCCGCCCCTTGCACCATTTAGAGGGCAGGGCACACTCCTGCAAGTGCCTTAGAGAGCCTGGCGTGGTTCAGGAGCCTGCAGCTTTTCTCTGTGTGCTGCACTGCATGGGCTGGGTGCACTCCCCCAAGTCCCTGAGAGATCGGCTGCAAGCCATAGCCGGAGGTCTCTAGGACCGCGGGACATCCACCGCCTGCCACAGGGTCTGGGCGCACCCAGCTGCCGCCACTGGAGAGAACACCGCCACTTGGGGCAGGAATTGGAGCACACTCAGCGAGGACCGGGAGCCCAGACAACAGTAGCGGCAACAGCAGCCACCAGAAACCAGTTTCCTAAACCTCGAGGCTTTGGTCGCGGGAGGGTGCAGAGATTACTGAGGGCCTCTCGGGCCCACTGGGCCGGTGGCTGGGGATGCGCACCGCCTGTGGCGGGCTGCGGTGAGAACGGTGCTTGCAGAGGGGAGCAGACTGAGGCTTCTCTGAGACGCGGAGGTCAGGGCACGGGCAGACTCCTTGCTTGGACTCTCTGAAAAGGCAAAAAAACTGCAATAGAGGGAAAACCTCCAGAGAGCAGAAGCCTGAAAAACTGTTTTCCACAGAGCCCAGGCCCTTGATTGGAGGTGGGGCGACTCAACCCAAGCAAGATTGACTGGAAAACAGCGCGGCAGGCCCCTCCCCCAGAAGACAACCCAAAAACAATAAGACAATAACCACAGGGCCCCCGTAAAAATATAAAACCCCAACAGTAGGGGAAATCAATATATTAAGCTCCCAATAATACCCTAAAACCTGTATATTTCATAGATACAAGGTTTTTCTTCCTTTCTTTCTTTTCTATGTTTTTTCACTCATTCTGTTTCTTGGTGTGTTTTTTTGTTTGTTTTTTTAAACTACTTAACATTACAGCTAGAGGCTTAATAGAACATATGGAAGAGTTATAACCGCCCTCCCATCCCTCCTTATCCGTCTGTGAGTGTTTCTATGTATCTACTTTTGTTCTGGTATTATATAAACCTTATTCTTGAGGTTCATTTTGACTAGGTTCTTTTATTTCTTGCCATATACTTTTGTCGGTCTTTATGTTTGTTCGTGTTTGTTTATATACCTTATAAATCTTATTTTGGGGTCCATTCTGGCTGGGATCTCTTCTTTTTCTCTTTCTCTCTCTTTTCTTATCTTCACTCTTTCTTTTTGGTGGTGAATTCCAATTGCTCCAAAACCTTCCAGGGTGCACCGTGCCTGGATCGTGGGTGATATATTCAGCTATACATCCTCTCATCCACCTCTCATCAAAATGACTAGGAGGAACACCCAACAGAGGAAAAACCCAGAGACTGCGCCCTCTCCCTCAGAACTACTGGAC
>CM052892.1:55488857-55510124 GCA_028534135.1 Potos flavus | reverse complement strand
ACTGTGGAAAGAGCCAAGATACCCTTCAACAGATGAATGGATAAAGAAGATATGGTCCACATACATAATGGAATATTATGCAGCCATCGGAAAGGACAAATACCCAACTTTTATATCAACAGGGACGGGACTGGAAGAGATTATGCTGAGTGAAATAAGTCAAGAGGAGAGAGTCAATTATCATATGGTTTCACTTACGTGTGGAGCATAACGAAAAACACGGAGGACATTAGGAGTAGAAAAGGAAAAGTGAATTGGGAGAAATCGGAGGGGGAGACGAAGCATGAGAGACTGTGGACTCTGAGAAACAAACTGAGGGTTTTGGAGGGGAGGGGGTGCGGGGTTAGGTGAGCCTGGTGGTGGGCATTAAGGAGGGCATGTATTGCATGGAGCACTGGGTGTGGTGCATAAACAATGAATCTTGGAACACTGAAAAAATTAAATTAAATTAAAAAAAAAAATAGAAGTGGTTTTCCTCCCATGAAAGTCTGCACTGCTCCGTGCTGAAGGATGGAGGCAGGTGGTAGGCTGTGTGGGATGAATGCCTCCCCAGTGGGCCTGGGGAAGGATTTGCAGAGTGGGATGTGCAGACACGAGCTGGAGGTGGCGCTGGGCGTGGACACCTGGCAGGTCATGCCGAGCACATGGCCCCGGGAGTGACTGCAGGAAGTGGGGCTGCACTGGCTGAGAGGGTTTGTCAGTGGATCCTGAAGTTCCCAAGGTTGATGCCAGTCCAGGGAGAGAGGAAGACCAGGATTCTGTTATGTGAGTGACAGGAGTTCAAGAGCCACTGCAGGACCACAAGGAGTGGTTAAGTCTGGAGCACATGGAGCCTGGACAGTGGGGAGGCACAAGGACTCAACCTCACCTCCTGGCCAGACCCAGGGTGAGACCAACATCCAGCTGCATCCAGGGGCCAAGGGAGCTGCGTCTTCAGGAGAGAGCAGGTTTTCATCAGAGTAAGAGAAAATTTCAAGTTGTTTTTGTTTTTAATATGGATTTCCTCATTCCCACCACTGGAGACTCGATTCAGTAGCTTTTATAAAAACCTCTCCAAGTAATTCACACTCCCAGGCAGGTTTGGAAACCGCTGTGTTAAATGATCCCCAAAGTCCTGGGATGCATAAAGAAGCAGACATACAGCAAATGCTTGTCGAACTAAATACAACTAAGCTCTATATTTTTATTAAGCACCATTATAAATTCTTGCATGTCATAGAGAACAGTATATTATAATGGCAACCAAAAAAGCCCACTCCAGACCACCTGCACAACCCTCATGAATCTGATTCCAAAGATCCACTGGTGTGACCAACTGGCCACAGATTCTTAGATGACCTTGCTTTTCCCTCTCACCTTCACAGGGTCTGAGAGTTCACATGCTGCAAAGACCTCTCTGTCCAATCAGATAAATCTAGCATTACAATGAATGAAAGAAGTCTAACAAAACAAAGAACAAAGACCACCCATCAGTCTTGTACACCAAACAGAAACAATCTGTTCAAAATGGAAAAGAAAAAACATCCCTTGAGTTACATTCCCATGACCCTGTGGATTAGGTAATTACTGAAACGTCCTTCCTTCTATTCTACAACACAACATTCTATCTTCAAACAGCTAATGTTTGGATCAGATTTCTATGGTTTATTGTTTTAATGAAATTAACCCAACCCTCTTCCCCTCAAAAATGTGCTCCTAAAGCATTCTGAGATGAGAGAACAAACAATGTTATTTGAACGGGGTCCTCCGATTGTATATTATGTTATGGAAATGTGAAATGTTTACTTCTAAGGATTGAAAGAGTTTTGTCTTGCAGAGACAAAAATCCATTTCCTCCTTCAATCGTGGAACTCAAAATTTTAAAGATGGAAAGACTAGAGCATGAGATGTCTCATCTAATAATAATTTTTTCCAGTTGGGCGCTGTGCTTCATCTTCAAACCGCTTAACCAGTGTTTATTGGTCCCCGCTTCCAGCAAGAAAACACACATTTTTGGAGGCAGTGAACTGCCATGGCCGGAGACCACACAGCTCCGTCAAGTGCTGAAAATCGAGACTGACCTTCAAACTTCATCCAACATAATTATCAACCACTCCCAAACAAGCCTTTTAATACTATCCTCTTGTTTTTCTTATCATAGATATCTTAAGTTTTCTTTTTCTTTCATTAGCTTGCATTTATGTGTTAAATGATACAGGTTCAGGTATATGTTCATTCTAATTTCTTTGAGGCAGCACTTGTGTCTTCCATAGACACCAGCAAGCATACTTGCAACACACTTGTAGAGACCCTGTAGGTCTGTAGGATCACCAAAAAATATCCCAAACCTCTCTCTTCCTCCAGATCTGCCGCTACCCCTCACCCCAGTCCCAAGCCATCTCTTAGAATTATCTAGAAAATGGCAATCGCTTCCTAGCTCCTCTCCCTGATTCCAATGCCATCAGTTCTCCAACCACCTGCCAGCCAAAGAAATCTTTTTAATCCCACAAATTACGTCATGTCACTCCTCATGCTAAAACCTTCTAAGGGACTCCCAAATGCATTTAGACTAAAATCAAAACTATTTATCATGGTTTCCCTGCTTCCTCCCTGGTCCCCCAATATCTGCTCTCAACACACCAGCCAGAGGGATTTAGTTCATGTTACTCCTCTGCTCAGCACCTTCTAGTGTCTCCCACGGCTGCTTCAGAGGCCCTACGCGATATAGCAATCCATTACCCTGGGACCTCATCTAGTATCATTCCCACCCAAACACCTTTCTCTTTCATGTTTGCAGTGTTCTTCTCTCATTTCCCTCACCTCACTCATCTCTTGGCTCAAATGTCACCTCCTCAGTGAAGCTTCACTGATCACATGAGACGGCAAATTCTTTCCCATGCCCACACTCCCTAACTCCCTTTCCTGCCTTACTTTTTTTCTCCTGGCCACACAACTGCATCTGACATAATATAAATTCTACCAGTTTATTTACTGATTCACTAGAAAGCTCCATGTAAGCTCTAGGAGGATGGATATTTGCTCCATCACATTTGGGATTGTGATCTGCTTTATTCATTCCTATATCCCAGGTGCCTAGAACGGTGCCTGGCACATAACAGGTGCTTAATAAATATTATTGAGTGAAGGAAGGATCTGATCCTGCCTTCCCTGCCTCCCTCCCCCGTCATCTCTTACCTTCTTCCACTTGCTCATTCATTTCCTCCAGCAGACCAAACTCATGCCCCCTTCCTCGGGTTCCTTTCAGTTTGGAATGCTGTCGAGCCAACCACTCCACCCCAGGCACTCTCATACCATACCTGAAATCACCCTGCTTATTCATGAACCCACTTCTTTTCTGTCTCTACCACTGATGTGGAATCTCCAGAGCAGGGGCTCTGTGCAGATCACAGCTGCTTCCCAGGTGCCTGCAATGGGCTTGGCACACAGTACGTGCTCAGGAGCCAACTGTTGGAGGTGTAACCAGCCAAGCTCCTGTGGGTCTCAGCTTTCTCAAGTATAAAATAAGAAAGCTGAAGATATTCTCTGAGTTCTCTTCTAGGTTCTTTATAAAACTATGAGTTCACGGTCTTGCAGCACAGTGTGGTTTACAAAGAGCCCTCTCACTTATGGCAGCTCCTACAAAACTCTGGGACGTAATTAATAGGCTTGTAATTATCCAGCTTTTGCATCTAAGAAAACTGCTGACTATGGGTCTAGCCCAAGAGACACAGCTATTAGATGGTGTAGCTGGATCTAAATCCACAGTGCTTTCAGTGCTGATATAAGGATAGCAGAATTAAACAGGAATTTCTAGTCCTTATAAATAGGCTCAAGGAACCACAAATCTGGCTTAGGGCACACTAATCCAAAAAAGTACATCATGTGAACTTCTAATTGTTTTCCCCAAACGCATTGGTAATTTGAGAATGAAAGATCAAACGAGGCACGTCCCGGCTCAGGACTCCTCTGATTGTGGAACATCTAGATCTGCGTAAAGAACTATTCTCCTTTAAAGTTCACATTCAGATCACTTGTTCCAGCTCGCCGGTACATTTGAAAGCTTTGGGGTGTAGCTCTGCAAGCGCAGCTACGCAGTGTCTTACAGCAGCGCTAAGCAGTGGTGAGGCGTGTCCGCGTTCCCCGACAGTAAAATGACTGTTAGGTGGGGGTTTGGTTTTTGGAAGCCTGCGAAGGTCCGGGCTCCGTGAAAACAGCCACCGCCGCTGGCACTGGAGTCAGCAGGGAGGCTCCGTGCTCTCTGTCCCGGCCAGCCCGCGGACCTCGGCGCCGCCGAAGTGCTCGCAGGGCAAGGGGCAGCCCCGCCGCGCCCCCACCCCCGGGACCTCGCGCGGTACCGGGAGCCGGAAGGTCCCAGGACCGGGCTCCGCGGAGCAGCGGGGCGCGCCGCGGCCCACGCCCGGCCCCCTGGCGTCCTCCTCACCCGTAGGTGGTCAGCAGTCCCTTGTTGACCAGCACGATAAGGAAGGAGCAGGTCCCGTAGAAAAGCGCCGACAGCAGCTTGGCCAGCCGGGAGGGCAGCCGCGCGGACGCGGGATCCGGGTCCGCGCCCTCCGCCTGGCGGCCGGCCGTCATGTCCCGCGGCCGCCCGCCCGCCGCTCGGAGCCCTGAGGCCTGAGCCGGCAGCCCTCCGCCGCCCTCCGCCGCGCTCCGCCGCGCTCCGGCCCGCCCCGCCCCAGTTCCGTCCCCGCCCGCGGCCGGCCCGCCAGAGGGCGCGGCCGCAACAGGAAGGGCCGCGGCCGACCCGAGTGCGCGTCCCCGGAGAGCGCCCGCGGCTGCGGCGCGGACGGTGCGGGCGCCTGGGGCTCGCGCTCGCCAGCTCCCCGGGCTAAGCTCCTCCTTCTCACCGACGGACTGCAGAAACCGCGTTGGGAGAGTTGAGCCGCCTTTCCTTGTTCCCAGCTGCCCATCTGAGGACCAACGCTTCAGTTTAGCCTGCGCGTTTGTTTTCCCTTTTTTTTCCCTCTACACTTTTTAACGTATAATTTACGTACAGGGAAATGCAGGTTTCACGAGCCCACCGTTCGTTGTTTGGACAAATGTGTACATCCTTGTAACCACCCAAATCAACACGTTTCCATAACCTCAAATAGTGCCCTTCGTGCCCAACTGAAGGCAATCCCATCTCATTCTGATTTCTATTGCGGAGTTAAATTTGCCTCTTCTAGAATTTCATATAAATTTCATATTAGTATGTAGTTTCAGGGCTTTTACCGTTTATGGCTTTTGCCACCCCCCTTGTTCCTTTAAACTGCAGAGTAGGACTACAGTTTATCCATTCACTGGTTGATGGGCATGTTGGTTTTTCCTATTTAGGGCTTTTATACAAAATGCTTCCATGAACCTTAATGTACAAGTTCTTGTGTGAACGTCTGTGTTCATTTTTCTCCAGTAAATACGTAGGAGTAACAAGGGTTAAGGTGGGTGCAAAGTCTCAAGTCTTTTCTTGCCTCTAGCTGCTCTATGGCTGGTTCTCTCCTTAACTTCAGGGCCCACTGCTTTTCTAGGCGAATAGCAACCAACTTCAGTGTTTGTTGTTCATTGAAGGAGAGCCTCCCAGAACTGCCTACTGGGATCACACTCTACCTGATGTAGCATTTTTTTCAAATAAGCATCCCATATTTTTATTCTCAATAATTAACTTTAAAAGTCTGAAATTTTAGCTTTTTAGAAAAGCTAAAGATTTCAAATGAAAGAAATGTTTGAGCCAACTGTTGATGCCATAAAATTGTTTTTCTGTTGTAGGCACTGAAAAACCATGAACATTTTCAGCACTTACAAGAACTAAAGCAGAACTTTTAACAAATAATTAGCTCTAAGAAAGGCAAGAAGTAAGAGTCCACATTACCCAAAATAAAAAAGCAAACACAGGTTGAGACCATTTTAAAATAGAAAATGGGTGCCTGGGTGGCTCAGTCGGTTCAGCTGCTGATTCTTGATCTCAGCTCAGGTCTCCATGTCAGTCTTGAGTTCAAGCCCTGCCCAGCATGGAGCCTACTTAAAAATAAATAAATGAATGAAATGAAATGAAATAGGAAATGAAATCATATTCCAGTTGAACCAAAATCTCTTGAACTTAACATCATTTTGGATAGTTTCCTTTAAAAAGATCAATTTAGTTTCCAGTGAGTCTCCAAATAAGTTTTGGCTGCAAAACAGTAAACTCACTTTTAATAACAGCCTTAATCATATTTGCATTTAATTTGCTTCTACAACATACATACTTCCAGGATCTGAAGTGGCTGTCAAAATCTCATCCTAACTCTGTTTAAATCACAACTCACATCGAAGAGTCGCGTGTGAAATTCTTTTGCTCAAAGCGTAGACAGGCTGAACCTTGCCTATTACAAGTATATGACTAAAGATAAATAACTAACGTCAAAATTAAACCAACTTGCTTGACTCTTTAAAAAGTAAACAGGCCCCCGAGTGGCTTCTCAGGGAGGTGACCACATTCAACACATCCCGAATATAAGTGAAATAAAATCCCAGTCCTTGATCACCCTTCCATAAGGCCTGAAATACAGCTGGCAATACTTATTCATACCAGTGTATTTTTAACACTGTAACAATGAACCAAATGAGGAAGTTAAATATGTACAGTCTAAAAGGCCATAATTTTAAAGTAGGAAAAAGCAATTCACACTATGGTTTCACTATGCTAAACAGATGCCTAAGAGGAGACTGGAAATGAAATACAAAACACACCAAATAACAATATGGGAGGATGTAGGATTGTAGGTGACATTTCTACTTTTTCAATTTTTTTATACTACTGTTATCATGCTGTTGATAGGAAGACAAAGTATAAAGGGTTCAAGAATGAAAATGTACTTTAAACTGTAAATTAAAATAAATTTTTATTCAAAGCATCTTTTAAAATTACAGCATGTTTATTCTTATGCTGTTATCTTTGCCAAACTACAACTGAGCCATATGAAGCATAAAACACTTCAAAAATTTGAATGTAAACCACATTTTTAAAACAAAAAGCAGTCTTAACACACCTCAAATTTTAGATGCCAATGTATTTTGTCCAAGTATATAGCTTATATCAAAAAAGAACATTTTAAATATTTCAATAGTTAGTTGTAATTTCTTAAACTTTCAATTATACAAATAAAAAATGTTTGTGAATATAACTATTATAGTTGACAAAAGCTGACCAGAAAAACAAACAAAATCCTTACTTTTGAAGACCTTAAATTTTATTATTCATGAATTGGGAAGTATTTGTATTTTTTAGTACAATTTTACTGTCCTTTCTTCTTTAGGTAAGTTCATCAAATTTTAAATTTCCCAAGACTGATGAGTGTTGCTTTTCATAGTTCATTTAAGTTATATTTGAGAGGAAAAATTCTAGAGAAAATGCTGTAACCTAAACCATGGAAATTCTGATGCTACAGTCTCTCTTACTGTGCTTATAAGTGCTCCAAGTTAAAATTCTATATACCAGATTACAAACAAAATTCTTAGACCATTACAAATATAAATTCTCTTATTACAAAAAAATCCCTCAAGATTTGTAATTTACTATACAGAGGAATTACATTTTTAAAGTATGTCCTCATTCATACACATTATTTGTTACTATCATCTTTCACACTTCCACTTCTTTCCAAGACATTTACATACCACCCCTTCCCCATGGCTACGCATTTTAAACTATCTGTGTACTGCAACACCTGGAATTTTTGGATAAAGAAGCCTACGTTTTAGATAATGTTTAAACTACATTCATAGGCTACTACTTCAAAAAAGAAAAAAAAAGGCGTTGAAGAGCCCATATTTCCCTCTATTACTCTGAGTTTTACTCCAATTAACCAATCTATCAAATTACCATGCTATGCATGTCATTTAGTTTCTGCTTAAACAAAAGCTTAAATGATGGAGGTTTATGCCTACACATAAAGGAGGTGAACTGCTCAGGTCTTGATTTTTCTGTTCATGCTTCAGTACATAAAGTGGTATTTAAAAACTTCATCCGTTTGGAAAAATGGCTTAAAACCACCACACAAGTTAACACACTTGCAGTTGAAACTATTCCAGAAACCTACTTATTTGAGTAGCTAATATTTTCTGCAGTGTTTAACTGATAACTAAATTTAGTGAACACAAAATAGCTTGGCATGTTATTCTGAAGTAAAGCAAGAAGGTGGCTTTATGCACTGAAAATATAAATAGGAGGCTTCCATTTGCTAATAATTCTAAAAAAGCAGTACAATTAAAATTTAGTGTTTGCTAACAAAAGATCTAAAACAGTTCACTACAAAACCACCCTGTAGATGTCCCTTTTATTAATAAAAATCCAAGTGCCAAATCTCATTACAGGGCCCATAATATTAAAAAAAAAAAACCAATTACCAAGTTATCTAGACTTTGCAAGATTAATCACTCAATTTCAGCAAATGAGAAATATGCAATGTGCAAAAAAGTTCCCAAGTTAACATAATAGGGATGCCAAGTGCTTTTCAAACCTAAATATCATAGTGAGTTGTAAAGCCTCAGAAAGATAGAATAAGACTGATATGACTCCAATTCTGAAAATTCTCAACTACTGTGCATCTTACCAAGATCCTCAAAAATCTCTTTTCTTCCAAAGTCCGTAACTTAGAACATCTTCCAAAATAGTCAGTTTTCCACTTCTCATTAGGCACACTATTTTGCAATTTAAAAATACATATCTTACACACATATCTTATACTTTCTGGCTTGCTTCAGTGTTTACAGTATTGTTAAACATACTAATATATATTGTTAAAAATGATCTTATAAATAATCTATTTCAATGTTCTTTGGCTACATGTACCATTCTGTTTTTTCATACAAGTGTCTTATTCAGAAAGTGCTTCCTGTGAGAACTGCTTCCAATGAATGCATTAAACTTGCAAAATCTATCTTCCCACAATATGTCCTTTTCTACCCTGTACTAGAAGTCCCATATTTACAAAATATTTTAAACTTTACAACAAATCCATTACCATATAAAAAAAGTGCAATTCTCTCTCACCCCATGTTATGGGGCAATGACATTCTTCATAAATTTCTACAGAATAGCAGCCTATGATAAGCAAATAAGGTGCTTAGCTTATGCCCAAGGATCTACTTTTTAAGTACGCTGGGCAGTACTTTTGTACAGTGGAAGAGTCAGTGTTCAGGCTACTGGCGGAGTGGCGCTCCGGTCAGGTTGGCGAGCTCAATGAGAGCAAGGGCGCCGTGTAGGCGCTCCCGCTGCTCCTGCAGCCGGCGCTGGGCACCGCGCTTCTCATCGTCCTCCTCGTCGGACTGAAGGTACTCCAGAGGGTCCTGCTGCTCCTGATCGGCCTTCTGAACGAGCTTTCCTTTCAGGGTGGGGGCACGCTGCTCTCTCGTTTCCCAATACCTATATGAAACGCATGCACATTAGCTGTATGTCTACACGACCTTTTCAAATGTTTTTTCTTTTGAAAACAGGTTCTTTACCTCAGTATTATTTTCTGTGTTTTCGTTTATAAAGCTATCAAGGAATTTCACACATACTACATATATTTCCCATTATAGAGGGAAAAGTTCAAGGTCCAGAAACTGAGGGACTTGCTCAGATTTCCAAAAATCAAAAATTGGCAGTTCTGGGTCTTCTACTCCATTCCCTAGTCATGGGTTTTTGCCAATAAACAATAGCTGCCTTTAAGATCATATGAAGTGGACTACAGTAAAATACACAATAGTAGAACAAATGTTATATGTCCATTACACCTCAAGGAAGAAATAAACTTAGACTAATCATTAGAAACCAATTTATCCTATTCACAGAGGGATGGTGACTTCTAACAGAGGTAACTATGAGAAACTTGAAACCCACAAAATATGACAGATTAGTATCTGTAACACATAGAGCTAATTCAAAAATTTAAGAGGCACCACCATTATTCTATCATATAGCCGACTGATAATTCCCTAGGAAAAAATGTTCCACCTTGAGGTAACTGAAGAAAGGCATATTTAGGGGCGCCTGGGTGGCTCACTCGGTTAAGCGGTTGCCTACAGCTCAGGTCATGATCCCAGGGTCCTGGGATCGAGCCCCACATCGGGCTCCTTGCTCAGCGGGGAGCCTGCTTCTCCCTTTCCCTCTGCCTGCCTGCCTGCTACTCAGCCTGCTTGTGCTCTCTCTCTCACTATCTCTGTGTGTCAAATAAATAAAATAAAATCTTAAAAAAATTAAAAAAAAATTTTTTTTAAATAAAAAAAAAGAAAGGCATATTTAGAGAACAGTAGCACTCCATACAAAAATGTCCCATACAAAAGACCTGTATATTAACACTCATAGCTTTATTTGTAATAGGCAAAAACAACCCAAATGCCCAGCCACAGGTGAACGAATAAATAAGTTGAGGTGTATTCATACAATGGATTACTACTCAACAGTAAGAAGGAATGAACCTAGGGTTGTAGGGTGACACATGGTAGCTACACTTGAGGAGAGCAAACATAATGTATAGACTTGTCAAATCACTATGTTGTACACCTGAAACTAATGTAACATTGTGTGCCAACTATACTTCAAGTTAAAAAGAAACAACAAACAAATAAACAAACAAACAAAAAAAAACACTAAACCGAAAGAAAAAGAATAAACTACTGATACATGATGTGGATGAATTCCAAAATAATTACATTGCGTAAAAGAAGCCAGACAACAGAAGTATGTACTGTAGGACTCCATTTGTATAAAAAATTAGAAAATGCAAACTAGTTTACAGTAATAGAAAGCAGATCACTGTTGTCTGGGGAGCAAGAAAGCAGGGAAGAGCAGGAGTGATGAATTACAAAGAAGCATGAGGAAACTTTTGGAAGTGACTGATATGTTCACCATCTTGATTGTGATGATGGTTTCACAGGTGTACACGTATGTCAAAACATATCAAATTGTACACTTTAAATGTATATAATCTATTATGTGTCAATTGTACCTCAGTAAAGCTGCTTTTAAAATTATACACACAAAAATAATACAACTACTAGATTTCAGGAAATCCAGACATCTCAAACTGGAAAAATGTGGTCAATACTCAAAGGTATAAAAAAAGACATGCAAATAGTTCCGTATGACTTGAAGGACAACTAGGAACAGAACAGCGAAGAAGCTTAGCAAGGTCAGCAGGGACCAGGCAATCAGGGGCTTTGAATGCCATAATAAAGGGTTTAGACTTTACACTAAGTAGAATCCATCAGTCTGTCACTGAGTAGATGGGAGAAAGAGAGGATGGAGGCAAAATGACCAAGAGGTTTCTGACTTGGACAAAATTAGAGTTAATGGGGCGGCGGAGGCCAGGCAGGAGGAAGGAGGGAGGAAGTGATGCAGTAAACGAGACAAACATAATGCTTCCCCAAGTGGAGCTTCCGGTCCAGCAGGGAGGACAGGCACTGAACAAATAAATGTGTGATGAAGATTTTGAAAGAGAAAACACAGTGTGTTGTAAAAGCATGTATTAAGTTGGTCTAACCTTTTTTGTTCTCAGGGTTAGTGAGCAGGTTAGGGAAGAACTTCCTGAAGCGATGTTTGACCCCGGTAAGAAACGAAGAAAGAGCAGACTGGCTAAGTGAAGAGAAAGCAGCATTCTGGGCAGAGGGAGCAGGGAGCAGAGGCCTGGGAGGCACAGTGCGAGTGGTGCTGACACACAGGAGGCCCAGGTAGCTGCGGACAGTTGCGTTGCCAGAGGGAGGCAGAGCTACAGCAGAGGGATTCCAGACTTTATCCTAAGTGCAGAGGAATCCAAAGAAGTAGGGAGGGTCCCGAACAGCTGATGCTGGTTTGTACACAACAAACAATTCCTTAAATCAAAATACCTTCAGAGAAAAATTTTTTATACTGGCCCCCTTGTTGTCATTCAAAAAAATATTAAACTGGGTGCTTTGTAGAACTTTACTTTAGAAGAACCTCTAGCCTATATCCCAGTAATAATCAGCACATATCTAACACAAAGAAAATGAAGAGAGGCTGCACTGTGGAATACGATACGCTAAAACATTCTTAGAAAATGAGGAAAATTCTTGCTTTTAAAATAAATTGTGGGCTGGACACTCAAACTAATTAATATCATGTCTTTGTTTTCTATCACACACCAGATCCTCGTGCCACTCCTAGCAATTCTGTGGTTTAAGGAAATAAAGCACCATTTCAAGTTATTTTATAAAATGTGTATAAAAGCAACTTATTTAAAATGAGAGAACTGTCGAAGCTCCCAACATCGATCCATGTGCTGAGCGGTATTCTGCAGTGGAGTGCAGGGAGAACCTTACTTGGCCAACCACTCGGCGGCAGCCTGGTTGTCCACAGCCTGCTGCTTACTGAGAGCATCCGTGGGCTCCTCCCGTTTCAGCCTGGCATAAGGGTGCTTCGGACAATGGCGGTTTGCATGGGTGAATCTGCTTAGGCAGCCTTCAAAACATAGAGGGAAACACTTATCAGAATCTGGACATCCAGCAGACATGGAAAATGTTCAGTTTCCCTGGTATCCAAGAAAAGTAAATTAAGACCATGGGATTTAGCATTCTATAACTTGGAGGACAAAAAAAAAAAAAAAACCACCACCCTAAAGGGAAGCAATTCCTTCACCTCTTAGTCATGGCAACATAAATGCATCAACCCCATCGGAGAGTGATTTATTAGCAAAAAATGGTCAAAACCTCTGACTTAAGAATTCCATTCTTGGAATCTATTGTACGGAAAAATCCCATAAGATAAACAAAGCTTTATTGAGCTTTATTTTAGCTGAGGAAGCCATGCCCCTCAGCTTTATTGGCAATGAAAAAATTTTAAAAAACAAATATTCAATATCCAATATTGAGGCAGTCACTGTGTATATGCTTAAGCAAATGAAAGTGTGTAAACATTTGTTTTGTTTTGTTTTAATTTAAATTTTAGTTAGTTACCATACAGTGCAATATTGGCTTCTGGAGAAGAGTGTAGACATTTGTAACAACCAATAATAATCAAGAGATCTACAGAACAACAGCACAGAACTATACTGAATTTCAGGTATAACTATGTAAAAATATGCATAAGGAAAACATCTCAAGAAATTGTGATAAGAGATTTAGAAAATCACTTAAGAAAAGTGATAAGAAATTACTAACAGTGGCAGTAAGGTGGTAAAATCTCCCCCTTTATTGAAAATTTAGACAATGATGTGTTTCCCTCAATTTAATAGTTAAAAAGTTTAAAACCAAAATAAAAGCCTACTCTAAAGGCTGTATTTACTTTTATAGATCTTTCTACCACCTCTAACTGAATATACTATTATTTTTTTAAGTAATCTCTCTGCCCATCATGGGGCTCAAACTCCCAAAGCCCAGATCAAGAGTCACATGCTCTGCCAACCGAGCTAGCCTGGCGCCCCCCTGACTATACTGTTTTTAACTGCCCTTAAAGCTTTTCATCTAAAAAGAGTATTTTATTTAAAAATCAATCATTTCGCAGGAAATGAGAATGGAACACAATTTAGAAAGAGAGCTTATGATGTTTTATAAAATTTACATCAAAATCTCTCCTCCTAAAAAAAAAAAACCTCTAGTAAAAGATATTTTCACTTTTAACTCACAACCAGTTATTACAGAAACTTAACTCCTAACACCATACCATTTTCTGAACAAACAAAAGGCTTCTCTCCGGTGTGAAGACGCTGATGTGTTTTAAGCTGTCCGCTTTGAACAAAGGCTTTTCCACAGTCTGGATAGTCACACAGATAGGGTCTCTCACCTAAGTGGACAAATATCATGTATTATTTCTGAGACAATGAAGTGAGAAGAGAAAGGGACAGAGAATCAACCTCTATATAGGTCACGACTCCAAACAACAATCAAACCTGTCACAGCCTCTACGAAGCCGCAGGTGTTAATGCTAACAGCAGAGCTTCCAGGCTCCCAAGCAGCTGTCCACTGGCAGCACAGAAATAATGTCCTTGGGGCTTGAGCTTTTAGGTTCCCAGGTGGAAAGCCTTGAGGTTATCTTTGGCTTATCCGGGCATTTTTCTCCCCATAATCCAAATCACTAGCTGTCCCACTCCTGCTTTCCCACTGCAACTTTCCCTGGTCAGACTGGCAGCCCATCCCACCCGGAAGGAACCCTAGCTGACCTCTACTCCCTGCACAGTCCTTCTGGAGGGGATGCCACGGAACACTTGCTTTTGTCATGTGAACTACCCCCTAAATCACTTCAAACCCTACTACACCCCCTGAACAAGTGAAAATGATCTGCTGACTTTCAATGGTTCCCTAATATCTGCACTATAGCTACTGGGTTAGAGGGCAGGGTTTATCTTTACTTCGCTCCTGAGATTCATTCCATAAGGCTGTTCCTCATCTCATTCTACCTGAAAATCCAATCTTCTCTGCCCATTCAAATCTTCCCAGTGCTGTTGGTTCTCAGTGACATTCCTCCTACCTCCCTGCTACCTCCCAATAATTGAACTATGTTTCCCTTAAGGAACTCAGTATCCACTGTTATTTATGTATCCTGGCACTCTCCTGATAAAAAGGCGCATACTACTTTGTACTCCATCACAATGCATACATACAACACAGTGCTAGACTTGAGAAAGCAGCTTGGAAATCTTGTACAACCATAATTAAACTTATTATTTTTTGAAAAATCATTCTTTGATCAACAATTATGCATTGGTCCTTCCCATACGACCCAAAGAACAGTTAACAAGCCCTCCCCAGTTTCTCATTTTTAGAAATGTAGTAAATGACTGTGACAGTTAAACACAAATTAATAAAACACAGGATATGGGGGGGCTATTTAAAATAGTAAGAGAAAAGTTTCTTACAAAGCGTTTACATACTGGGGCTTAGCCATACCATGCAGATCTTGGGCTCAGTTCTCTGGTGTACAGCACAGCAGGCCAAGGCCTGAAAGTACTGGGGTGGACACATGGTAGATTGGTGGTAGATCAGGCCTGAGACTCAGGGATCTTATCGTTATGCCACAGAGTCCTGAACCATATCTACACTGGCAACAAATACTTTATGGCCTGGGAACCAGTTATTTGGGGGTATTTCAGACTAATTAGCTTGAAAAAAATCTGAAAAATTCTCAAAACCAGATATTTCATTTAGTAATGGTTTTACTGAATGGTACCTAAAGTCCAACCCTCTTGGCCACCTTAGTTTTAAAATGATTAAAAATTAAAACTTTACCCTTTTTCAGGTATATGGCTAAGAAAACTATATTCTAGCATATTATTAAAATGTATCTTTTCAAAAACAAAAACCAAAACCAGGTGGTGACCATAAACACAGTGAAAAAAAAAAAAAAAATAGGCAACTAAGGTTTAAAAGCCCAAGCTCTAGACCAGTACTGCCCAATGAAAATAAAATGTGAACCACTTCTAGTAACTGCATTACAAAAGCAAAAAGAAAAGGTGAAATTAATTTTGACAGTATATTTTATTTACCCCAGTACATCTAAAATATTATAATTTCAATATGTAACCAATATCAAAGTCATCAAAGTTCACTCTTTTTCATACTAAGCATATTTTACACATGCTGCCCATCTCAATTAGACTAGCTAAATTTCAAGCGCTCAAGAGCCACATGTGCTACAGTATTGGCTGCATCACCCTAGACCCAAAGGTATGGGAGATTGTCAGGCAGTGGTCATTGCTTTTTTTGGTGCCTCAGTTAACTCATCTGTAAATTATTAAATACCATTATTAGAACCAAGAGCCTCCTGCTTCAGGGGCCAACTCTCTCTATGGAAAGAACAAGGGCCTTCTCTGTTATTTCCTGGCTCTCTATACGGTGTTTAAAATATAAGTACAGTTTCTCCACACAAAGAGAGATCTGTGATAGTCCTGGGATAGCTACCTACAGCACATTTAATTCTGAAAAATTATACTTCACCTTAGATTAGATGGCTAGGTCAAACATTCTGACAGCACAATGAGGATTCTAGAAATTCTGCTAAACACTTGACACACGGTGTTTTAGTATTTGGTCTACAAGTCAGTTTTAACAATTATATAGACAGCTGAAGGGCATTGCAAGTGAAATTCAGGTAGGCAGAATGATAACATTCTAGCAATAACATTCCTATGACAACTAAATTAATTACCATGATACCTTTAGAAGTCACATGGTACCAGTGTTGAGAGAACCATTCCTTTCTACAAAAAAAAAAAAATGGACTATACAATGCCTGTTTGAAAAAACTTCACAATAAGGAAATATAAGGCAACTAAAATACTAATTTATGGGCCCAAACATCAAATCAGCTTTAAGTATTACTTCTACTCAACTTACCTGTATGAGTCCTCTTGTGAGCCTGGAGCGATTTCTCCCGTGGAAACACCCTATTACAGATGTTACAGCGGATTCTGCTGGATGAATGCTCTCCTTCACTTATTAGATCCCGGACAGTATCTGCTCTGGGTCTACCACGTCGGATTCCATCCTATTAACAATTTGTATAAACATTAATTTAATTTCCTGGATCCATTTATTAAAGTAAATATCACAATAAATCATTTTTTAAATTGTTGAGTTACATCAGTGAAAACAGTAGAGTAGGTAGTTATAAAGCCCTGTCCCACCACAGATCACTGAAAAATCGAACAAACGGTCAAAATCACCTTTATCACAACTCCAGAAAATAGAGATTTACAGCAACTCGGGCAACACTGAATCGAGAAACAGGCAACGTGAAATAGTAGGAAAGCTTTGCAGCATTTTTACTGCTTGCCCTTGCCTCTCTCTGTGGCCCACGGTGAGCTTAAAAAGCCTTCATTCTCAATATGGGAACTTAGTCTCTGGCTACAGAGAGAGCAAAGCAGACCTGATTCCAAAAGAATTTTGTCTGTCTGTCTTCACCTGTCTGAGAGCTACTTAAAGAACTGACACAAAGTCTTTGTCTTTGTTTTACCTAACTTAGAACTCTCTTAGGTCAGAAAAGCAGTTAAACAGACGGCATTGCTCAAAAACTTTATAAGGTCAATAACTAGTGGTCCGCTGGGGCAAAAGATTTCAACTGAGACAAAAGGACACATCAAAAGCCTGGGAGGAAAAGCTGGAGAGAGCGTTTCTTTGGGAAATTAGGGTATTGAAAATTGCCCTGGTACCCTGAAGATAAAAATTTAGAAAGCCACACACTTAGCCAGGGCAGGAAGCCTGTTCAGAAAAGACCTGATAAGACCCTAAGCTTTCACCTCTGACTGATCCTCTGCTAGGCACAAGCAGGAAATGAAGGCTAAGGCAGAGCTGTAATGAGTCTAAGCGCTGAAGGAGAGCTATAACACAGAGCCATTTCTGCAAAGCCAGGAGTTTCTTCCCTTTCAGTTTTTGGCTCCAGGCATTTAAGGAAATCTCTAGCAATGTTGAGCTGACTACAAGCTAATGAAACAGAAATTTAGAGAACAAACACAACAAAGAACAGAGTTTACAAAAATAGTTTAGAAAATTCACAAAACAAATAACTACAACCCGCAGGACACAACAAAAACAAACTCTGAGGAAGGAGAAGAATCTGATTTCTAGAGTCACCTCACTACAATATTCAAATCATTCCATTTTCAACAAAATGTTACTAAACATGTAAAGAAATACAAGTATGGTCCATACACAGGAGAAATTAATAGAAACACACCATGAGGAAGTAGCCACTGGTCTTACTAGACAAAGATTTTAAATAAACGGTCTTAAATATGCTGAAAGAAGTAATGAAAACCATGGACAAAGGACAAAAGGAAAAACAGGAGAACACTTTCAACAAACAGAAAATAATGATAAGGAAACAAATTAAAAGGGGCTCATGGGTGACTCAGTTGAGCATCCAATCTTGATTTTGGCTCAGGTCATGAACTCGCAGTCTTGCGATCAAGCCCACATCAGGCTCTGCACTCAGCAGGGAGTCTGCTTGAGATTCTTTCCCTCTGCCCCTTCCCCTGCTCGCTTGCTCCCTCTCTAAAATAAATAAAACTTTTTTTTTTTTTAAGAAACAAGTTATAAAAAGAAACCAAACAAATTCCGAAGCTAAAAATTATCATAAATCAAATGGAAAAAATTCACTAGAGAATCTGAATGGCAGACTTGATTGTCAGGAAGAATCAGCAAATCTGAAGACAGGTCAATTGAAAATATGCAGTCTGCAGAACCGAAAGAGAAAAGAATGGAAAGAGCTCAAGACCTCTGTAGGACATCAAGTGTCTTAGTCCATTTGGGCTACTATAACAAAATACCACAGACTGGGTAACTTAAAACAACAGAAATGTATTTCTCACAGTTCTGGAGGCTGGAAAGCCCAAGATCAAGGCACCAGTGTGGTGAGGAGAGGACCCTCTTCCTGGCTTGTAGCTGGCACCCCCCAGCTGTGTGTTCACATTGGAGCTCTCTGGAGCCTTTTTCATAAAAGCTCTAATCCCCTTCAAGAGGGCTCCTCCCTCATGACATAAGCACCTCCCAAAGGCTCTAACTCCTAACACCATCATCTTTGGGAGTCAGGATTTTATCAAACAAATTTTGGGCTACACAAGCACTCAGACCATAGCATCAAGTATACCAACATACACATAACTGAAGACCCAGAAGGCAAGAGAAAAAAATGGGCAGAAAGAATATTTGAAGAAATAATGGATGAAAACTTCCCAAATTTGGTAAGATGTAAATCTAGACATCCAAGAAGCTCAATGAACTTCAAGAAGAATAAACACAGAGAAAGATACCTACTGAGACACGTTAGGTCAAAATGTCCAAAGACAAGAGGCAGAGAATCTTGAAAACAGGAGACTCAATTCATCAGGTACAAGGAGGCCTCAAAAAGATTAACAGCTGATTCCTCAGGAGAAACTATAGAAAGCAGTAGGATGACATATTTAAAGCGCCGAAAGGAAAAAAAAAGTCAACCAATAATCTTACACCCAACAAAATTATCTTCAAAAATGAAGAAGAAATTAAGACATTATCAGATAAACCTAAGCTGAGAGAGTTCATGGCCAGTGGACCTGCCATACAATAAATGTAAAGGGAGTTCTTTAGGCAGAAACGAAAGGGCACTAGAGAGAAACTCAAAGCCATATGGTTAAAGTAATTACATAAGTAAATACAAATGCCCAAAGTGTTGTATTTTGGGCTCATAACTCCTCTTTTTCTCCTATGTAATGTAAAAGACAAATAAATGCCAAGTGCACCTGGCTGGCTCAATCAGAGGAGCGTGTGACTCGCAATCCTCAGGGTCTTGAGTTCGAGCCCCACGTTGGGGGTAGAAATTGCTTAAATAAATAAATAAGTAAATAAACTTTTTAAGACAAG
This sequence comes from Potos flavus, assembly GCA_028534135.1. Taxonomy (NCBI): domain Eukaryota; kingdom Metazoa; phylum Chordata; class Mammalia; order Carnivora; family Procyonidae; genus Potos; species Potos flavus. The sequence goes on along the minus strand of CM052892.1, from coordinate 55,490,840 downwards.
ACAAATGTCATTTGTGACTATAACAAAGAGGGAGAGATAGAGTTGTATAGGAGCAAAGTTTTTGTACACTATTGTAGCTGAGGTGGTACTAATTTAAAATATATTGTTTTAAGTCTAAGAGATTAATTGAAATTCCCAGAGTGATCACTTAAAAAAAAAAACCTAAAAAATCAAAAAAGGAAACAAGAATGAAAATAGTACACTACAAAGAATAAAATAAAATAAGCACAAAGAAGGCAGTAAGAGAGGAATTGAGAAATCAAACAGGTATAAGACATACAGAAAACAAATTACAAAACACCAAACGTAAGTTCTTCCTTAACAGTAATCACTTTAAATGTAAATAGATTAAATTTGCCTGTTAAAAGGTAGAAATAAGCAAAATTGATTTTTTAAAAATGATCCAACTATATGCTGCCTAGAACAGACTTCTTTAAACCCAAAAACACAAATAGAAAAAGGATGGAGGGGCTCCTGGATGGCTCAGTCAGTACAGCATGCAAGTCGTGATCTCAGGGTGGTGAGTTCAAGCCCTACCTTGGGCTTAGAACTTACTTTGAGAGAGAGAGGGAAAGAAAGGACGGAAAAAGGGGTAACAATTACAAACACTCATTCACCTAACAATAGAGCCCCCAAAATATGAAGCAAAAACTGACAGAATCTAAAGGAAGAGTTCAAAATAGCTGGAGACTTTCACTTTTAATAACAGGACGACTAGACAGGTCATCAAAGATACAGAAGACTTGAACAACACCCTAAGCCAACTAGACCTAGCACATATACAGAACACTCCACACAAAAAACAGCAAAATATGCATTTTTCTCAGGTGCACATGGAATTATTCCCCAGGAAAGACCGTTTGTTAGGCCACAAAACAAGTACTGATAAATTTTAAAAGACTGAAATCGTCCAAAGTATCTTCTGTGACAAACATGGAATGAAACTATAAATAAAAAACCAAAAGAAAAATGGAAAATTCACAAATAGGTGAAAATTAAATACAGTCTTAAACAGCCAGTGGGTCAAAGAAGAAATCACAAGGGAAATTAGAGAACACCTTGACACAAATGGCAACAAAAACACAACATATTAAAACTTAGGGGATACAATTCTTGGATCGGAGGACTTAATAATAACAATGCTACCCAAAGTGATGTACAGAGTTACTGTGATCCCTATTAAAATTCCAAAGACTTTTTTTTTTCCAGAAATGGAAAAAAGTGATCCTCCAACTCATATAAAACTGCAAGAGGCTCCAAATAACCAAAACAATATTTAAAAAGAGCAAAGAAGGACACATATGTCCCTATTTCAAAACTTAATACAAAGCAGCAACAATCAAGACAGTGTGGCTCTGGCATAAGGAAAGTTACATAGACCAGTGAAACAGAATTGAGAGGCAAGAAATAAACCCTTATCTATGGCAAACTTATTTTCAACAAGGGTGCCAAGTACATTCAATGGGTAAAGAATTGTCTCTTCAACAAATGGTTCTGAATAGGCAGTAACCTCTTCGACATCAGCCACAGCAACTTCTTTCAGGACATGTCTCCGAAGGCAAAGGAAACAAAAGCAAAAATGAACTCTTGGGACTTCATCAAGATAAAAAGCTTCTGCACAGCAAAGGAAACAGTCAACAAAACAAACAGGCAACCCATGGAATGGGAAAGATATTCACAAATGACACAACAGACAAAGGTCTGATATCTAAAATCTATAAAGAACTCCTCAAATGCAACACTCAAAAAACAGATAATCACATCAAAAAATGGGCAGAAGACACGAACAGACACTTCTCCAAAGAAGACATACAAATGGCTAACAGACACATGAAAAAATGTTCATCATCATTAGCCATCAGGGAGATTCAAATCAAAACCACACTGAGATACCACCTCACACCAGTTAGAATGGCCAAAATCAACAAGACAGTAAACAACAAATGTTGGAGAGGATGTGGAGAAAGGGGAACCCTCTTCCAC
>CM052892.1:55427893-55488357 GCA_028534135.1 Potos flavus | reverse complement strand
GAATCCGAAATGTAAGAGCTAAAACTCTAAAACTCTTCAAAGAAAACAGGGATAAATGTTCATGAGCCTGAATGTGGCAATGGGTTCTTAAATATGACATCAAAAACATAAGCATCAAAAGAATAAATAAGCTGGCCTTAAAGTTATAAAATATTGCATATCAAAGGGCTTTCTCCAGAAAGTGAAAAGACAACCTTACAGTACAGGGGATTGACATTTGCAAATTATATATCTGATAAGGGTCTAATACCCAGGATATATAAAGAACTTTTAAAATTCAACAACAAAAAGATTTAAAAAAAAATTTAAAAATGGGTAAAGATCAGGGTGCCTGGGTGGTTCTGTCGATTAACCACTGGACTCTTGATTTCAGCTCAGGTCCTGATCTCAGGGTGGTGGGAGTAACCCCTGTCTCGGGCTCTGCGCTTAGCGGGGAGCTGCTTGAGATTTTCTCCCTTGGCCCTTTCCCCCGAAAATAAATAAATAAATCTTTAAAAAAAAAAATGGGTAAAGATCTTAAATAGAAATTTCTCCAAAGGAGTTATACAAATGGGCAGCAAGCTCATGAAAAGATGCCCAAAATCATTAGGAAAAAGCAAATCAAAATCAATGAGGTCAATTATATCTCAATAGAGCTTGACAAAAAAAAATTAATTTTTTTAAAAAGCACAGTAAGATACTACTTCACACCAACTAGATTATACTAAAAAAAAGAAATAGGAAATAAAAGTGGTTTTTGGCAAAAAGGTAGAGAAATCAGAGCCCTTAAAAATTGCTAGTGAGAATGTAAATTGGTTCAGCCACTACAGAAAAAAAAAAAAAATGTGAGAATGTGGTACAATGTCATATACGTATGCATAGCCAATGGAATGTTATTCCACAATAGAAATGATACATGCCACAGAGTAGCTGAACCTCAAAAAATATGCTAAGTGAAAGAAGCCAGACGACACAAAAGGCCACATATTGTATAATCCCATGTAATGAAATGTCCAGGATAGTTAAGTACATAAAGACAGAAAACAGATTGGTTTCCAGAGACTGCCTGTGGTGGGGAATAGGGTGCAACTACTTAATGAGTACAGGGCTTTCTTTTGAGGTAATGAAAATGTTTTGAAACTTGATATGTAGGTGGTGGTTGCACAACATTGTGAATTACTAAATGTCACTTAATTACACCTTAAATTGGTTAATTTTATTTTATGTGAATTTCACCTTAATTTTGCTTATAAACTAAGGAAATCTGAATATACTATGGATGTTAGTTAATAACAATGTATCAATCTGGTTCATTAATCGAAACACATATTCCATGCTAACATAAAATGTTGGCAATGGGAAAACTGTATATGTGATTTATGGGAACACTCTGTACTATCTTAACTTTTCCATACATCTAGAACTAATCTAAACATTCATTTGAAAAAAATCTTTCTCATTTCCCAGGTTAAGTTAAATTTTACACATACAAGTTATGTGAAAAATGATAAAAGGATTATGTACAACTACATCCAAAATGAAGATGCTTTTACTCCCTGCAATATAAAAGCCTAAGCCTTCCAAATGCTTACAAACATCAGGCCAAAACCTTGATGGATAACAATAAGCTCCAGGAAAAATTCATTTCAACCAATTTTCACTTTGAAAGAAAAGCCCAATCTCAACATGGATGAGTTATCTTATAGGATAAGTCATGTTTAAAAAATTATTAGATATTAAAATCTATTTCTATAACAGTCAACGGATGGAAGCAATCTAAATGTCCATTGGCAGATGGATGAAGAAAAGGTAGCATATACAAGACAATAGAAAATTATTCACTCTTAAAAAAAGAATCCTGCCATGCACTGTAACTTGATGAACCTTAAAAACACCACGCTAAGTGAAAGAAGCCATTACAAACACACACACACACCACAAATTCTACATGATTCCACTTATATAAGGTATCTAAATTAATCAAACTCTTAGAAACAGAAAATAGAATGGTAGTTGTAGGGACTGTGGGGAGAAAGAAAAGGGGCGTTCGATGGATATAGAGTTTCAGTTTTGCAAGATTAATAAGTTCCTGAGATCTGTTACACAACAACGTACATATAGTTAACACCAAAAAATGATTAAGATGGTAAATTTTGTTATGTTTTTTGCCACCAAAAGAAAAAAAAAGGAATGTGGAAAGGTACTACAGCAGATAAAAATATTCACTGCCCCTCTCTCACTGTGTGTGGGTACCAATGAGGCCAACTTGACCACATGACTTCCTTTGGCCAATAAAATGTGAAAGGAAATTATATGTATATAAGCAAAAGCTTTAAAAGCCATCACATGGTTCCTTTTCATCTCTCTTTTCTCTCTGCCGTAAGACCCATATGTCCCAGGTAGGGGATGCTCCTTCTGGGTCCCAGAACGAACAGGACAAGGCATACACCTGCAGTCAACCCCCCAGGACGTATAACATGAGCCATGATTAGGCTGAGATTGGGATTTTTAAGTTTGTATTCTATAGCATGCTTTAGTTTAAACTAAGTTGGCACTTTGTTTTGGGGGGGGGTGTTTTGTTTTGTTTTGATTTTATGAGAGACTTTATTTATTTGACACAGAGAAAGAGACAGCACAAGCAGGAAGAGGAGCAGGCAGAGGGAGAGGGAGAGGCAGGCTCTCCATCAAGCAAGGAGCCTGATGAGGGGCTAGATCCCAGGAATCTGGGATCGTGACCTGAGCCAAAGGCAGACGCTTATCCGACTGAGCCACCCAGGCGCCCCAGGCACTTTGTCAATAAGTATTTGTTGATGGGCTAAAAATCTCATCAATTCTTTGTTAATATCAAAATTGCCAAAAGAGATACATAATTGATGTGTTTCCCCAACATTATGTAACTCTTTAAGAAGTTTCCATTTATAATGAAGCTAGGAATTGGTAAGGCCCTGGACCTTGACTTACTTATCTTTAAGTCCAAATTAGCAAATCAACTTGTAGCAATTATTGGTTGTTATCAAATACTTTCACCTTCACCTTTACTTCTTGGCTTTGATTCTCACTAGCTACATTTAGCTCTAGTCTTGCTTGCTAAAACTGTTAACCCAGAGTCAGTAAAGAAAGCTCTAACCAGGAGTAAAACTCGAGAATCCATTTCCATCATTTACTGAGCCACAATAATTGGATTGTTGCTGGTTATATTTATACGATGAATTGTTTTAAATCTTGTTTTAAAAATGTAAAATGCAAAATAAATAAATCATCTAAGATCCATAAAAATAGCAGGTGATCCTGTTAAGAAATGGAACATGAAATCAGGTTAATTAAAAATCTTAGTGATATAATTCCTCTGCCACAAAAGAATCTGTTCCTAATATTTTTAAGATACATAAAAATAATGCAAATGCAAAAAAAAAAAATGAAACGGACCACTTCCTTACAACATACACAAAAATAAACTCGAAACTGATTAATGACCTATATGTGAAACATGAAACTATAAAATTCTTAGAAGAAAACATAAGCAGTAATTTCTTTGATGTTGGTTACAGAAACATTTTCCCAGATGTCTCCTAAGGCAAGGGAAACAAAAGAAAAATTAAACTGTTGGGACTACACCAAAATAAAAGCTTTTGCACAATGAAGGAAACCATCAACAAAACCAAAAGGCAGCCTACTGAATGGGAGAAGGTATCTGCAAATGATATATCTAATAAGGGGTTACTATCCAAAATATATAAGGAACTTGTACAACTCAACACCCCAAAAAACAATCTGATTAAAAATGGGCAGAGGACCTGACCAGACATTTTTCCAAAGACATACAAATGGCCAACAGACAAATGAAAAGACACTCAACGTTACCATTCATCAGGAAAAGACAAATTAAAACCACAATGAGGTATCACTTTACCCTCATCAGAATGGCTAAAATCAAAGAGAGAAGAAATAACAAGTGTTGACACAGATGAAGAAAAAAAGGAACACTACTGATGGGAATGCAAATTGGTGGACCTACTGTGGAAAATAGTACAGAGGTTCCTCAAAAAATTAAAAATAGCCAAGATATTACAATAGCCATGATATGGAAGTAACCCAAGTGTCTATCCATAGACGAATGGATAAAGATGTTTTATACACACACACACACACACACACAACGGAACATTACTCAGCCGTAAAAAAGAATGAAATCTTGCCATTTGCAACAACATGGATGGACCCAGAGGGCATAATGTTAAATGAAATAAATCAGAGAAAGACAAATACCATACAATTTCACTCATAAGAAATTTATGAAACATAAAAAACAAAAAAAAAAGAGGCAAAAAAATATATTTATTTATTTATTTATTTATTTGACAGAGAGAAAGAGATCACAAGTAGGCAGAGAGGCAGGCAGAGGGAGAGGGGGAAGCAGGCTCCCTGCGGAGCAGAGAGCCCGATGCAGGGCTTGATCCCAGGACCCTGAGACCATGACCTGAGCCAAAGGCAGAGGCCTAACCCACTGAGCCACATAGGTGCCCCCCAAAAAACAGATTCTTAAATACAGAGAACAAACTCGTGGTTGCCAGCAGGGAGGTAGATAGGATGGGTGAAATAGATAAAAGGGATTAAGACTGCACTTATTTTGATGAGCACTGAGAAATGTATATAATTGTTGAATCATTATAGTGTACACCTGAAACTAGTAACACTGTATGTTAATTATACTTTAATTTTTAAAAAACCTTAGTGGCACAACTCCTGTGCTATGAAAGAATCTTTTCCTAGTATTTTTTAAAAGATTTTATTTATTTATTTGAAAGAGAAAAAGAGAGAGAGGGAGAGAGAGAGCAGGGAGAGGAAGAGGGAAAGAATCCTAAGCAGACTCCTCACAGAGCATGGAGCTAACCTGGGGCTTGATCTCATGACCGTAAGATCATGACCTGAGCTGAAACCAAGAGTCTGACGATAAACCAACTGAACTACCCAGGCACCCCCTTCCAGTATTTTTAAATATATAAAAACATACTGTTGCCTCTATTATAATTTGAAATAACAAATTAGTTAATATCAAAATTTTTAGGTTTTCCATTACTGTTTTCTGTTCCTAGTTAAAATATATGTATTTTTTCAAGCATGTTTAATGGGTGGATTGAATATTTTAAAAGTTAACAATTTGACTGCTTCCTAGCTTAAATCACGTATATTTGCATTTTCCAAATGAGAAAAAAAGAGCTAAAAAAATACAGTATAATACAACATCCTAGCCATATACAGGTAATGCTTCACTGAGTGTATCAATTTAAATGATTAAATTGCCAAAAATACTGGCATACTTCGGTAAATTTAATTTTTAAGACAGAACTTCAGTACCACCGGAAGGTAGATTAGTGATTTTCAAAGTGTTTTCTGAAATAATACATGATAAATGTTTTGAGTTTTCAACATCAATAACTATCTTTAAAAAGTTATTTAATAAAATTTGGGTTATTTCTCAAGCCACTTAGAATAACATACGCATTTACCGAGATTTTAGAAAAAGTTATATTCAAACTGCGTATTCATGTGATGATAAAAAAAACTAAAAGTCCTTGACACATTTTTATACAAAGTAAAATTCAAATAAAAGGCACAAACGCAACCTAGAAGGAAAAGAAAACTAGGTCTCAGAGGAAGGCATATGTACCTTGACAAGAAAATGAAAAAAAAATGTAATTGATCACTTTTCCCTTTTCAAATTCAGGTTTAGATCCAAATATCTTTTGGCTCTTATATCTGCTTCCTCATTCTATCCCCCACCTTGACCTATCTGCACAACTTTCTGAGTCTTAATTTCCATTTGTCTGCTGTATTTTGTGTACCCTCATAAAGCATTTCAGTTGAGATACAATAGGTGTAAATAGTGTGTATTTCGTAAGTCTGTTTTCATCAGCTTGATACTAAAAAAATAATAGACCCCTAAAGTCGATATACAGGAACAATATCATGTAGGGATTAAGAACAAGGTCTTTGGAAGGTTGCAATCAGTTCTGCCACTTACCATATGATTTTAACTAAATTTAATCTTGGGGACTCTCCTCTCTAATTCCTCCTTGTTCATCCAGTAAACAAGGTAAATTAAAGAATTCAAAACACTCAACACAGAGCCCAGCAGTTTGCTATACCAGGCAATAAATGGTGGCTACTATATTAACATGTTTAACATGGTGCTGATCAAAATAATACATATTAATCTGCTATTTGTAAGACTATGTGCAGTGTACAGGTGACAGAAAGGGTGGGTGCGATGGGCAGCTGTCAAGTCCTGAATAGTGAATGGTATCTGAGGCTATGCACAGAGAAGCCAAACCACACAGGTCCCACAGTGAAGAAGTAACCTTATGAACTTAGTCTGAGTAGAGGGTACAAGGTGCAGAGGCACCTTGAAATAACCCATGGCAGAGAGAAATTAGACCTGCTCCCTTCTCTCTCCCTCCTGGAATTCTACAAAGGAAGAGAAGATAGTGCTAATATATAGTTATACCCTGACAGTGCTAAGCAATTTTGTTATGAGGGGCCAAAATAAGTTGGTGGATGCCGGATGTTCTCCCTACAGGCAGGGGAGGCAGTGTAGGGCAGGAACAAACAAGAGAGCAAGCAAGAGCTCATACTTGGTGTGAGGGTCTCAGATGTTAACACCTACCCTGGGAGCAGTGGCAACAAAGAGACAATAAACGAACACAAATGTTATCCTTAAACTCACAGCTGTTATTGTCTCTAACCTGTATACTGAGAGACGGGGCTAGGGGGAAACAGGTAACTGGTCTCCCATCTTTCCGTAAAGTAAACAGATTCAGTCAGCACGATTCACCCATGATGCATGTAGAGATAAAGAATTACAAGTACTTTAGAGAAACAAAACAAAGTAAAGTGGGATGGAACTCTCTTTAGTCTAGAGTGTACTGATCACAAATGAAACTGGTTAACATCCTTAAATAAACGTATATTCCAGACCTTTCCCTTCAAGATGCGAAAGCCAAATGAATGCATTTTTGGAGCTGTAGTTGGGATTTTTTTCATTAACTAAAGGACAAGTTAACATCAATTTATCTAGTAATTTTGAAATAGGACTATGAGAAGATATAAAACAGCCTTTTTGTTTTTTCATGTTCTTCATAATTGCTGGTATATTTTACCTCTGAAAAGAGGTAGACAACAAAGAATTAAAATTCAAACCCATGCAGTGTGTGAGCAACTTTTATGCAAGGTGTGTGAAGAAAAGTCTCTTTTAGGCCAAAAAGAACATACTTGTAAATTTCATTTATCTATTATACTGATCTTCTTGGATAATCCAAAATTAGATTAAATTATTATTAATAAAGTAGTAAATGCAAAATCTTCCACAATTATTTGTGCCTGTATGCCTTTATGGTTAACTAAAAAAACCTAACTTTTTAAAGGCTAAATATGTTAACACAGGAAAATATCTACACTACCCAGCCATCTTGCTACCTAGTGCAGCAACAGTGATTGTTTCCTTCACAAACTCACTCAGCACTGTTATATTTCCACTGCTTGTTCTTTCAAATTTCTGTTCCAAATTTTTACTAAAGTGCCCGTTCAAGAGTTCAAAGGGTGTCAAAGAACAGTTTTATACCTTTGTAGTTCTTTAATAATATTATGCCACTAGTAACAAAGAGTCTCAAAACAGGTGTTTGAGCCTCAAGGCTCAAAACACATGGAGTTTCAACATCTTTGCTACTGTATGTAAACTTGTTTCAATTTACAGATACAGTATTTACCACTACAGGCACTTACCCACTGATTTACTTTAGTCAATTACTTATCTGACACAGCTATTTAACAAATAGAACCTGAATATTAATCTTATATTAGCACAATTCATTCATTACAAATATTTACCAAGCACTTTTATTCAGCATTTAGAGTGTGCGGTATTAAAGTTCAACAGTCTTCCAGAGAAAAGTGATCCCACCCTCTAGGAGCTTACAGTCTGTAGAGATAACTACATGTCACCAGAGAGGCACTTTGAATACATGCTTCAGGATCAGGAGCCACAAAAACTCGACCATAGTCTCAGCTCTCCCACTACCTAGCTGTGTGACCTTGGGAGGTCCCTTCACCAATCCCTCTAAGGCTTAGTTGCCTGATCCGTAAAGTGCAGACTTGAACCAGAACCAGGTAGCCACATCTTTCCCAGCTCTAAACAGTCTGAGAGTGCGACAAATTCCAGGTTAACGACAACAGCGTCCCAGTCCACTGTGTGCTCTCAGCAACTAGCAAAGTAGTACGCTGGATGAATGAAAGGCAGAGAAAGCCCAACTTCTGCTGAAGGTTCCCCTAAGGCCCTTCTCGCTCTTCGGCCATTTCTGCAGAGCATCTTTAGCACTAAAGGCCGGGGTATCTGCACTGATGCAGCCGTATCTAGGCAAACCCCTCCCTTCCCGCACCCGGAGGACCAGCTAAAGGCCCGAAGCCCCTCCAATCCTTCTCCGGCCAGACAGGACTCAGCGGTCAGCCGAGCGGCCATAAAACAGAAGACCTGCCTCCTCCGCGACCCCAGACAGAAAGGCAGCTCACTGCACCTGCTGCGAGTCGCCTCCGGTCAGCCCCCCTTTCCTCCGCTCGCGTCACGTGACCGCCGCTCCGCCTCCCCCCCCACCCGCGGGGACCCGATTTTGGCGCGCGGCAGTGACGTCAGCGTTCTGTCACCCGCCCCCGCCGGAGCAACCTCACGTTTTAAACTCGGCCCCGCCCCACCCGCCGCGTCCGCGGGCGCTGCCGGCTCCCGGGCCGCGCCGTTAACGGGCCCTGGCTGCCCCGCGCCCCTCCCACCCGCCCGCGCCGCTCACCTTGAGGTGGCCGCTGTCTGGGCTGCTCGCTTCCTCCTCGTCCTCACCTCCCGAGGCGGCGGCGGAGGCGGCGGGCGGGGGCGCGCCCCGGCCTCGGAGCCCCGGGTGCTCGGCGGCGGCGGGCACGGCGGCCGAGGAGGCGCCCCCCGCAGCCCCGGGGCTGAGCGTCACGTTGTGCGCGTTCTCGCCCCAGCGCCACGGATACACCATGAAGTCGCTGAAGCCGGGGCTGGTGGGGATGAGCGGCGGCGGCGGCTCCGGCTCCCCCCCGCCGCCGCACGTGGGCTTGATCGGGGTCGTCCTGATGACCGACACCAGCACCCGCTTTGGGGAGTCGTGGCAGAAGATGACGGGCGGCGGCTGCGGCGGGTTGTCCGCCATCGGCGCCTCCATGCCCCGGATCATCGCCCGGCCCCGATCCGCAGCTCCGGCAGCCGCACTCCCTGAGCCCCGGTCAGGTCTTCGCTCCGCTCGGCCGCGCTGCTCCCGAGTCGCCGGCGCTCAGTCCCGCCGGCTCATGGCTGGCGGACGTTTCCCGGAATCCTCTTGCGCGGCGGCCAGCGAAGGAGCGGAGCGGCTCGGCGGGCCCTCGGCGGCCAGCGCCAGACCCCAACCCTGGGTCAGGCCCGCCCTCCGCTCTTTGTACTCCCCAACGCAGACTGCAGCGGCGGGAAGCTGCGGGCGGCCTGCCTTTCGGTGACAGGAAAGCAGGACGTGCTGCGCCGAGCCCCCGAAAATAACAACCTGCCGCCTGGGTCACTGCTTCGGCTTTTCCCGCGTTACATTTCGCGCCTGGGCGGAACCAATCACCGCGGGGCCCCTGCCCGCTGGCCGCAGCGGCGAGTGACAGGTCGCGCGAGCCAATGGCCGGGCCTGGACTGCTTTCTAGCCGAGGGAGGCGGAGCCGAGCCTGCGCGCGGGTCCTTTCTGCCACGCCATTGGTCGCCGTTCTTATGTTTTTTTTCTGCCTGGAGGGCCAACTGCGTTCGAAACTCCGGGGGAGTGCGCGACAACCGCACTCGCTCAGACACACCCGCCGGGAGCCCTGCCCCCGCCGTCCTTCCGCGCGGGGTGTCAGTGTTGGGGGCGCGGGCAGGGGCGGGAGGAGATAGAGTTCCTGATTGGAGGGGCTTGCTTCGGCAAGGGGGCGAGGCCGGGAGGGGGCGGGGGGCGGTCGTTGGTCGGCGGGGGCGCGCGCCCGCCTGCCCCGCGCGTCAGCCCCGCCCGCCTGTGGCTGTTGGGCCGCGGTTCCCGCGCGCCTGGAGTTTAAAGGGCTTGGGCCCTCGCCGCCCGCCCCGCCCCCGGCTCCCGGCACCGGTTTTGCCGGACCCAGGCCTGCCTTCTCTTCGTCTCTAGTAGACGCCCAAAGGTGCCTAGTTTTCTAACCAGCTCCATCTGCCCAGCCGTTGACTTCGCTGATCCTGTCCGCGCCCCCAACCACCCCGCACCCCAGACTGAGGTGGGCATTAGCCCTGGCTTTCGCCCTCCCGGGCTTCGGTTTCCCTTCTATAAATGGCGTAATTAAAGAAGTGGTCTCCGAAGTCCCCATGTGCCGCTCAGTGCGGAGGGGACATAACGCAGGCATGCGTCTGCCCTCACACCCGGGACCGACATCCCGAGGACCCCTGCCCTCTTCCGGGGCTGTTTTCACGTTATCCCGGAGCCTGCCTTCATTCCCGCGTCTGAGTGGGCGCGGAGCTCCGGGCGCCCGGGACTGTTCTGGTCATTCCAGACTCCTCCGTCTGCTCTCGCTCTGGGATCCCACCCCGCACCAGAGGGATGCTGAAGACTCGGGTTAGTCTGACCCACTGAGCGCCAGTGGGGCTCAGAAGCACCACGCAGCAAAGGATAGGCGAAATGGAATGTCCAGCCTCATATTCACTAGAATGTGAAAGAAGTGACTGTGTCTGTTTTGTTCTTTGATTCATTGCCAGGGCCCAACCTGACTCATGGTAAGTCTTCAATAAATATTTATTGAATGAATGAATGAATATCCAGTAGTTAGGATTATAACTGGTAATTAAATTGGAACATGCCTATATAATAGATGGCTGAGTAGTGCCTGTGAGAGAGACACACACAAATATACAGCTATGTCTAAATTTAGCCACAACTGTTTAAAAACAAATTTAACCTATATGAACAACTTCTAAGATACATTTCAAGTGATAAAAAAGAAATCATAGAATTGTATAATTTCATTCATGCAAAAAAAAGGTGGGGAAAGAATATAAACTCTTGTTTATAGATATACAAAATGTCTCTAGCAAGATACACAAGAAACTTACACATCAGTTGACTCCAAGAAGGGATATTATGTGACTAAGAAAAAGAAGTGAGAAGATTTCAAAAGAGACATGTACCTCTTTGTATCTTTTGCACTTTGAGCCTAGTGAAAGTATCTTTTCAGTAAATAAAATTGTATATAGCTACCATTTCCTGGAGGCTTACTGTATTAATAGCATATGTCTACTGATAAACATATACAATAATATGGATGGGTGATTTACTTACATTCTACTACTCTCAACAATTCTGTGATGTAGATATTACTATTCCCATTTTACAGAATGAGGAAATTTGTCCAAGGTCACATAATGCAACTGAAATATAGAGGCCAGGTTTTCTGGCCTCTGAAAACTGCATATGGATTATGCCTCTTTGAGTCTGCTGAACAAAAGGAAGAAGGCACTGAAAAATGGGACCCCCACATTTCTGAGAACTGTTTCTCGTATTTAAAACCTTCAGATTTTAGGGGTCAAATCCAATTTGATATTTTAATAGTTGATGTGGAAAGCTGAAAGTTCATTTCTCATTCATTTATTTTAATAAATTTTGTTTTATCGTTAAAATGATTATGCTGCCAGAGCAATCTTTACTTTCAACTCCATCCCAATCAAAATACCAATGGCATCTTTCAAAATGCTGAAACAAATAATCCTAAAATTTGCATGGAACCAGAAAAGACCCTAAATCACCAAGGAAATGTTAAAAAAGAGAAACAAAACAAATCATGTTGTCTGATTTCAAGCTATATTACAAAGCCGTGATCACCAAGACAGCATGGTACTGGCACAAAAACAGACACAGACCAACGGAACAGAATAGAGTGCAGATATGGACTCTCAACTCTATGGTCAACTAATCTTCGACAAAGCAGGAAAAAATATCCAATGGAAGAAACACAGTCTCTTCAATAAATGGTGCTGGGAAAATTGGACAGCTATATACAGAAGAATGAAATGGACCATTCTCTTACCCCATACACAAAGATAAACTCTAAATGGATGAGACCTCAATGTGAGACAGGAATCCATCAAAATCCTAGAGGAAAACATAGGCAGTAACCTCTTCGACATCGGCCGCAGCAACTTCTTTCAAGACACGTCTCCAAAGGCAAGGGAAACAAAAGCAAAAATGAACTTTTGGGACTTCATCAAGATAAAAAGCTTCTGCACAGCAAAGGGAACAGTCAACAAAACAAAGAGGCAACACAAAGAATGGGAGAAGATATTTGCAAATGACACTGCGGACGAGGAGCTGATATTCAAGATCCGTAAAGAACTTCTCAAACACAAGACCCAAAAAACAGATAATCAAGTCAAAAACTAGGCAGAAGACATGAGCAGACACTTCTCCACAGAAGACATACGAATGGCTAACAGACACATGAAAAAGTGGTCATCATCATTAGCCATCAGAGAGATTCAAATCAAAACCACATTGAGATACCACCTGACATTTTGTCAGTTAGAATGGCAAAAATTGATAAGGCAAGAAAGAACAAATGTTGGAGAAGTTGTGGAGAAAGGGGAACCCTCTTATACTGTTGGTGGGAATGCAAATTGGTGCAGCCACTTTGGAAAAGAGTGTTGAGGGTCCTCAAAAAATTAAAAATAGAGTGAGCTATGACCCAGCAATTGCACTACTGGGCATTTACCCCAAAGATACAGATGTAATGAAAAGAAGGGCCACATGCATCCCAATGTTCATAGCAGCAATGTCCACAATAGCCAAAATGTAGAAAGAGCCAAGATGCCCTTCAACAGACGAATGGATAAAGATGATATGGTCCATATACACAATGGAATATTACTCAGCCGTCAGAAAGGATAAATACCCAACTTGGATATTCCATTTCCATCAACATGGGTGGGACTGGAGGAGATTATGCTAAGTGCAATAAGTCAAACAAAGTCAATTATATATGGTTTCACTTATTTGTGGAACATAAAGAATAGCATGGAGGACAGTAGGAGAAGGGGAAAATGAAGAGGGAGAAATTAGACTGGGAGATGAACCATGAAAGACTATGGACTCCAGGAAACAAACTGAGGGTTTTAGAAGGGAAGGGGCTCTTGAGGATGGGTGAGCCTGGTGATGGGTATTAAGGAGGGCACAGATTGCATGGAGCACTGGGTGTTATACACAAACAATGAATCATGGAACTCTACATCAAAAACTAATGATGTACTGTATGATGACTAACATAACACAATAAAAAAAACAGCCAAAAAATAAAATAATAATAATAAATTTTGTTTTTACAATTTAATGCCAAACGACTGTACTATGTACTACTGGAAGGGAAATATAACACATCCGTTTTATACTTGAAAAATAGTAAAAAGAAAAAGTGATAAATCCATCGTAGACACTCAAATTATGGGTTGAGTAAGATCCTACAGATTAAGCACCAACCAATAGTTACTGTTTAACATGCTCCAGCAAGCAAGATAAATTATTCAGAACCAGGACACTGACTTTCTGTTTCTAAAAACTACTCTTCATCGACAGTAACCTGGCAACTTCACTTGCTCTCTGCCACTAAGAGAATGAAAGACATGCCAGGAATGTGTGAAGTGAACAAAAGGTGATTCCAGGAACAGAGCTGAGGTCATGCAAGATCTGCTTGTTTGGCTCACTTTTCCTGCACCTAGGAAGCCAAAGTGTGTGAATCACATTCTTGATGTCTGTCCTGCCCCAGGCATAGTCAACACCCCACAGTGTATATTAACTCTAAAGAACACTAAAACTCATTCCAGGACACTTACTATATTATTACAGTAATTTTTCCAATTGTTAAAAATGTAGGCCTCTTCTGATAAAGATATTGTTTTTAAAAATTCATCTGAGTATATAAATTTTTTAAAAGATTTTATTTTATTTATTTATTTGACAGAGAGCGAGATCACAAGTAGGCAGAGAGGCAGGCAAGAGGGAGGGAAGCAGGCTCCCAGCTGAGCAGGGAGCCCGATTTGGGGCTCAATCCCAGGACCCTGAGATCATGACCTGAGCCAAAGGCAGACGCTTAACCATCTGAGCCACCCAGGTGCCCCCATCTGAGTATATTTTAAAGATCTTATGGGCTTTATTCAGTGATTCATGACTCAGGCAGCATCCCATCTGGCAGACAGAAAGGAATTCTGAAGAGCTGTACAAAATGGAAGACTTGTAGGTAGAAGGGGAACTTATTAGCCAAGAGTGGATTGTTTGCAACAAGATCACCTCCTTGAGGGAACTGCAGGGGTCTATAGGAGGGTTATCTCACTGGAGCTGACCAGGTAATTCTAGATTCCCCTCCTAGGAGAGGTTGAAACTGTAATTAAGTTAGATATTAAGTCTGTTTGGTGACATGGGGCTTGGCACCCATTTTGGGCCTATGCTCTCTTTTCTTAACAATAGCCCCATTTTAATCAGGCTTTCAACCTGAGAGAGGTGATCAAAATTCAAGGCATTAGTGCCACTCGCAGCTACCACTCTGAGGTTCTTGCTGTTTTTGCCAGTCTTCTGTGATAGTCATAGGTTGTGATGTCTTTTTGCTTAATCACTATGGTATTCACGCATCACAACTTCAGGTTCATATTGGTTAAGTTGGTCATTCTCTTTATTTCATTCATTTTCTGAAGATCCAGTCTTTGCTTGGTGATTTGCAGCTGTGAACACGCATTTAAAACTTTTGAGAGAATATAGCACACAAGGAGACAATTCTGATTATTATGAACAGAATAATTCCCAATATCTGCATTGCACTTCAAAGCCATGGTCTCCAATGCCCAAATCAATCAAAATCAAATAAGTCAAAAGAGGGGCGCCTGGGTGGCTCAGTGGCTTAAGCGTCTGACTCTTCATTTTGGCTCAGGTCCTGATCTCAGGGTCGTGAGACTGAGTCCCATTTGGGGCTCTACACTCAGCTCGGAGTCCTCCTTCTGCCTCCCCCTCTCTCCCTCCCCATGATCATAGCCTCATTTGTACTCACTCCTAGCCAGGAAAGTAAGCGAAATCTTGCCAAAATAAGCAAATAAGCAAATTCTGAATTGTGAATGCCTCCTGGTAGGCAAATTTAAGGAAACTCATCAATGAGATGTCCCAGTTTGTTTGTGAACATTTAGAGGAACAATTAGACAACCTAAGACACATTGCACAGTTGTGCACCCACCATGGAAGCATTCATAGGCTCATAACCACCATAGACAAAGACAAACCCTGTCAGGGCACAAACCATTCACCAAGGTGGGACTGTTAATGGAATCATTCATGGGAATTGTTGCATTTTCCCATTCAAGCCAGGGGGTCAATTAGGTTTTCAGTGCATTTGAGAAGTTAATCTCCTAGCCTGAAATAAAAAGTTATTCTGGGGACACCTGGGTGGCTCAGTTGGTTAAGCATCTGCCTTCAGCTCAGGTCATGATTTCAGAGTCCTTGGATGGAGCCCAGAGCTGGAGTTGGGCTCCCAGATCAGCAGGGAGTTTGTCTCTCCCTCTGCCCTTCCTCCTCCTCCCCACTTGTGCTCTCTCTCTCACTTTCACACACTATCTCAAGTAAATAAAATCTTTAAAAAAAAGAAAGTCCTAAATTCATTGCCAAGATGGATGCTGATGGTGAGATCTTTCAACAATTAAGGGCATATCTGATTTGGATAATCATAAGAACATGGGGGTGCAAATATACTATGATTTACAAAGATATTTGTGTCTAATTGGGCACATACAGGGGCACCTGGATGGCTCAAGTCAGTTAAGATCTGACTCTTGATTTCAGTTCAGGTCATAATCCTGAGATCATGAGATCATGAGATCAAGCCCCGAGTTGGGCTCCATGCTGGGCATGGGGCCTGCTTAAGATTCTCTCTCTCCCTCTCCTTCTGCCTCTCCCCCTCCTCTCTCTCTCTCAGGTCGAGCCTTCTTCAGTTGTAAAATATGCACTCAAGGTTTAATACCTTGTCATTTGGCAGCAGTGTCCATATCAAGAGTTCTTGTTAGGGTCCTTTCCATGAGTCTCACTTTTGCAACAGCATCACAGTAATAATAACTGTCTGTAAATGATGAAAGACTTAAAAATGACCATGATTAAGGGTCTGATGAGAGTTCATTTTAATGGAACTGACAAGGAAATTTGGTTATTTCTGTAATATACCACATATTAAAATACGTGGTATATATGTGACTGACAACATTATAGCAGGACATACCAGATTTCTAGGAATTTTGTACAATTTCCAAAACACTTATAACATACCTACGCAAATACATAAGGAAGGCTTAGTATTATTTCTTGCCTGACAATGCTTTCCACGTACTTTAACATATCAAATAAACCTAATTGGTCTAAATCTGTTTTTTCATAAGGAGAGAGAACAAACTTTTTGATATGTCCCAGTGACTCTCTGGGAAAATCCCAAAGTTTCATTCAAGGTCAAAAATCTTCATTTAGAGTTTGAATTTGGAGAATTTCGTCAAAAATATCAAGACAGTTTTAAAATCCTTGAGTAGTTAGATATGATTGTAGGTCACTGTGGTATACTTAGTTACCCATTTAACCAAAGTAACAATAGAAAATGTTAAAGAAAGATTGGGCTTACTTAAATCATCAAAGACCTGATGATAAGGATAACATAAACACAGAAAATTAGTTTGGTAAGACACAAACCCTTTGCTGTCCAGGCAGATTACTTTAAAATAAAGAAAAACCTTTCACAATATCTTATCAAGAGCAGCTTAGCAGTCCAAGAAAACTTTGTTCTTTTAACAGTGAGAAAGCCAAATTCTAATTTTGTACCAGTTTACATCTGATATTAAAATTCATTCATTTTCAAAAACTTAATTAAATTAATTCCAACTTTAGCCAACTGACCACAAATAAAATTCTTTTCTAAAGGTTCCTTTTCCACAAACCATCTACAAACTTTTTAAATATCCCTTCAGATTTTGTCCTGTTTTTCTTCTTTCTCATTATAGAATAATGAATCATTTTACTTTCCTTACCTACCTTTTATACATAGCTGTTTCCTTTTACTCTTATTATTTCCAACTAACTTAATTATATATTTTGATTAGCATTCTCAACCCCTAGTTGGGGTACCTGGCTGGCTCGGTCAATAGAGCATGCAACTCTTGATCTCAAGGTTGTAAATTTGACTCCTATGTTGGGGGTAGAGATTATTTTTTAAAAATAAAAATTAAAAAATCTTAAAGGAAAAAAATTTTCAACCGTTGGAATGCTGAATTCCTAGTAAAAACTAAGAAGTGAGCAATTGTGTACTGTCCTTACATTAGCATTCTGTGGATTGGTAAATTTATAAATTTATAATTTCTAGAAGGATATTCTTCCTCAGAATAATATTTCCAATGTTGCACAAAATATGTTTACTAATAGACCAAAATAGCTTTACTTCTTCTGTAAAAGGAAACAAAAAATGGATACAACTATGTTCAGGGATTGATGTTTCAGTATTTTATTTTATTTGAAAATGATTCGGATATTTAATGACAATTCATCATTTAACTTATTTCAGGATAACTTTAAGGTTTCAAGTAACTAAAACAGTTTTGGAAACTATTTAAGTAGACATACCATAAAACATCATTATTGCTGAAGAGTTGACCTAGAAACACTTTTCCCACTACTCTATTTAAATCCTTTGTTCTTAACAATTATGTTTAGACCATTATCCTCACTTTACTTTTTTATATCATTGAGAAGATGGGAATGAAAAGGAATCGTGGATTTTGTGTTCTTGATTTAGAGCTGCGTGTCTTTGGAATGTTTTAATAAACCCTTTCACAAAAGCTTCAAAAGTTCTTTTGTTTTCCCTTCTTTGCCTCTGTGTACATTTAGCCTAGTGAAGGCCCCACCCTCCCCCCCAAAAAAGGTCCTATCATCCTCTTCTAATTCAGGCGATTTCTGGCCACAAAGCTACTATGAAAAAAAATCCTTTCAACTATCTTGTCAGTTTTCAGTTGAGAGAAGCAGTAAAGGAAGGGACAATGTAAAAATTTATTTTCCTCTCTGCTAGGCACTGCAGACAGAGATTCAGGAGAGCTGACTCCGGTAAGAATTTTGTTGTCGTTGTTTTTATTTAAATCTCAATTAGTACATTATACATACAGTATAATATTAGTGTCAGATGTACAATGTAGTGATTCAACACTTCCATACATCACCTGTGCTTATCACAACAGGTGCACTCCTTAATCCCCATCACCTATTTTGCCCATCCTCACAACTACCTTCCTTCTAGTAACCATCAGTTTGGGCTTTATAGTTAAGAGTCTGTTTCTTGGTTTGCCTCTCTCTCTCTCTCTCTTTTTTATCCCTTTGCTCATTTGTTTTGTTTCTTAAATTCCACATGAGCGAAATCAGATGGCATTTGTTTTTCTTTAACTGACTTATTTTGCTTAGCATCATACTCTCCAGCTCCATCCATGTCATTGCAAATGGCAAGAGATCATTCTTTTAAAAACATATATATTTTTTATTTATTAATTTGCAAGAGCGAGAGCGAGCACGAATGTGGGGGTGGGGAAGGAGGCAGAGGGGGAGAGAAAAGTAGACTCCTGGCCGAGCAGCGAGCCTGAGGCAGGGCTTGATACCAGGGATTGATACTGGGATCATGACCTGAGCTGAAGGCTCAACTGACTAAGCCACCCAGGTGCCCCAAAATCATTCTTTTTTATGGCTGAGTGATATTCCATTATATATATAAATATATTTATACAAATATAAATATATATATATATATATTTACCACATATTAATATATGTATTTACCACATCTTCTTAATTCATCAGTTGATGAACACTTGCTCTGTCACCATCATTTGGCTATTATAAACAATGGTGCTATAAACATCGGGGTATGTGTATCCCTTTGCATTCTTGTGTTTTTTATTTTAGCCATTCTGACTGGTGTGAGGTGATACCTCATTGTGGGTTTTGATTTGCATTTCCCTAATGATGAGTGATGTTGAGCATCTTTTCATGTGTCTATTCGCCATCACTATGTCTCCTTTGGAAAAATATCTATTCATGTCTTCTGCCCATTTTTTAATTGAATTTATTTGTTTTTTGGGTGTTGGGTTTTATAAGTTCTTTATACATTTTGGATACTAACCCTTTATCGGATATGTCATTTGCAAATATCTTCTCCGATTCCATAGGTTGCCTTTTAGTTCTGTTGATTATTTCCTTCTCTATGCAGTTTTTATTTTGATGTACTCTCAGTAGTTTAATTTTCTTTTTGTTTCCCTTGCCTCAGGAGACATATCTAGAAAGAAGTTGCTTTGACCAATATTAGAGGAATTTCTGCCTGTGCTTTCTTCTAGGGTTTTTATGGTCTCACATTTAGGTCTTTAATCCATTTTTAGTTTATTCTTGTGTATGGTGAAAAAGAATGGTTCAGTTTCATTCCTTTGCATATTGCTGTCCAGTTTTCCCAACACCATCTGTTGAAGAGAGTCTTTTTCCCATTGGATATTCATTCCTGCCTTGCTGAAGATTAGTTGATCATATAATTTTAAGTTCATTTCTGCATTTTCTTTTCTGTTCCATTGATACATGTGTCTATTTTTGTGCCAGTACCATACTGTTTTGATCACTACAGCTTTGTAATATAACTTGAAGTCTAGAATTGTGATGCCTCCAGCTTTGCTTTTCTTTTTCAAGATTCCTTTGGCTATTTGGGGTCTTTTGTGGTTCCATACAAATTTTTGTATTATTTGTTCTAGCACTGTGAAAAATGCTATTGGTATTTCGACTGGGATTGCATTGAATGTGTAGATTTCTTTGTGTAGAATATTATTTGTTCTTCCAATCCATGTGCATGGAACATCTTTCCATTTTTTTCTGTCATCTTTAATTTCTTTCATCAGTGAAAGAGGTCTTTCATCTCTTTGGTTAGGTTTATTCCTGAGTATCTTATGGTTTTTGTGCAATTATAAATGGAATTGATTCCTTAATTTCTCTTTTTGCTGCTTCATTATTGTATAGAAATGCAACAGATTTCTTTACTTTGATTTTGTATCCTGCAACTTTACTAAATTCATTTATCAGTTCTAGCAGTTTTTAGTAGAGTCTTTCAAGTCTTCTATGTATAGTATCATGTCATCTGCAAATAGGGTGAAAGTTTTACTTTTTCCTTGCCCATTTGGACGCCTTTCATTTCTTTTTGCTGTCCGATTGCTGTGGCTAGGACTTCTAGTACAGTGTTAAATAATAGTGGTGAGAGTGAACATCCCTGTCTTATTCCTGACTGAGGAGGGAAAGCTTTCAGTTTTACCCCATTTAGGATGATGTTCACTGTAGGTTTTTCATATATGGCCTTTATTTTATTGAGGTATGTTCCCTCTAAACCTACTTTGTTGAGGGTTTTTATCATGAATGGATGCTGTACTTTGTCAAACGCTTTTCTCTTTCATCTATTGAAATGACTGTATGGTTCTTATCCTTTATTCTGTTAATGTGATATATCATGTTGATTAATTTGTGAATATTGAACCATACTCACAACCCAGGAATAAATCCCACTTGATCATGGTGAATGATTTTTTTTAATGTATTGTTGGATTTGCTTCGCTAGTATTTTGTTGAGGATTTTTGCAATTTTTGCATCTATGTTAATCAGAGATATTGGCCTGTACTTCTCCTTTTTTGTGGTGTCTTTGTCTGGTTTTGGTATCAGGGTAATGCTGGCCTCATAGAATGAATTTGGAAGTTTTCCTTCCTTTTCTATTTTTTGGAATAGTTTTAAAAGAGGAGGTATTAACTGTTCTTTACATGTGTGGTAGAATTTGGCTGTGAAGCCATCTGGTTCTAGACATTTGTTTTTTGAGAGTTTTTTGATTACTGACTCAATTTCTTTGCTGTTTATTGGTCTGTTCAGATTTTCTATTTCTTCCTGTTTCAATTTTGGTAATTTATATGATGCTAGGAATTTACCCATTTCTTCTATGTTATCTAACTTTGGGGCATATATTTTTCCATAATAATCTCTTATAATTGTTTGTATATTTCTGGTATTTGTTGTTATTTCTCCTCTCTCATTTCTGATTTTATTTATTTGGATCCTTTCTCTTTTCTTTTTGATAAACCTGGCTAGAGGGTTATCAATTTTTTTGATCTTTTCAAAGAACCAGCTCCTGGTTTCAATTGAACGGTTCTATTCTTCTTTTAGCTTCTATATCATTTATTTCTCCTCTAATCTTTATTATTTCCTTCCTTTTGTTGGCTTTAGGCTTCATTTGTTGTTCTTTTCTTAGCTCCTTTAGGTGTAAGTTATGTTTTTTGTTTTTGGTTTTTTTTTAAGTTAGATTGTTTATTTGCAATTTTTCTTGCTTCTTGAGGTAAACCTGTATTGCTATATACGTCCCTGTTAGAACTACTTTTGCTGCATCCCAAAGATTTTGGACCATTGTGTTTTCATTTTTATTTGTTTCCAAGTATTTTTTATTTCCTTTTTTATTTCCAGGTTGACCCATTCATTGTTCAGTAGCATATTATTTAGCCTCCATACATTTGTAGATTTTCTTGTGGTCAGAAAAGGTGAATGGTATGACATATTTTCTTGAATTTGTTCAGCCCTGGTTTGTGAGCTAGTATGTGATCTATTCTGGAGGAAGTTTTCTATGCACTTGAAAAGATTGTGCATTCTGCTAATTTTGGATGGAATGTTCTGAATATATATATCTGTTAAGTCCACCTGGTCCAATGTGTCATTCAAAGCCATTGTTTCCTTGTTGATCTTCTGTTTAGATGATCTGTCCATTGATGTAAGTGGGGTGTTAAAGTTCCCTACTATTATTGTGTTATTATCAATTAGTTCCTTTATGCTTGTTATTAACTGTTTAATGTATTTGGGTGCTCCCATGTTGGGTGCATAAATATTTACAGTTATTATATCTTTTTGTTGGATTGGATTTTATTATTATATATGGTCTGCCTTTGTCTCTTTTTACAGTCTTTTTTTTAAAGACTAGTTTGTCTGATGTAAGTATTGCTACTCTGGCTTTTCTTTGAAATCCATTTGCATGATAAATATTTCTCCATCCCCTCAGTCTCAATATGCAGGTGTCTTTATATCTAAATGAGTTGCTTATTGGCAGCATATAGTGGGTCCTGGTTTTTTATCCATTCTAATACCCTATATCTTTTGATTGGAGCATTCAGTCTATTTCCATTCAAAGTAATTATTGATAGATATGTATTTATTGCCTTTTTATGACTTTGGGTTTTTCTGGAGATATTCTCTGATCCTTTCTTATCTTTCTCTTATGATTTGCTGGTTTTCTTTAGTGACATATTTGGATTTCTTTCTCTTTATTCTTTGCATATTTACTAATAGTTTATGATTTGTGGTTACCATTAGGTTTCTATATAATATCTTCTTCATATAGCAGTCTGTATTAAGTTGATGGTCATTTAAATTTGAACCCATTTTTTACTCCTATCCTCCCCACATTTTAGGTATATGTTGTCATATTTTAAATATCCTGTTATTTTGTGAGTTCCTAGACTGATTTTTTAATAGAAATATTCATTTTTACTGCTTTTGTGTTTCCTACCCTCATGTTGTCACTTTTGGTCTTTTTTCCACTCACTGAGTCCCCTTTAGTATTTCTTCCAGGACTGATTTCGTGGTGATGTACTCCTTTAGTTTTTGTTTGTGAAACTCTTTATTTCTCCTTCTATTTTGAATGTTAGCCTTGCTGGATAGAGTATTCTTGGCTGCAGATTTTTCCCACTCAGTACTTTGAATATATCATGCCAGTATGTTCTCGTTTGGAGAGTTTCTGCTGAAATTTGATAGCCTTATGGGTTTTCCCTTATAAGTAACTGTCTTCTTTTGTCTTACTGCTTTTAAGATTTTTTTCCTCATTGCTATATTTTGCCAATTTAATTATAATATATCTTGGCGTGGATCTGTTTTTGCTGATTTTGTTGGAGATTCTCTATACCTCCTGGATCTGAATATTTGTTTCTTTCCCCAGATTAGAGAAGTTTTCAGCTACTAATTCTTCAGATAAGTTTTCTGCCTTTTTTTTTTCTCTCTTCTTCTTCTGGGACTCCTATAATAGGAATGTTACTATGATGGAGTCCCTGAGTTCCCTAAATCTATTCTTGTTTTGCACAATTTTTTCTCTATTTTGTTCAGCTTCGTTGCTTTCCACTACTTTGTCTTCTAGGACATTAATTCATTCCTCTTCTTCCAACCTGTTGTATATTGCATCAAGTGTGTTTCTAATCTCAGTAATTGCGCTCTTCATTTGTTTCCTTTTTAACTTTTTTATCTCTGTCGTAAGGGTCTCACTGATTGTCTTCTATTCTTTTCTCAAGTCCAGTGAGTATCCTTATGATCATTGCTTTAAATTCTCTATGAGGCATGTTATTTATACTGTTTTGCTTAGATCTCTGGCTGTGGTCTTATCTCGTTCTTTGATTTGGGATATATTCCTGTCTTCCCATTTTGTCTAAGTCTTTGTCTGCATCTCTGTGTTAGAGAAGCCAGTTATGTCTCCTGCTCCTGAAAGTAATGGCCTTATGAGGAAGTGGTCAGGGCCTACACATCAGGGAGTGTCTCCAGTGTGTTCTACATGCACTCTGCTCTTGTGTTCTGGTTATTCTATCCTTTAGGCAAGTCATGTGGAAACTCTCCTTGCCTTTTGTGGACAGTGTTTAGTCCCTGGCCTGAATATTACAAGTTTTAACTAGGTGTCCTCTGGTCTCCTTGTGAAATGAGAGAACCAAGGTCATGTAAAATTTTCTGGTCAGGAGACATGATAGGGGTAGGTTTTTGTGCTGGTCTTCTAGGGGAGGGGACCCACTGACCCGGGACTGAGATAAGCTTGACTGAGAAGGGCAGTTCCATGCAGGGGCTGGGTCTTAGTGTAAGCAACTTCAGGCTTTAAGACTCTCTGGCTGCAAGAACTTAAAAAATTCAGCCCCTCTCGCTTTCCAAGCCAATAGCTATGGGGAAACATTCTCCTTGTGTGTTCCCCCTCTGTGCTCCTCTCTCTCATCCTTCTCCAGGACTTTGGCTCCCTCGCCTCCACAGCACCTATGATCCATTTCTTCCCTGAACCAAGTCTCCACATTTCCTACCTTCTTTGCTGTGGCTTCTTCTCTAGCATTAGTTGTGGACTTCATTTTGCCAGTCTTCAGGTTGATTTCTGGGGTATTTAGAATGATTTGGTAATTATCTAGTTGTATTTGTGACACCAAGGAAGCCTAGGGTCCTCCTACTCTGCCACCATCTTCCCCCCTCTCCCTCTGGTAAGAATTTTGACCCTTGATTGGCTTCTGCCAGTTTTCTCAGGATCTCATCTGCAGGCTCTGGTATCTATCAAAATTTGGCAAAGTTTCCATTAATTTTAATTTTGACTTCCTCTTTGCTGTTTAAAGGGCTATCATGGCAGTGTATCAGAAAATCCCTCAAGAGTACCATCAATCCTAGGAGGGGCCCTTTGGGGTCCTCCTTCAAGGATAGATATGGAAGCACCTGTAGTGCCACTGACTTGGTGGACTTTGACGATCTTGTAGTGTCTTCAGAGTGGAAAGACAACTCAGGATTACTAGAATAAGTACTTTTTTAAAAAGGAAGAAAGAGGGGAACCGTAGGAGTTAATGTCAGTCTTACAGTCTTTTATTTTAGGTACTTTTTATATCTTTAATTTTTCATTAACCATTTGCGATGAAACTTTCAATAAAGCTATTTTGGAATTTTAAAGCCTTTTGGAGGCTTCTGCATCCCAATTAAAATAGGCGTCCCATTCTATTTGTTGATTTGGGAGCCCTTGCTTTGAAGTTCACTTCTTAAATGAATGATCTTGTCCAATTGAATCATTCCTCATACTGGCCATTGTAATTTTAGATTGAGGGCTGGCAGTTTGACAGGACCCTAGCTAGAAATAGAGTTTAACCCATATTTCCGTTCAGCCCCATATGGAAGCCCCCAACCTGATGGTTACCAAGCGAAGTTCTCAGGACACAAATTTTAGTAAGATTTTGCCATTTTTGTAGATATGTACAGCTTCCAGGACCACAATTCTTAGATATAAAATAAGCAGTTGTGCTGGAAAGTGGCATGCTCAACTCTTTGCAAACAAGGGGTCTCATTTCTTCAGCTAAGCCTTGGGTCTGTGAGAGCTAAATTAACACCTAAGAGGAGCATGCCACTGAGTTGGGGATTGTGAGGTGTTTTACAGTGTAGCTCACTGCATGGAAATTTTCTTGAGGTTGACTGGTGACCTAGTGGCAATATAATGCAATCCATTACCAAGTTATCTTAACACACAAGTTTTTGAGTTAAATGGTTAGCAATCTAACAGATTTTAAGTCTTGACCTATGCCCACTAATTTTATTTACATAAAACAAGATAAACATAAGCACATCAACACATCAGCAGTAACCAAAGCGATGTTACTGTGGACTGGCCAATAGAGGCCTTGAGTGTATCACCAGCAATTGTCAATGTGGAACTAGGGGCTGAGAAAGTACTGAACCAGCAAACCCAAACAAATGGGGACCGCAAACTGAACCACCAACAGTTCTTAATGTGGAATCTAGGGACTGAACCAAGAGTTGAAGTTTCCAATGAAATGGGGAACTACAGACTTAACCAAGGGCTAGAGACTCCTGTTCCAGGTGGAATCATCTGCCAGCTCGAGCTGACATGCTAAGCCCTGGACTGGAAAGCCAATTAGATTTTGAGCTTGAAGAAAGAAAGTGAAGGTCAGAATGGAGAGGAACTTACCTATGACCCTCAGAAATGGCAAGAAAGACAGAGAATTCAGGGGTGCCTGGGTGGCTCAGTCAGTTAAGCATCCAACTTTTGGTTTCAGCTCAGGTCATGATCTCATGGGTTGTGAGATGAACCCAGAGTCAGAGTCCATGCTCAGTGGGGAGTCTCCTTGGGATTCTCTCTCTTCCTCAACTTCTACCCCTCCCGCCACTCATGCTCTCATGTGCAGACTCTCTCTCTCTCTCTCTCTCTCTCTCTCTCTCTCTCTCTCTCGTCTCTCTCTCTCTAAAATAAATTTCAAAAATTGAAAGAAAGAAAGGAAAAAAGAGAGAAAGAAAGAAAGAGAATGAAAATGGTTTGTGGGTACCAGTGCCTGGATTTCTCATTGTTCCTAAAGCCAACAGAAGTTTCCCTCAGATCCCACCACTGCCACCAATATTGTTAACCAAAATTCATCTGAATAAATTTTAAAGATCTTATTGGCTTTAGTCAGTGAGTCATGAATCAGGCAGCATCCCATCTAGCAGAAGTGAGCTCCGAGGAGTCGTACAAAATGACTTATAAGCAGAAGGGGGGTAGGACAAGAAAGCTAGTAGCCAAGAATGGATTCTTTGTGACAAGGTCACCTTCTTTTATAAGACAGCATGGGTCTATTAGAAAGATTATCTCACTAGTGCTAACCAGATAATTCCAGATTGGTTTAAAATTCCTGGGAGAGGTTGAAACTATAATTAAGTTAGGTATTAAGTCTCAGTTTGGTGATGTGGGACTTAGCACAAGTGACTCTATTTGAGGTATTTTGTCTCTTTTTAAACAATATATACCTCAAACCTGACTTTTTTAAAATATATTTTAAAATTTCAAGATAAATGAAAACCTGAGTAAAACAAAGCAAGATTTTTTTCACTTTGAAAACTTATCAATAAGAGCATTTCAAGCTTCTTGATTACTACAAAATCTTCTAGTTATTGTGGGAGACTGAGCATAACATAAGTCCCTTTAAATGTCTTCACAGTTAAAAGTGCAAATAAAATAGCTTTGCAAATAGATGTAGATGAAATAGGATAAAAAATGTCTGATCACTTCTTTTGAGGGTAATAAGAAGATATTTTATCATAAAAATTCTCCAGAATAATTTACTCAATGTTCTGTTTGGCAAGAGATTCAAACTTGAGTTCCAAAAAGTCCTCTTACAAAAACCAATCTAGGGAGGAAATGGTTTCCCACAATATTTCAAAGAGATCTTTAAGCTCTAACAATAAGAACGTATCTGCACAAACCAGGTACATTTTTCATCCAAAAGCACATTCCCCAAAATGTTTTTTAATAACTTTTCTCATCAGAGTTTCATCAAGTCAAGAGTATAAGGAAACAATTTTTAGCATCATTTTGCCCCATATACTGTCACAAATGCCCAGATACGTCCTAATAAGCAATGATGGTATTCCTAATATTCTTAGAAATTACTCTTGGTTTCAAATAGGAGATCTGATTTGGGTTGCAAGTAACAGTAAGCCTGTCAGACTAGCTTAGAGAACAAAAAGAATTATTAAAAAGGAAATAAGATATCTAATGGACTCCAAAGTCAGGGTTAGAACCTGGAATTGGTCATCAGAACCTTCTGAAAACACATGCTTTCTGGCCTCGGTTCTCCTCATTATAGATGTGCTTCATTCTTTTCTCTCTGTAGATACACTTCTTTGCTTCCCCATATATATGGTTAAATGTACATCACTGTAAACCAGCATATGAGTTATTCATGCTGTATTCAAGTCACCAACATAAAGATACTAGCATTTGCAAATCTCAATTTCAAATTACTAAAAGGCAGAATTTGATTGCCCAACTTGGGCCAGGAGATCCAATCAGCAGACACAAGTCACTGGTAAAAAGGTGAACTGGGATCTCTATGATCTGAAGGACAGTTCTCAGAGAAGAGGGAGATAGCTTATAGATAGCACTGATAATGCAAAAATTACATCTTTTTCAGTAAGATGTATGTTTTCCACCTAACAAGAAATCATGAGTGTGCATTATATGTTGTAAGTGTCCTTTCACAGTCATCTAGATGACATTGTGTTCAGTTGCATGGGAGCACCATAATTTCTGGAGCAATCCCCTATTATTGAAATTGCAGTTTTTTAGTTTGCTGTTTTTATAATCAGTACTTTAATGACCATGCGTGTAGTTAATTCTTTCAATATGCTCATGATAATTTCCTTAGGTTGTGTTTTTCTGAGTAGATTTGACAGATCTGAAAGTCTGCAAAACTTTTAAGGCTTTTGATATGTAATAGAATATTATTTGATCTTATGTATTCAACTTAATAGCCCCTGAATTCAAGGTCTTTGTATCCTACGTCTTTTTTTCATTTTCTCCAGCAAGTTTCAAGCTGTAGAGAACATTGTAGAGATTAAATTAACATTTGTTAATTAACTGACAAACTTCACAAGTGAATATGTGTGATGTGGTTGGGGAAACACCAGATTGAAGTATATGAAATTTGTTTAACACACAAATAGGGATATTAATCGTTAATAATTTAGACATTATAAATTGGAATTTGGCTCCTGGAAAAGGACACACACTAAAAATATTTGTAGTTTTTACACTTACCCAATTCATTTGACCAGAGGGAATAAAGTACCCAATGTGCCATCTTGAACCATTATTACCCTGATATGTAGCAAGAAGCTATATGTTCCTCCTTTCTATATTTAGAATGACACTGTGGCACTATCCAACTACCCAAATATCTATTCTCCCCTTCTTTCTTTCTTTTATTTTCCAGGAGTTTTTTTATTGTTTGACTGACAGAACACATAAAACCAGACAAAGAAGTCCCCAAGGAAATGAGGGTCACATTTCATTGTTGTTCTAAGCATTTATTAGATTTTCTTTTAAGATAGTAGATATTTATTTTGACCACAAATGCAATCCAGATGTCAATAAATTTATTATCCTTTAACATCTGCCTCTGCCCATGTTCCTTTATTTTTTTAATAAACTTTTTTTTCAAGATTTTTATTTATTTATTTGACAGGGAGAGAGAGAGAGTACAAGTAGGGAGAGCAGCAGGCAGAGGGAGAGGGTGAAGCAGGCCACCCGCAGAGCAGGGAGCCCGACGTGGGGCTTGAGCCTAGGACTGAGCCACCCAGGTACCCCATCCCCCATATTCCTTTAAATAGAAAAAAGAGCTAAGTGTCTCTTCAAAGCCTATTTGGCCATAGCTGTCCCACCTGTGGTTTTAAAAATAGACTGTAACTTAACTTCTGAAATTCCTTCTTGAACTATAACTCATTCTATTTAAAAAATCTTGGGAAAGAAGTCCTATTGACATAGTCAATGATCTCCAGAAGGTGAGGATGGTAACTGGGCTGAAAGTAACTAAGAAGGGCCTTCAGCAAACTAAGGACCACTGGGAAATTGTGTAGAGGCAAATCTTGTCAACAAGATACTAAAAACTTCAATTAAAGCTAGGAGAATGCCACCTATTGCAGCTGACCCAACCATGGCCACTGGTCCAATTCTTGTTGCCAGTATGTGTCCTAATAAGGCACCACTTGTGATGGAGTTCCAGGGATCTTTTTTCCCTCTAACTTGAACCATACTGCAGTCAGTCATGGAAAATAAACCTCTCCAAACTGCAAAGCTAACTCCCAACTGCAGAGCCCTGGTTTTAATAGCTGTGAAACTCCCTTGTAGTCTGTGGTTTACTCCCATTGGGGAATTGGGAAAACCTTTGAATGCTTGAAAGATACCACCACCTATGGTATCCGTGGTAAAGACCCCACCACAATCAGTCACAATTCGCCAAGGGCAAGGCCCTCACCTGCACTCCTCCATCTTGACCTCCCCTTCTTTCTTCATGATAAAATCCCTATATTGTTGGCATGTCATTGTGTCTAGAAACTTCTTTATAAAATAGACTCTTCGGTATTTTCACCCTTCTTTCCTCATCAATGAAATGTGGATGAGATATCTAGAGATCTAGCAGCCATTTTGAAAAACAGAAGCTAAGAGTTAAGGATGGTAAAGCAGAAAGGTAGAAGGAATCCGAGTTTTTGATGACTAGATGGAACAGCCATATCTACTAAGACTCCCCAGTTCCGCGTGTTTTATATGAGAGACAAATAAACTCTGATCTTGTTTAAGTTATTCTTATTTCTGAAATATATTACTAACAGTCCAAAGCCATTCTAACGGTAGAACACCTATACCCAAATTGGATTTTGACTAGATGATTCTAATGATGGGGTTTGCTGGTGTGGCACACAACTAGATGGCCACCAAAGATTTGTGCTCCCCTTCTACAGTGTGGAGTTTTGCCACAAAGGGATTACTCAGGCAGAGCCTAATGTTTTGTCATTCCTTACATCTGGGTATGGCCATGTGACTTGTTATCAGTAATAAAATGTGAGCTGAAGTGATATGTGTTGTTTCCAGACCAGCAATGTTAAGAGGAGGATTTGCCTAACCCACAGTCTCTTCTGACTGTAAGCTAGATCCAGAGAATCAAACCAAGGACCCTGAGGCCCTAGGAGATAGCAGAGGCCCAGTCAGGCTCTATCACTACAAAGATGGAAGGTGCTAGCAATTAAGAACCTTCTGGAACTGTACATGAGTGGGAAATAAGCATGTATCGTGACTGAGCTATTACATTTTTGGTTCATTTGTTATAGTAGCCAGATTTACCTTAAGTAATACAGAAATTAGTATTAGACTAGGATAGTGATGTGACAAAAGTCTAAAATATGTGAAGCTCAGTTAGTGATCAAGGGGAAGTAGTTAAAGAAGCTAATATCAAAAGCTGAATAAACACAGATTCAGTTCATGCAACCATAAGACATTTGGCAAAACTGTCTAACTGATGAGTTGGAAAGAAGACCAGAGTCTACGAGTCAGTAGCTTTAGTGGAAATGGTTGGTAAGAGCTGGCATGATACTGTATGTTGACATTTACTTTCTTCTTTTAACAAGTTATTATTTAAAAAAAAATATATATATATATAGATGTCTGGGAAGAACTGGCCAGCTTGTAAGCAGGAATGGAAGGTAATAGAGAAAATCCAAATATTTGGGGATTCTAAGGGTTGCAGAAACTGACTGCAGACCCCAACAGAAAGAGACAAGACTGAAAGAGGTCTTAGGTACCAAAACTTATACCTAAAGCAACAATCCATCAAGAATGCAGCATTATGAGGCACCTGGGTGGCTCATTTGGTTAAGTGTCTCCCTTCAGCTCAGGTCATGATCCCAGGCTCAGCAGGGAGTCTGCTTCTTCCTCTGCCTCCCCCTCCAACTTGTGCTCTCTCTCACTCACTCACTCTCTCTCTTTCTCAAATAGGTAAATAAGTAAAATCTTAAAAAAAAAAATGCAGCATTCTCATCTACTGTTCCAAATGGCCTCAATGTAGTCCCCATTAAGAGAGCAATAGGGGGCAAAGAAATATAGAAAAAGATTTAGTCTTCAGAATTCTGCCCTGAGTGCAGTTATAAGCACAATGAACTGCCAGGATGCAAATAGATCAGAAGCCTACTAAGCGTCACAATGAATTTACGACCACAAGGGGTCACAGAGATTATGGCCAAAAGGAGTTCTTTCTAGACAGCATGCTTGGTATCCACTAAGGGGACTGCTCTCTCACCACTGTCAATGCCTGCCCTGCAGGATTTCATCATTGCTATGGACAAATCGCTATGACTGCTGTGTTTCTCCATTTTTCTTGTCTGAATGGGCATTTTATCCCATCCCTGTTCCACCATTATATATTGTAGAGCAGGTAACTTTTTGGTTTATAGGGTGTAAATCGTGAGGAGTCACATGTGGGTTTTGTAAAGAGGACTGTGTACCACCTGGATGTATTAAATTGGACGGGTCTTGGGAGGAATTGAGTATGCTCTATGTGTGGGAAGATGGGTGCTCTTGGAGTTTTGTTGGTTACGTGATAGGCTAGAGAGAAGTGGATAGTTGTCCGCTAAGGTTCGTTTTCTACAAAAATTATTTTTCAGTCAAAGGGATAAGATTTCCTAGCTCTCTGTGTATCATAGGTGGGGTCGTGCGACAAGAAATTTTTAGGGATTAGACGTAGCAACCTATGGTTTAGCAAAACCTCCAGGTGAATCTGGTGACTGTTCAAATGTAGGGGTCATTCCCTTCAGAGATAATGGAGCTCAGTTTCTAAAAAGCTGGAGTCCTTCTTTCCCCAAGGAGGAAAACCATACATTAATCAGGATCACATATTTTGGACTTAATCTGAGTGAAAAGTAAAGTTCTTTCATACTTGAGCAATCAAACATTTGGGAATGTATCTGTTTCAACAGTTTAACTCACTTGGAGAGATTGGAAAGGGACTAAGAACCCAAACCATCTACATCCCACTCACCCCGGTCACTGAGAACTGAAACTAGCTCACTTACCTTATTCTCCACATTAACATATATATTTTTTTTATTCCTCTGTCTTCATTACTTTTTGGGAGTTGCTTTCCCCAGTGAGCTTTGAGAGCTCATCACAGAACTTTCCAAAAGAAAGTCTCCAATGGAAGACATCAAAAGGCAATTTATGCCTTACAATTCTTTGAAACCCTAGCCTCAAAACCCATTTCCTGTCGTTTCCACCAATCCTGACTGTTTTATTTGATCTTTACCCAACTCTAAGCAGACCCCTGTATTGAAAGACCTATCTTAAGACAAACTTCAAATTCCCAATAAATTCTGACCTGACCTTCCCCTCTTTGAGACTCTGCCAAAGCTCTGAGGAGGTCTGTGGTGCTTACCAATCCAAGCAAGAAAGCTTTAGCTTGTCATGTTGGTGACATGTTGGTGATATTTAGAAACAATCACTGAACAGGGCTAACACTAACCACTATATCCATGAGTTGCTTAGTAAATAAGGTAAGTAGAATTCATGTAGATTAAGAACATATAATAATTTATGTGCTTATAACTAGGAGAATGAAATCATGACCTTTCATCCTCCCTAGACAGAGTATGAGCTTGGCCAAGAATTTAATCAAGAACTTACAAGAACTGATTTTATAGCCTCAGCTAGGTCTAATACAGCTAAGGGAGCAGCTGTAAAAGGTACGGTTTATGAGCTAACAATAGGTTTTCTTTGTCTTCCTAGAAGACCTGAGAGGTCATAATTTGAAAGCAGAGAGTGGAGAAGTGGGGATGAGGGAAAAGAACCAATACTGCTTATATTACATTTGTGCAGTAAATAATGCACAGGACAGATTTTATTGATTGAGAAGTGGCTTATAAATTATGAGTCAGCAGAAAAATACTTCTCTTCCTCCTCATGGGTTTACTGCACTACTTCTGAGAATTAAAATCTGTCCTTGGGAGATGGTATGAGGAACATGATAACGTATTTGTGTATTTTATTCAGTACTTAGCCTGGACGGTCCGGAAATTAAAAGATATGTTCAACTTCCACTGGAGGAGAGACATCAAGAGAACTTGATTTTAAGTGACCCACAGCTACCCTGACACACTTCCTGAGATTGGAGTACAATCTTCCCTCACAGTTGAAGAGCCACCACCAACTTTGGTTCTCAGGCCCTCTTCTCTGGAGTATAATTCCAACCAGGATGAAGTAACTCATACTTGAGCACTTAGACTGCAGAGAGAGAGAGGTGTGGATCTCCCGTAAGACCAGTCCTTATGTGTTGGGACTAGAGTTTCTTGGAAAGTGGCAGGGGTGGGGACATCTATATATGACAGGGTTTGGAAGGAGGTACTTTCATAGGCCTAATAACAGAGAAGCAAGAGATTCAAACAGGAAAGAGGAGGAATCCCTGGGGAGGGTTTAACTCCTTCAGCACTTAAACCTAGGACTGTGTGATACCTCTCCTGTGTGATAATTCCAAACATTGGTGAGCACGGCTTATCCTCAGAGGCATGGGTAGTAGTCACAAGAGCAATATGGGACAGGGACCAAGCTGATAGAGGCAGGGGAGCAGCAGCTGATGGGGGACAATTCAGGAGGACTTAAATATGAGATCACTCCCTATAAATACATACTTACATACTTTATTTGCATATATACCTTTGAATGTAGAGTAGAAAAAACAGGCTAGTGAATGAACTACATATTTTGGTGAAGATCAAATAAGAAATTATTATCTCTGACTCATTAAATTGGACATTATTTGTATATGATGATATTGAGGGCTCCACAAAGTCTATAAAAGTTTTTATAAAATTACCCTTTTTACAAATTCATGGAAACTGAAAATAAATTAGTAATTGCCTTGGGCTAAAGGTGGAAATGGGATTGACTCCAATTAAGCAGAGGGGTCTTCTGTGGGTGAAGAGAGAGCTCTAAAATGAGATTGTAGTGATGGACGCACAACTTCGTAAACTTATTAAACTAAATTTACATGTACAATAGGAGGATTTTGTAGAAAATAAATTATACTTCAATGAAACTGTTTTTAACAAAACCCCAAATTGCCCTTTTCAGTGAAAAAGAATACTTACTTTGGGCACCTGGGGTGGCTCCATTGGTTAAGCATCTGCATACAGCTCAAGTCATGATCTTGGGGTCCTGGGATCAAGCCCTGCTTGTCAGGGAGCCTGCCTCTCCATCTCCCTCTGCCCCTCCTCCCCACTCGTGCTCTCTCTCTCTCTCTCCCCCCAAGAAATAAATAAAATATTTTTTTAAAAAAGGAATTCTTACTTAAAATCCTCATTGAAAAAAATTCTCCTGGGAACGTGCATCCTAAGTGCTGCCTGGTCTTCAGAGAATGAATTAAGAAAAAAGAATTCTAGAGCATTCTGAAAATAGAGTACACGTCAACTTTTTAATTAATTAACTAAATCACACCTACTTTTGCAATTGGTTGTGAAATATCTACTAATGTAGAAAATTGTTTTCAACTATATATGTACAATGTGTTGGTAAAATTCCTCTAGAATAAACTGTTATTATCATTATGATTTTTTCATGCCTTGGAAAACAGCTAAAGCTGATGATATCTTTCTGTCTCAAAATTTTGCAGAGCAAATTATCTGAATTAGTTCTCGTTTATATTGCCTGACCTGACTCCCCTGGCTAAAGCTGAATTTGGAAATAGGTCTGAGAGAACCAGCCCGTTTGTGGGCAGTTGTCATGGCAGCAGGTGGGTCGAGGAGCTGTGGGGCAGCAATTGGCCGTGTGGATGGAGAAGTGAAAAAAGATAATCTAAGAAAAGACAAAATCTGACCCACAGAGCCCACAGAGCCCACAGAGAAGAGATCCGAACAAGGCATACTGCCTGACCTCTCAGTGACACTTCAGCTCCCAGAGGCCTTGGCCCTTTTCTGAGGCCCAGCTGCATTTCCGCCCATGGTCTCCCAAAGACACCTGTCTTTCCGTTTTATGTTACTTCACTAAGACGGAAACATAATTGCAGGTACAGGAACACAACTGGGAAGATAGTCACCAACACTGGTTCCATCTGTGTAGTGGGACTGCTGGTGATGTTTATCTCCTTCTTGGGCTTGTATTTAATTTAAAATTATCATTTTGCAGTAAGGTTAGTTTTTTATTGTAGTGAAATACATATAACATAAACTTTTTTGTTTCAACCATGTGACAGAGAAAATTCAGTGGCATTTGGTACATTCACCATGTCAGTCAACCATCACCGCTATCTAGAACATTTTCATCACT
The DNA here is from genome assembly GCA_028534135.1 of Potos flavus. Taxonomy (NCBI): domain Eukaryota; kingdom Metazoa; phylum Chordata; class Mammalia; order Carnivora; family Procyonidae; genus Potos; species Potos flavus. The sequence continues at coordinate 55,452,869 of CM052892.1, read as the reverse complement.
CCAAAAGGAAACCCTGAACTCATGGAGCAGCTCCTCCCCATCCCCCCTCTCTCCCTAGGCCCTGACAACTGCTAATTTGCTTTCTGTCTCTATGGATTTACCCATTCTTGAAGGTTACAATCTTTTTTTTCTTTTTTTAAGTTTAACATGCGTAAAACAATAGCAGGCCCCCGAAGGTCTGTGACTCCCTTGCTAACCTGCACTGGAATGCCTCTGACATTTGCAAGCATGGCTGTGGAAATATCTGATCTCTTATAACACTAAATTTATATTAGGCAATAAATTTCAAATTTCTCTAATTAAAAGTCATAAAGTGAATGAATATTATAAATAAGTTAGTTTATGCACTTATATGTTCTTTTTTTTAAAGATTTTATTTATTTGTCAGAGAGAGAGAGAACGCGCACGTGCGTGCACATGCAAGCTGGGGCAGGGGTAGGGGCAGAGGCAGAGGGAGAAGCAGGCTCCCTGCTAAGGAGGGAGCTCAATGCAGGACTCGATCCTAGAACCCTAGGATCATGACCTGAGCCAAAGGCAGATGCTTAATCAACTGAGCCACCCAGGTGCCCTCTCTCTTTTTTTTTTTTTTTAAGTAGCTCCATGCCCAGCATGGAGCCCAGTGCAGAGCTTGAACTCACGACCCTGAGATCAAGACGTGAGGTGCGATTAAGAATCAGAGGCTTAACCCACCAAGCCACCCAGGCACTCCTAAGCGCTGATATTTTCAAATGTGCACACGCCGAAGTAAGAAAAATTATTTCCTAAATATAACCTTTCTGGCTCTTTTTGAATGATCTTTGTCCTTACTGCCAATATTTGTATGGTTTTCATGGAGCAGAAGTGTAATGATTAATAGGTTTAATGACTTTGTCTTTTTTTCTGTATCCGGACTTAAAAACTATATGACAGCATTTTTACTATTATTTGGAGATTCTAAGAATTTTCTCCAGTTTAGTGGATTAAGTGAAAGGAATATGTAAGGCAACATATAAATTCCAAGGGTAAGAAAATAAAACTATTTCACAAAATTTACCAGAAGAAAAACAAACCAAAACCTTTTTTTTTTTTAAGATTTTATTTATTTATTTGACAGAAAGAGAGAGCACAAACAGGGGGAATGGCAGGTAGAGGGAGAGGCAAGAGCAGGCTCTCCACTGGGTGGAGAACCTGAGACGAGGCTGGATCCCAGGATCCCGGAATCCCGGGATCATGACCTGAACTGAAGGCAGACGCTTAACCAACTGAGCCACTCACGCACCCCTAAACAAACCAAAACTTTAAAATAAAAATTAAACCAACGAACTTCATAAAGAGACATGTCAATGATCAGGACATTATGTGACACTAATTCTTCTACTTGGAAAGAGAATTTATAGATGTAAGTAGACACTACCACTAATTTAACTCTGAAATATGGTCTTCATGCTAGAAACTCTCAAAACCCTGATTAGCTACATAAAGATCCAGTAGACATTACTGGTTTTGAAAAAGGACTCAATAGCCTTACACATCAATTTGTAATGACGAATCAGAAAAATGCTGATTTATTTTAAAACAATCCAGCTTTAAAAAAAATTTATAAATGAAACTAGTACCTCTCTCATGATTGTATGAGGAGTAAATGAGATGGAGTGAAATTTGACACTCAATGAATAGTTTTTTTAAAAGTGAAATTGACCCTCTTTGCAAGTCATTTCTCCACATTCTGTATAGCACTGAATGCAGTTGACCCTTGAACAAGGTGGAGGTTCAAAAACCTGCATATAACATTTGGCTCCCTCAAAACCTTAACTGCTAATAGCCTAATGTTGACCAGAAGCCTTACCAATAATATAGTCAATTAATACGTATTTTATATATTATATGTATTAATACTGCATTCTTAGAATAAAGTAAGCTAGAGAAAATAGTTATTAAGAAAATGATAAGAAAGAAACAACACGGTACTGTACTATATTTACTGAAAAAAAAATCTGCACATCAGTGGACCTATGTTGTTCAAACCCATGTTGGCCAAGGGTCAACTGAGCAATACTCTTCAGTGAACGTGAGTTAATTATATAAAGCATTCCAGAAAAGTATGTAGTAATATACAATGTGTCATATAATTGAAATTCTTTATGATGATAATACAGTATACAATTAGGAATGATTTTGAGATGTAAAAAAAAAATTGGGGATTATCTATCAAAAAATATATCCTTTCACTTGATTTTTTTAAGTTTTTATTATGCTAAAATATACATAAAATAAAATTCACTATTTTAATCATTTTTTAAATTTTGTCTTTTTTTTTAAGATTTTTATTTATTTATCTTACAGATAGAAAGAGAGAGAGCACAAGCAAGGGGAGTAGTAGAGAGAGAGGGAGCAGGGAGCCCAATGTGCGGCCCAATCCCAAGAACCTAGGATCATGACCTAAGCCAAAGGCAGACGCTTAACTGACTGAGCCACACAGGTGCCCCTATTTTAATCATTTTTAAGTGTATAATTCAAGGGCATTAAGTACTCTCACAATTTTGTGCAATCATCAATACTATCCATGTCCAGAACTTTCTTATAACCCAGACAGGAACTGTGAACTCCATTCCCTCCTCCTCCAGCCCCTGGTAACCTCTATTCCGCTTACTGTCTTTAAGAACTTGCCTATTCTAGGTATATTCTCGTGTAAGCAGAATCACAACCTTTTATTTGCTTTTAACTAGAGGGGGGAAAAAGTAACCACTGTCTTCAACTTTGACTCCACTTTCCTACAATGAATTGCCAAATCCTATAGATCCTATCTCCAGCATGTCTTCTGAATTTATTCCCTCCTTTCCATTCCTGCTGCCACTGTCCTAGTTCCGACCTTGCTTGTTTCTGCTCACACCATTATAAAACCCTCCTCCCCAGGCCCTCTTCCTTCAGTTTCCTCCCTCAGTCCTTTCCAATTTCCTGGAAGTGAGCTTCTTTAAATATGAAACCAAGAGCTAAGGATATATATATCTTTGGGTCCCTAGCATTTTGCAGTGTGTCCAGTACATGGCTGGTTCTCAACCAATGTTTATTAAATCAAATGAAGCCAAGTTGAGTAAACTAATTCCCCTTGAGGAGATGACAGTCTAGCGGGGAAAACCAGAACATCAATAATTTAAATCCAATGTGATTACCCAAAATTAAAGTCTGGTGCAAACAACACTAGAACAGATAAGAGATTGATTAATTCCACTTCTGAATATGGACATCCAGAAAGCCTCAAAGAAGAAAGGTTATATTAGCTACTACTAGAAGGATATTATAGATAGAACACACTTGTGTATTACGGGTTATTCACACCTAACTGCATCCTCAGTAGATTGCAAACTCTGAAGATTTTACTCATCTTTGTGTGAATTACAAATGCAATTACTTATAACTTTAAAGCTTTGGGGATTTTTGTTTACTGTCTTCCTCCTAGAGGGTAAACTACAAAAGGGTGAGGAATGTGTCTTAGGCACTATTATCATCCCAGTGCTTGGCACATAGTAAGTGTTTAGTCAATATTTATTGAATAAATAAATGAATTTTGCAAGCCTCACAGAAACTAGCAAGTGCCGTTTGTAACCTCATCTTCAGTTGGAGGTCTTTCTGATGCTTGAAAGGTAAATTAAATTGCTTTGATCCTCCAATTTCACACATTGTAGGAGTTTAGAATCTCCCCTGAGTTCCTGAGATTGAGGCAGGACTGGGACTCCTCCTTCTCTTGGCTGTCTCTGTCTCTGTCTCCCATGTTCTGGCTTCCTCATGTGCACCACCACACTGGCCTGTGCTAACTTACACCTCTACCTCTTTTTCAGTATATCACAACTAGAAAATCATTCACAGAGTAGTAATGGATACTGGAGCTGGGGAAGAGAGAATGGGAAGTTATAGTCGAATGGGTACAGAGTCATCCATTGGGATAATGGGATATCCAGCTACATAATGGAAGAGTTCACCAGATGGATAGTGGTGAGGGCTGCATATGTCCCAGTATTAGCTGTCTCCCTGGGAGGGATTCTAGAGCTGCAGGATAAAGTAATAACATTTTCTTTCTTTAAAAATTATGTAGTATACAGTGTTATACTAGTTTCAGGCATACAACATAGGAATATACAATTCTATACGTTACTCAGTGCTCACCATCTGTTACCATATAAGCAATAACATTTTCTTAACTTGGTTACATCGTATGTACTATTTCGAATTTTTTTACATTTGTTTTTATTGATATTTTACTTGCTGTTTTGTTTCTTCTGTTGCTATCATTTTGTTATTACAAGCAATATTTTATTTCAAAATAAACTTTAATGAGATATAATTGCATACAATAAAATTCAGATTTGTGACTTTTGACAACAGTATACATCTGCCTAACTACTAACCCAGTGAACACAGCACATTTCCATCTTTCCAGAAAGTTCTCTTGTGCCCCTTAGCTAAAGAGTTTCTAAATTCAAAGCAGTACACCTTTGCTGTTGTACTACTTTGAATTTAGAAACTCCCTAGCTAAAAAGAAAAGATTCCAAAGATTTCTTACCAAGAGTTTTTGCTGTATCTTCAGCAATTCCCAAGCTTTCAATCTCCGGAGAACATCCTGCCTGGGAGATTTGGTGAGTGTCTGACCATCTATCTTTGTGCCACATGGTTGACTTGCTGCAACAGGTAGGAAAGTGATCTAACATACCCCAGTGGCAAAAACAAAGAACAACGAAACAAAACAACAACAACAAAAAAACCCACAACAAAAAAACCAAAGCAAAAAAGAAGGAAGAAGGGAGGGAGAGGAGAGAGTAGAAATAACAAAACAAAAGAAAAAACATGGCTTAGAAAGGACAATGCAAACTGGTTACCAACAACACACCCAGATACTTTCTTCTAAAACCTAACTCTAATGAAACATCATAAATTCTGCAATTATTATTATTTTAACATTGAACTCTTTGTTTCCTGTAAGCAAGGATATATATGTCTGAGAATCAATATCATCAGGATAAAATGTTGTCTGTAACTTCATGTAATATTCATGAATTCATGAAGGTAATATTCATATTTACTTCGTGTAGTGAAAATTTAAACTAAGTTAGCATTATCATGAAAGCCTTAATGAAAATTACTTTGACAAAGAATTTCTCTATTAGAATCATAGAAAACTCAATGCCATTCTTGAGGTATCTAATTGTGACCAACCTTTTAATAAAGTAAAAATGCTTTTAGCCATACATAAAGGATGAATCTGTATATCCAAATTGATGCTTTGAGTGGAAATAGTTCAGATAAATATAGATTGAGATCTAAATACAACTCTCTATATCAATCTCTCCATCCATATCTTATATATGCACAATATCTGTAGTATATGTTATCAGTGCTCTGCCCATTTCCCCTCACACTTACCATTTCAGCACATCCTCATTGGACTTCCAGCTGCCAGAACTTGCAGCTCTTTGCCTGAGAATTTACTCTCAACCCGAGAGTCCCCTTTTTGTTGGGGCAGTACATCAGAAGTGCTGGGGAATTAATACCACTGCCTCCCCCCAGCACCTCTCCAACAATGGAGACAGTTGGTGTTTACATACTCAGTTCCTCTCAGGTGTGATGTCTCAGGTGCATGACCTACATTGGCTCCCAGCATTTCCCCAGTGAGATTCAGTTTCAGTTGCCCACAGTAGTCATTTCCTTGCTTGAAAAGACAGTCTTATACTGACTGCTTTTCCTCTCTTGTTTCACTTCCCTACCCTCCAGCCAGTAGTTTCCTCTCTTCCCAAATAAACTTGTCTTACTCAGATTCTTGTCTCCGGATCTGCTCTGGCAAACCAGAGATGATAAGCTGTGATGTCATTTATTTAGATGTATATGTATGCATAGAAAACAATGTGAAAGATTATGTACTGGGGGGAAGAAATTAGGATATTGATTTCTTTCTTTTTTGCTTATCTCCATTCTCTAATTTTCCTTTAATGATCACATTATTCATATCATTTATTTTTATTGAGATAAAATTCACAAAACATAAAATTTATCATTTTAACCATTTGAAAATATACAATGCAGGATTTTTCATAGATTCACAATGCTGTGCAATCAGTGCCACTATCTGTGTTCAGAACATTTCCATCCACCCCAAGGGAAACCCCGCAGTTTCCGATTCTCTTCCCCAATTCCTTGGGAATCAGTAATCTACTTTCTCTATGGGTTTGCCTATTCTGGGTAGTGGATATAAATGGAATCATACTACATGTGACTTACTGTGTCTGGCTTCTTTCACTTAGCATGTTTTCAATTAGCAGTTAGCAGTTGACGAATATTTGGGTTGTTTCTACTTTTGGGCTATCATTAGTAATGCCACTGTGAACATTCATGTATAAGTTTTTGTGTCTATACATGTTTTCAGTTCTCTTGGGTAGATACTTAACAGTGGAATTGCTGGGTCATATGGTAACTCTCTATTTAACTTTTTTGAGGAACTGCCAGGTGGTTACCCTCAGTGGCTACACCATTTTACATTCCCACTAACAATGTATGAGGGTTCCAATTTCCTCACATCCTCCCAACACATGTATTATTTCCTTTAAAAATTATAGCCATTTTAGTGCGTATGATGTGATATCTCATTATGGTTTTCATTTGTACTGCCTTAATGATTAATAATATTAACCATCTCTTTATGTGCTTATTGCCTATTTGTGTTTCTTCTTTTTATTTTATTTTATTTATTTATTTGACAGAGATCACAAGTAGGCGGGGGGGGGGGGGTGTGGGAAGCAGGCTCCCGCCCAGCAGAGAGCCCAATGCGGGGCTCGATCGCAGGACCCTGAGATCATGACTTGAGCAGAAGGCAGACGCTTAACCCACTGAGCCACCCAGGCACCCCTATTTGTGTTTCTTCTTGGAAGAAATCTCTATTGAAATACTTTGCCTAGGGCTGCTAAGGGTGGCCCAGTCAGTTGGGCGGCTGCCTTCGGCTCAGGTCATGATCCCAGCATCCTAGGATTAAGCCCCGCATTGGGCTCCCTGCTCAGTGGAGAGCCTGCTTTCCCTCTCTCTCTGCCTGCCACTCAGCCTGCTCGTGCTCTCTGTCAAATAAATAAATAAAATCTTAAAAAAAAAAATACTTTGCCTAGTTTTAACTGGGTTGTTTATCTTTTTGTTGGAGAGTTGTAAGAGTTCTTTATATGTTCTGAATACTAAACCCTTCAGCTATATAACTGGCAAATATTTTCTCCCATTCTGTGCATCCTTTCACTCTACTTATAGTGTCTTTTGATGGACAAAAGTTTTTAATTTTGATAAAGTCGATTTACTTGTTCCTTTGATGTTATAGTCAAGAAACTGCTCATTAACCATTGCTTTTTATATCATTTTTTAAAGTATGTTACACACCTAGCTCTTAGATCTTGGCTTCTAATATAAATTGTCAATATTGAGAATCAAGTTTCTTTGGAGAAATAGCTGATACTAAGAAATACTGAAGATGAGCCTGAACCATCTTGTAGTGCCAGAAAGTAAGAAAAGTGCTTAAAAAATAAGTAAGTAAATAAATAAATCCTTACATTAATATGAGTATGTCAAAGGGACAGAAGAGTAAATGGAAAGAGCTTTCAAATTGTCAAAACTGGAGTAATCTGAACAAAATATAGTATAGGATTATAACATATAGTATAAAATAAATATCCATGAGTCCATATTATATAAATAAATGATTGATTAAATTAATAATGGGGGAAAAGAGACAAATCTCCCATGCAGAGAAATTCCAAATAAGAATACAGTATGGAAAGGGAGGAATCAAAAGGTAACTTTACACTGGAGAAACATGACAAACACTGCTCCAGCCAGGGGATAAAGGTAAATAGTAACGGTAATAAATCATGTCGATAGTATGTATCCTGATGATGTGATGAAAAGGGTATTTTGCCTCTGTGATCTTCTTCCTACAAATCCATATCCCTATCTAACCATGAGAAAAATATCAGACAAATTCCAACAGAAGGACATTCTATAATATATCTCCAGAATTCCTGAAAAATGTCAGTCATAAAAACAAAACAAAACAAAAACAAAACAACAAGGAAAATCTGAGAAACTGTCACAGCCAAGAAGAGCCAAATTTCCCTGATATAACAATTAAGTGTAATGTAGTGTCTCAGGTAGAATCCTGGAAAGAGAAGGACATTATATAAAAACTAAAGAAATCTGAATAAACTATATACTTCAGTCAATAATAATATATCAATACTGGTTTATTAATTGTAACAAACATATCATATTTATAGAAGATGTTACTAATAGTGAGAATTGTGTGCAGAGAATATTTGGAAATCCTCCGTACCATCTGCTTACGTTTCCAGTAAATGTAAATCTGTTCTAAAAATTAAAATCTATAAAGAATACTCTTTATAATAGCATCAGAAATATGAAACCATTAGGCTTAAATTTGACAAAACTTGTGAAAGATCTATACACTGATAACTACAAGACCCTGTGAAGTTTTGAAATTTTAAAAAGAACTTTAAAAACAAGAAATGGAGGGGCAGGGGGTAGGGCACGCTGGGCTGGTGGGGAAGCTGTGTCTTCTGTGAGCGGGTCTCCTCTGGCTTGTGTTGTGCTGAAGGGACAGCCCTGGGTCTGGGGGAGAGAGTCTCTGCGTGTGGGACCCGCCAGCCTCGGCCCAGGCCCCTCCCAGTTCCCCCAGCGCTGGCTGCTTCCTGGTCCTGGTCACAACCATTGCTCAAGCACAACCTCAGGCTGAATAGTTCCTGAAGGCTGGCAGTGATAGGGCCAAAACTGGGAACTGCCTCTTCTCCCAGAGACTGTTCGTGGTACTCTGGCTCAAGGGAGTCACCTTCAACGTCACCACTGTTGACACCAAGACAGTACAGAAGCTGTGCGCAGGAGGGCAGCTCCCGTTCCTGCTGTCCGGCACCGAAGTGCACACAGACACCAACAAGACTGAGAAGTTTTTGGAGGCAGTGCTGTGCTCTCCCAGGTACCCTAAGCTGGCAGGTCTGAATCCTGAATCCAACACGGCCGGGCTGGACATATATGCCAAATTTTCTGCTTACATCGAGAATTCAAACTCGGCACTCAATGATAATGTGAAGAAGGGACTCCTGAAAACCCTGAACGTTTTAGACAGTTCCTTAACATTCTTCCCTCCCAGAAATGGATGAGGCCAGTGCTGAGGATGAGGGCATCTCTCAGAGGAAGTTTCTGGATGGCAATGAGCTTACTCTGGCTGACTGCAACCTGTTGCCAAAGCTCCACATAGTACAGGTGGTATGTAAGAAGTACAGGAGATTCTCCTTCCCGGAGGTGTTCCGCGGTACTTGTGAATTGCCTATGCTCGGGAAGAGTCTAGATGATGAGGAGATCGAGCTGGCTTACGGGCAAGTGGCCAAGGCCCTCAAATAAGTCCCTCCTGAGGCTCTGTCTCCCCTCTCCATTTTCTCCAGAAAGGCACCAGCTGGTTTCCGTGCGCTGTCCAAGGGACACACTCCAAAATGGCCAGTGGGTGGAGAACCCTGAAGCACTTCGTGCAGGGCTGGCTGGGGGGCTGAGGGGAAAGATGGGGAATCTAGGTAAGATTTTTATTGTGAGATGGTGCTGGTAGGACAATGTATTTCAGTAATAAAATACAGAATGAAAAAACTAAAAAAAAAACAAGAAAGGGAGAGATACACTGATAAAAGCAAAACAATGTTTTATGTTTATTTTAGGCAGTTTTCGAGTAATCAGATTTTATCTAAGACATAAAAATTGTTTTCAAGCATCAAAATGAAATGGTGGAAGGTAAAGAGAATATTGATCTACATATAATTACTTTCTGTTTGTGGATTATTTATTCAATAAAGATGATTTTTAAACCTTTTCTAAAAAGCTATTAAAATAGAAAAAACAAATTGTGATTATTTTATTTTTCCCAAGATACTAGTATTAATACTTGTTGGGATCTACCAAAAAGTAACGCCAATGGAGTGTTTGTCATGATCTAAGGGTTGTGAATTTGAGCCCCACATTGGGTGTAGAGATTACTTAAACAAACAAATAAATCTAAAAACAACAATTAACTAGCAACAGTATAAAATCCAGGACCAGATGGATTCAAAGGTGAATTCTACCAAACATTTCAAGAAGAGTTAATACCTATTCTCTTCAAACTATTCCAAAAAATAAAAGAGGAAGGAAAGCTTACAAATACATTCTACAAGTCCAGAATAGCCTTCATACCAAAACAGATGAAGACCCCACACATAAAAAAAGAAAACTATAGGCCAATATCCCTGATGAACATAGATGCAAAAGTCCTTAACAAAATATTAGAAAATTGCATTCAACCACACATTAGAAGAATTATTCACAGGGACGCTTGGGTGGCTCAGTCGTTAAGCGGCTGCCTTCGGCCCAGGTCATGATCCCAGGGTCCTGGGATCGAGTCCCAATAAAAATAAAAAAAAAGAATTATTCACCATGATCAATTGGGAATTATACGAGGGATGCAAGAATAGTTCAATATTCACATCAGTCAACATAATACATCATCTCAATAGATACAGAAAAGGCATTTGACAAAATTCAACATCCATTCATGATAAAAATTCTCAACAAAGTGAATTTAGAGGGAATATACCTCAACATAATAAAGGCCATATATGAAAAATCCATACTTAACATCATACTTAATGGTGAAAAACTGAGAACTTTCCCTCTAAGATCACGAACAAGACAAACGTATCTATTCTCACCACTTTTATTCAACATAGTACTGGAAGTCCTAGCCACAGCAATCAGACAAGAGTAAGAAATAAGAGCCATCCATACTGGTAAGGAAAAAGTTAAAATGTTACTGTTTGCAGATGAGATGATACCATGCATAAAAAACTCTGATGACTCACCAAAAAACAGAGGTAATACATGAATTCAGTAAAGCTCCAGGATATAAAATTAATACCCAGAAATCGGTAGTGTTTCCTTACACTAATAATTTGAAGTAACAGAAAGAGAAATTAAGAAAACAATGCCATTTACAATTTCACCAAAAGAATAAAATACCTAGGACTAAACTTAACCAAGGAGGTGAAAGATCTGTATTTTGAAAACTATAAAATATTGATAAGAGAAATTAAGGATGACACAAACAAATGGGAAGATATTTCATGTTCATGGCTTGGAAGAAGTAATATTGTTAAAATGTCCACACTACCCAAAGCAATCTACAGATTCAATGCAATCCTATCAAAATATCAACAGCATTTTTCACAGAGCTAGAACAAATAATACTAAAATTTGTATGGGACCACAAAAGACTCTGAATAGTCAAAGCAATTGTGAGAATGAAGAACGAAGCCAGAGGTATCACAATTCCATATTTTAAGATATACTACAAAGCTGTAATAATCAAAACAGTATGGTATTGACAAAAAAAAAATAGACACATAGGTCAATAGAGCAGAATGGAGCCCAGAAATAAACCCATACTTAAAGGTCAATTAATCTATGACAAAAGAGACAAGAGTATTTAATGGGGAAAAGGCAGTCTCTTCAATAAGTGGTGGGGGGAAAACTGGACAGCTACATGCAAAAAAATAAAACTGAGCCACTTTCTCACACCAAAATACACAAAATGCAAAAACAAACAAACAAACAAACAAAACCTCAAAATGAATTATAGACCTAACTGTGAGACCTGAAACCATAAATTTCCTAGAAAAACATACAGCCAGCTGAAGAGACATTTTTCTAGACATGTGTCCTAAGGCAAGGGAAACAAAAGCAAAATTAAACTATTGGGACTACCTCAAAATAAAAAGCTTTTGTACAATGAAGAAAACTATCAACAAAACAAAAAGACAACCTACTGAATGGGAGAAGATATTTGTAAATGGCATATCCAATAAGGAGTTAATTCACTATATAAAGAACTTATGCAACTCAACAACAAAAAGCCAAATAATCCAATTAAAAATGGACAGAAGATAAAAAAATAACCAGTGTTGGGACTGATGTGGAGGAAAAGGAACCCTCATGCACTGTTGGTGGGAATGGAAACTGGTACAGCCATTGTGGAAAACAGCATGGACAGACATTCCTCAAAACATTAAAAGAAGAACTACTGTATACTCCAGCAATTTCATTACTGGTTATTTACCCAAAGAAAACAAAAATATTAATTCGAAAAGATATATGCCCCCTATGTTTACTGCAAAATTATTTACAATAGCCAAGATATAAAAGCTATTCAAGTGTCTATCAATAAATGAATGAACAAAGAAGATGTGCTATATATGTAAAATGGAATATTACTCAGACATAATAAGAATGAAATTTTGCCATTTGCAACAACATGGATAAACAAAGAGGACATAATGCTTAGTGAAATAAGTCAGGGAAAGACAAATACTTTATGATTTCCCTCATATGTGAAATTTAAGAAACAAAACAAAACAAGAGACAAAAAATAGACTCTTAAATACAGAAAACAAACTGGTGGTTGCCAGAGAAGAGTTGGGTGGGGGGATGGGTGAAATAGGTGAAGGCGATTAAGAGTACATTTATCGTGATGAGCATTGAGTAATGTATAGAATTGCTGAATCACTGTATTGTATACCTGAAACTAATATGACACTGGATGTTAATTATACTTCAGTTAAAAAGTGTAGAACACAGGCAGAAATTTCTCTGACTTTAGCCATAGAAACATTTTTCTAGGTATAACTCCTCAGGCAAGGGAAACAAAAGCAAAAATAAACAAGTGGGACTACATCAAAAAAAGTTTCCAGTGAAGGAAACTATCAACAAAACAAAAGGCAACTTATTGAATGGAAGAAGATATCTGCAAATGATATATTTGATAAGGGGTTAATATCCAAAATATATAAAGAATTTATACAATTCAACATGAAAAAAACCCCAAACAATCCAATTTAAAAAATAGGCAGAAGACCTGACTAGACATTTTTCCAAAGATGATGTATAGATGGCCAATAGACACATCAGTGTCATCAGGGAAATGCAAATCAAAACCGCAATGAGATACCACCTCACATTATAGAATAGCTAAAATCAAAAAGACAAAAAATAACCAATGTTGGCAAAGATGTGGAGAAAAAGGAACCCTTGGGAACTGTTGGTGGGAATGTAAATTGGTACAGCCTCTGTGGAGACAATATGGAGATCTCTCAAAAAATTAAATAGGAGAAATACCATATGATCCAATAATTTCACTCTTCAGTATTTATGCATAGAAAATGAAAACACTAATTTGAAAAGATTTTTGCATCCCTATGTTTATTGCAGCATTATTTCCAATAGCCAAGATATGGAAGCAACTTAAGTGTCCGTTGATAGATGAATGGATAAAAAAGATTGGTATGAATATACAATGGAATATTACACAACTGTAAAAAGAATGAAACCTTGCCATCTGGGACAGCATGGATAGACATAGAGAGTACTACACTAAGCAAAATAAGTCAGACTGAGAAGACAAATACCATATGATTTCACTCATACGTGGAATATAAAAAGAACAAAACAAATGAATAAACAAACAAATGGAAAACAGAATTAACCTATTAATACAGAGAACAAACTAATGGTTGCCAGAGAGAAGGGGTTTGGGGCCTAGGCAAAATGGATGAAGTGAAAGGGAGTGGGAGATACAAGCTTCCTGTTATGGAATGAGTAAATCACAGGAATAAATGGCGCATCATAGGGAGTATGGTCAGTGATATTTTAATAGCATCATGTAAGAGATGGTAGCTACACTTGTGGTGAACATAGCATAACATATAGAGAAGTTGAATCACTGTGTTGTACATTGTGTGTCAACTATATTCAAATTTAAAAATTTTTAATATTTTATTTATTCATTTGAGACAGAGAGATACAGAGAATACAGAGAGAGAGAGTACAAGTAGGGGGAGCAGCAGAGGGAGAGGGAGAAGCAGATTCCTTGCTGAGCCAGGAGCCAGACATGGAGCTTCATCCCAGGACACTGGGTTCATGACCTGAGCCGAAGGCAGACACTTAGCCATCTGAGCCACCCAGACGTGCCTCAAATTAAACATTTTTAATAAGATAAAATAAAATTCTTCAAAAATGAAAAAAGAGAAAGAATCTTGAAAATAGCAAGAGAAGCAAATCATCACATATATGTGATCCTCAATAATATCAATGGCTGATTTCTCATCAGAAACCATGGAAACCAGAAGGCAGTGGGATGACATATTCATAACAATAAGATTAAAAAAAATTGTCTACTGCTGGGCAGTTTTCCAATGTAGTTATATAACTCTACATTCCCACTATCGGTTTATTAAGTTGTGGTTTCTCCACGACCTTGCCATCCTGGCATATAGTCAGTCCTTTTCATTTTTGTCAGCCATTTTACTGCATGTATAATGGTATCCCATTGTGATTTTAATTTGTATTTTCTTAATGACTGATGATGTTGAGCATCTTTTCATGCACTTATTTGATCCACAGATCTTCTTTGGGGAAGTGTCTTCACATCTTTTGCCTAATTTGTCATTAGTTTTCTTATTTAGTTTTGAGTGTTCTTTCTGTATACTGTATACAAGTCCATTATCACATGTGTGATTTGTAATATATTCTTCCCATCTCTTTTTTTATTGAGATATAATTGACATATAACATTATATTAGTTTCAGGTATACAATATAATGATTCAATATTTCTATATATTGCAAAATGATCACCACAATAAGTCTATTATCTTTCACCATACATAGTTACAAATTTTTTCTTGTGATGAGAACTTTTAAGATCTTATTAAAATATGCAAAACAGTATTATTAACTATAGTCACTATGCTGTACATTACATCCCCATGACTTACTTATTTTATAGAGGTTTGTACATTTTGACGACCTTCACCCATTTCACCTATCCTCTATCTCCTTCTCTGGCAACCACCAATCTGTTCTTCATATCTATGAACTTGAATTTTGTTTTGTTTTGTTTTGTTTTGTTTCGTTTTGGGGGGTGTTTTGGGGATGTTTTTGTTTTTGTTTTAGATTTCACATGTAAGTGAGATCATGCAGTATTTATCTTTCTCTGCCTGACTTATTTCACTTAGCATAATGCCCTCAACATCCATCCATGTTGTCACAAATGGCAAGATTTCCTTCTTTTTTTTTTTTTTTTGTGGGTGAATAATGTTCTATTGCATATTGCATATGCATATGCACATTGCATATGTTAGCACATCTTCTTTATCCATTGATCCATCAATGGACAATTTGGTTGTTTCCATATCTTTGTTATTGTAAATGATGCTGCAGTGAACACAAAGATGAAGATAATTTTTCAAGTTAGTGTTCTCATTTTCTTCAGATAAATAACCAGAATTGGAATTGGTGGATCATATGGTAGTTCTTCTAATTTTTTGAGAAATATCAATACTGTTTTCCACAGTGGCTGTATCAATTTACATTTCCACCAACAGTGCATGAGGGTTCCTTTTTCCTTACATACTTGACAACACTTGTTATTTCTTGTTTTTTTTGACAATAGCCATCCTAAGAGATGTGAGGTGATATCTCATTGTGATTTTTATTTGCATTTTCCTGATGATTAATGATGTTGAGCACCTTTTCATATACCTGTTGGCCATCTGTATGCCTTCCTTGGGAAAATGTCTATTCAGGTACTCTGCCCACTTTAAATTGGATTACTTGGCTTTTTGTTGTTGAGTTCTATGAGTTCTTTTATTTGTTCAGACCTGAGTGGGAAAGACTCACTTCTGTGTTTCTCCTTTACTGTCACACTACTACACAGTCACAACACTTCTGACACTAGATGGTGGTTTTTTTCCCCTTGAACCAAGCAATTCCACGGCACTAGCTGAGTGTTCTACAATTTAAAACAATTCTGATACTATCTACATAGTAGATACTATCTACATACATACTATCTATGTATATCTACATAGATACTATCTCCATAGAGGTAGCATCAGATCCCACAAGTTAAGGGCCTACAAGACTGCCCCACCCTGCCCCCTACTAAAGATGTCAACATCAAGCCCGGGTTTTAACCCATGTTTTTACTGATCAGCTATAAATCAGAGGTTCCCGTGAGCCCTTCCTCAGGTTCAATTAAGCTGCCAGAGCAGCTCACAGAACTTAGGAAAAATGGTTTGTTTACCGTTTACCAAATTATTATAAAGGGAGATGGTAAAGGATACAGATGAACATCCAGGTGAAAGAGATGTGTAGAGCAAGGTATATGAGAAGGGGCATGGAGCTTCCATGCCTTCTCTAGGTACGCTATTCTCCTAGCACCTCTACATGCTCGCCAACCTGGAAGCCCCCCAAACCCTGCTGGAATTTTTATGGAGGTTTCATCACATAGGCATGATCCATCCTTAACTCCATTTCCAGCCCCTCCCCTCTCTCTGGAGAATGAGGAGCGGAGCTGAAAATTCCAAGCTCCTTATCATCTGTCTTTCTGGTGACCAGCCCCCATCCAGGAGCCTACCAAGTCACCTCATTAGAACAAAAGACACTGTTATCTCAGGAAATCCAAGAGAAACATAGACGCTATCCAAAATTTTCTGGTATCCTTGTTTTTAACTGTTGTGGCTTGTTGAATCAAAGCAGCTGAATTTAATACAAGTTCAATGTCATTTCCTTCAAGCATTAACTCCTCTTTCTGGGCCCAAAATACTGAACAAGCAATGCCTGGCCTCATCCAAACCCTGCGGATGTATTTTTCATCCAAGAATTTTTGGATTTCAATAAAAGAGCCATTCTCCTGAATAACAACGTTGATGGGGAAGTGAGCATTCACAGATCTCATCTTGTACTGGAAGCCCAGCTCTTGACCATGTTCTGTACATAACTACAGATGGTGTGAACAGTAATCAGTTCCTCCTATTTCCCCACCACTTGTCAACTCTGACCCTCTACTTTTTCTTTCCCAGGAGACTGAGTTCTACATTGATGTGATTGAAGTCCCTTCACAGGGTTCCTCTGGGACCCCTCATAGTAATAGTGCATCCCTTCAGAGTGAGGCCGACATTTTCAGGAATGTCAACAGTCTGATTGCAGAGAACGGTCTTCATTCTCACAGTAGATGTGGCAAAGCGTACTAATTTTCTTTAACAAGGTGAAGTCAACTGAAGATTTCCTGCCATTCCCCCTCAATTCCAATCAGCAATGTCCCAACACACAGCCAACCTTTGAGCCCAAAATACTCCCGAAATTTATCATGAAATCTGGCTGCAATCTAGTTCACAAGTCCCTCCGGCTCCAGACATCACCAGCTGGTGTCCTGAGCTCATCCATACCACCACACCATTCCTTTTGTGTTCATTGTACATTTCTGTTCCATTTTCTCTGGAACGTTGTGTGTTGCTTCTTTCTATGCTCACTTCCCCTTTCCACATTCCTCCATTCTTTTACTTCTTCACTATTATTTCCGGTTTCACAACTTCCATGAGATTTGATCTTCAAAAGTCATCAATGATTTCCCAATATCAAAACCCAATGGCTTCTTTTAAATTCAGTTCTTATGTTCATCCTCAGACATAACCTTTGTTGTCGGTTTTGTAGTATCTTTCCAGACTCCTTAAAAGGCACTTGTAGACATGTGCATATAAAAAGGCACAGTATATTTTATGACTTTTCTTAAAAACCTCACTGAGATTGAGCTGTTCCTATTGTTTGTCATTTGCTTTTTCACTTAGAAAAACATGTCCTAGAGATTTCTCCATGCCACACATTCAGCTTCGTCTTATCTTTTCTATTCACTGCATAGTATTTCCATGGTATGTATTAATAGCATAGTTTGACAATATTATTCCATATTATTCTTCTATTGATGGACATTTAGACTGTTTAAATTTTTTCTAATATTTTAAACAATAATGCAACGAACATTCTTAGTTATGCCACCTTAGGCACAGGGGAAAATGGTGCTATTGAATAATTACTAGGTTGAAAGCTATAGAAATTTTGATATAGTCAAATTGCCCTTCAAAACGCTGTGATAATTTACATTTCTCCCAAGAGTATAAAAGAGGACACATTTCCTTACATGCACTTTAATATTGAACATGATATATATTTTTTATTGTTGCCAAACTGATGGGCAAAGTCATTTATTATTTAAATGTGCATTTCCTTGATTATGTTGCTTTTGAGCAGCATTTCATGTGTTTGCTAGCTATTTGCTTTTTTTCTTCAGAAAATTCCTGTTCAAATCTTTGGTGTATTTTTTCCATTGAGTTGTCTTCTTCTCGATGATTTGCATAAGTATTTGCATATTCTACATATTTATCTATTGTTGGTAATATATA
Organism: Potos flavus; assembly: GCA_028534135.1. Taxonomy (NCBI): domain Eukaryota; kingdom Metazoa; phylum Chordata; class Mammalia; order Carnivora; family Procyonidae; genus Potos; species Potos flavus. The sequence continues at coordinate 55,434,547 of CM052892.1, read as the reverse complement.
TGTTGTAAATATTTTCTTCTGATCTCAGCTTCTTTTACGTTGTTCACAGCATCCTTGATTTTTCAGATGTTTTTAGTCTACATACAGTTAAATGTGCCAGTCTTTTCCTTTATAGTTTCTGGGTTCTGTGATTTGCTTAAGGCCTTTCCAGCCCCAAGACCACAAAAAAATATTTTTTGCAATACTTTCATAGTTGAGTTTGGTGTTAGCTTATTTTTTTAGGTGTTAGCTTATCAGTCTACCTTAAATTTATTATTGTGGATATGATATGAAGTACAAGTCTAGTTTATTTTTTAAATTCAAATGGAGGGCTATAGCAGAAAATGCTAGATGCTCAGCAAACCATTTCTTTTTCTTCCTGGGGATATATTAATCTATCTTTCTAAGCCTTTATAGTTAAGTGTGGCCATGTGACTAAGCTCAAGGGAACAAATGTGACAGAGATTATGGACCCCGTTTCGGCCTGGCCTAGGAAAACTTACCCCACTCATCCTTGATTTTCCTTCCGCTCGTGGCTGAGGCAGCCAAGCATGCACCCTTGGAAACTATGTTTTGAAAGAAGAAATATCCTAAGATGGGAAAAGTCTTGATCCCTGAATCACTGCTTGGAGGAAGGTCGCTGCCAATCAGGAAAACCCATTGGAGTCTTTAAGTGACAGAAAAATAATCTTTTATGTTATTAAACCACTGAGGTCACAGCAGCAAATATTACCCTCACTAATCTTAGAGCCAATTTTTCCAGTACTGTTTACTGGAAACTTGTCCCTTCACTACTGAATTGAGATGCTTTTACCTTTTTTGTAGAATAGTATTGCAGTTAAGAGCACAGCCATGGCATTGTTTTGTGCACGTGGGCCTTGTAAATAATCTAAGTTTCCCCATAAGTAAAATAGGGTCAATGAGAGTATGATACATAGTGAGCTCTCAATAAATGTTAGTAGTTTTTGATATTAGAAGCTAAATCGCATTAAGCACATGTCTATTCCATTCTATGATATATTTGTCTATACCTTGTTTTTTTATTGTGCCCCATGTCTTTCCTTGGGATTAAACTTCCTTTTTGCTGGACTTAGTGCCACCCCTAAACCTTGGCAACTGGGCCTCTGCCATGGGCCCCAAGGCTTATAGGGCACCAAGCTCCTTAGCTGGTGAAGAGTGGGTGAAGTGTGTAAAGAGTCCATAAAGACTACCAAGCACAGACCTGTTGGTACCTGTACCCCTGGGGCAAATAATACATTATATGTTAATAAAAATAAATAAATAAATTCCGGTTAGTTAAAAAAAAAAAAAAGACTACCCATACCCCATGCCCATACCCTCAAGATCATGTTCTGAGTACCTGGGATTTCAGAATGTCCTGCCCATATGGCCCCACTTCCAGGACCTGTGCAGACCTCTTCCTTGGACCTTACTTCCTGTGTGTAGATCACACTTCTAACTAGACCTGAGAGCTGGCAAGGGGGAGGCTGCTTAAGGCAGGGTAGGATGGAACTTGGACTTGCAGGTTAGGGCTCTATATGCATGATGTGGTTTCCTCTGCAGGAAAAGATGGAGCTAGTGGTAGGAAGAAAGAGATGGAAATGTCACAATTTGGAAGTCCTCATCTGTACTCCTGCCTAAGCTCTACAAAGGTTAAGGAAGCACTTGGCTGGATTATATCCTCTGGAATTTTTTTTTCAGTGAGCAACTGTGGGAAGAAAATTTCTGAGTCCTCACATTAAACAAGGCTTATTTTTGTCATTCCATTGGACTGCTAATTTAGCTGGGGCTAGATATTCGTCTATCTATATTTTTTAAAATCAACTTTGAAAGTATTGCTTTAGTATTTCTCAATATTTAATTTTATTGATGAAAGATACAATGCAAACTTATTCTTACCCCCCCCCAACTCCCCAGAAGTTTTTTTGAATTTTCCCTTTATCCTTCATATTCTGAAAATTCACCATGATATATCCGGGTATGCAAGCTTTTTCTTACACCTTGCTCTTCACTTGTGGACATTTTAAATCTGAAGACTCTTGCCCTTTTTGTGCCAGAAAATTTTAAATTTACTCTGGATAGTGCCATTCTCATTTTCATGAATGCCAGTTACAACATTTTGACCTCCTAGGCTGATTCAATTTTTCTCTCCCCCTGTTGTCAATGAGGGACATGAAAAATAGGTCATGCCTTTGGCTAATGTATACCACAAAGTTTTTGTATATCTTTGTAGCCAAATTGATATGTGTACCAGTTAGCTATAGCTGCATAACAAATAACTACAAAACTTCAGGGGCATTAAAAGAAAACAAAAACAAAAAAACATTCCTCAAGCATCTGCAGGTTGATTGGGAGCTGTGCCCTTGGCTGGGGCAGTTCTGTTCCACAAGATACTCATCCTACTGGGACCAGATGGCTAGCCCTAGTATGTCTTCCCGGGGATGCTGGAAACACAAGAGTATACAGGCCTAATGGTGTATTCTTGGCAGGTTGCTTCACTTCCGCTAACATCCCATTGGCCAAAGCAAGACACATGGCAAGACACAGGGTAGGGAATTACAGTCTGGTGCTGTGTGAGAGGGCACTGCAAGGTTACATGGCTGAACTCTGGGTATAGGGAAGGGTCAAGAATCAGGCCATTAGCGTCATCATAGTCTGAGTGCATAAGTGCCCTCCTATGGTACCCAGGTGGTCAGTTCCAGTGCCACACGTTGAAAAATGCTGATGGAAATGTTCTCCAGTGCACAGTTGCAACTTTGTAACAACGCAGGCCCTGATATGTAACTTAAACCTACAAAGGACCTTTTGTAACAAAAGGACTACAATGTCATATAAACACAATGGTTTTGTAAATTTGGGACTCATGTAAATGGCACAGAAAAGGTAGCCTTACCCTCATGGAAGCACAGTAAAATTCTTCTTGGCTGACTGTCTAATGTGAGTAACCAGATATGTATCATTGTTAGCAGCCTAATAACACTGGGGATAACCTGATAAACCTCCTCAACTCGTGATTGCCATATTCATAGTAATATGGAAACGAGAGGGATCCAGAATTCTCACATGAGATGGTTGAGGGGAGCAGTCCTGTTGGAAGGCAGTGCCAAGAGACTTGCCTTGATGCTATCTCTCTTAGCAAGCCTGATGTTTTTATGTAAAATAGTGTATATTAAATATTAGTAAAAAATAGCAAACACTTTTACAAAATCTGCACAAGATTAAGGTAGTTTCAATTATTCATGCAAATGGATTTTTACTATTATTACTTGCCTCCGGAATTGTTTTTGTTGACATAGGTGGTGATTTGGGGAAGCTAAATCATCTTCTAAGCCCTCCTCAAAACCCTCCTCCCATCAGGAAGCATAAAAACACTGGGCAGTTTTACCATTCTGCATAGTATTGAAAGTGACTGAGTTACTGTGAGGTACTCGTATTGACTCTCTTATGTTCCACAAAAGACATAAATTTCATTATTTTAGACACACAATGACTAATTATCAGTTTGATTTGGAACAAAGTTTAAAATAGAATGTATAATAATATATATTATTATAAATAATTGTATAATTTGGCAGGGAGCCTGGGTGGTTTAGTTCGTAGAGTATAGGACTCTTGATCTCAGGGTCATGAATTCGAGCCCCACATTGGAATAGAGATTACATAGAAAAATAAAATCTTTAAAAAAATTATATAATTTGTCTTTTTAGAATAAAATCCAAAATAGACTAAAATGAAGCAATTTAATTAAATAGCTGATTACTAATACCTTCAACAACCACTTAATCTTGTAAGATTAATCTTGTAAGAGGTCATTGAGCTTGACTCTTGGATGGCATCCTTCTTTATTACACTTAAGATCTGTAGGTATGTTGGGGGCTTCTGCCAAAGGTAGTCAGTACATTTTGTATCTATGGAAACTTCTTGCTATGGCGCTTCATCTTAATTATTGTCATTAAAGTAAGTAAGGACAAATACATCTTTAGTTTAAGTTGTATTCCCCTTTACTTCTGGTGTCAGATTAATTTTGGAGAATGGTGTCAGTACAATTATTGTTTATATTCTTTTTTATGTTTTTTATTCAGAATTGATTTTGGATTTAGAGGAAAGCTGCAAAAACAGCACAAAGAGTTTTCATATATCCCTCACTCCGCTCCCTCTAATGTATAACCACACACAACGATCAAAACAAGAAAATTAACATTAGTACAATGTTAATTTAGTACAATGTTACTACAGCTGTAGTAAACTACTGTTCTTATTCAAATTTCACCATTTTGTGGTGCTTGGCTGGCTTGGTCAGTAGAGCACGTGGCTCTTAATCTCAGGGTTGAGATTCAGCTTGAGCCCCACGTTGAGGGTAGAGATTACTTACATAAATAAACTTAAAAATCTTTTTCATCAATTTTTTCAGTAATGCCTTTTTTTTCTTCCAAGATCCTATCTGGGATCTCACAGAACATTAAGTTATCATTCATCCTTACTTCCCTCCAGCCAGTAATAGTTCTTCAGTGTTCCCTTGTCTTTCATGATCTTGACAATTTAAAAAAAAATTGAGTATTTAGTTGGACATCCCTCAACTTGGATTTGTGACAGGTTCTTTCACTTAGCATGTTTTAAATGTTTATCTGTGTTGTAGTGTAAGTCAGTAGTTTGTTCCTTTTTATGGCTGAATAATATTCTATTCCATGGCTATATTGTGTGTGCGTATTTATATATACACATCACATTTTGTTTATCCATTCATCAGTTCACAGACATTTGGGTTGTTTCCATTTTTTGACTATTATGAAGAGTGGTGCTATGAACATTTATGTACAAGTTTTTATGTGGGTGTATTTTTTATTTCTTTTAGATAATACCTAGGTATGGAATTGCTGGGTCATATGATAACTATATGTTTCACTTTTTGAAGAACTGCTAAATTGTTTTCTAAAGCTACCACACCATTTTACATTCCCACCGGCAGTGTGTGAGGATTCCAATTTTTTCAGCAACACTTGCTTTTATCTGTCTTTTTCATTATGGGCATCATGTTCCATAATTTTTTAAGACTTCCATACATTTTAAAATATTAGTCTCTTTTCTGTGGTATAGTTTCTGAATATTTTCTCCCTCATCGTCAATTGTCTTTTGCTTTGATTCATGGAATTTTTGTCGAACAAATTTATTAGAAATTTCATTTTTACCTTAGTGATTTGAGATGTCACCTTTGTTACACACTGTTGTACTTGGGTCTAATTATAAATTTCTGTTGTATTCCACTGGTCCATTTGCCCATTGATGCACCAGTAACACACTGTTTTGATTATAATGACTTTTATGTATTAATACCTAGTAAAGCTGGTCCCAAACGGCTTTTCTTTGTCAGTGTTTTCTTGGTTATTCCTGTGTTTTTGTTTTTCTATATGAACTTTAGTATCGACTTATCTGACTGTATAAAATGGTTTGCTGATCGTTTTCTTGAAACTGCATTAAATATACAAATTAACTTAGGGAAGGCTTACATCTTTGAAATGTTCAGTCATCCTATCTAGGAACAGAGGATACCTTTTTATTTGTTCAAGCCTATTTTATTGTCCTTCAGTAGTGCTTTAAGGTTTTCCTCATATAGCTCTTATACATTTGTTGTTAAATTTAATTCTAAGTACTTAATCTTGTTGTTTGCTATAGTAAACAGTGTTGTCTCTAACATTGTCTTCTGTTTATTGTTTGTGTATATAAAGGCTATTGATTTTTATATGTTAATGTTATATCCTACGACCTCACTGAATTCTTTTATTGTTTAACTTAAATTTATCATTGGTTTTTCTGGGGTTTCCAGGTATAGTATCATGTCATCTGCAAATATAAATAGTTTTACATCTTCTTTATCCATTCTAACGCCTCTAGTTTATTTCTCTTATATAATTGTATTGGCTTATACCTCTATTACACTGTTGGACAGTAGTGAATAGTGTGCATTCTTGTCTTGTTTCCAGTCCTAAAAGTGTTGCTGGTAGCATTTGACCAGTAAGTAAGAAATTAGCTTTAGGAGCAGGTGTGCGTGTGTGTGTGTGTGTGTGTGTGTGCGCGTGTGTTAAGAAAGTATCCTTAACAAAAATACTAATTCAAAGGGATACATGCACCCAACGTTTTTATAGCAGCATTATTTATAATAGCCAAATTATGGAAATAGCCCAAGTGTCTATCAATTGATGAATGGATAAAGAAAATATGATATACATTAAAATGGAATATTATTGAGACATCAAAAAGAATGAAATCTTGCCATTTGCAATGACATGGATGGAGCTAGAGAGTATTATGCTAAAAGAAATAAATCAGTCAGAGAAAGACAAATGCCACGTGATTTTACTCAGATGTGGAATTTAAGACACAAAACAAACGAGCAAAGGGAAAAAAGAGAGAGAGAGAGAGAGAGGCATACCAAGAAACAAACTCTTTTTTTTTTTTTCCCCAACTACTTTTATTTTATTTTTTCAGTGTTACAAGATTCATTGTTTATGTACCACACCCAGTGCTCCATGCAATACGTGCCCTCCTCAATACCCACCACCGGGCTCGCCCATCCCCCACCCCCTCCCCTCCAAAACCCTCAGTCCCTTGTTCTGAGTTCACAGTCTCTCATGGTTCTTCACCCCTCCGATTTCCTCCAAATTCATCCCTCCCCTCCCT
>CM052892.1:55279263-55427393 GCA_028534135.1 Potos flavus | reverse complement strand
TCTTGGCTCTTTCCACAGTTTGGCGATTATGGCCATTGCTGCTATGAACATTGGGGTACATGTGGCCCTTCTTTGTACTGCATCTGCATCTTTGGGGTAGATACCCAGTAGTGCAATTGCAGGGTCATAGGGTAACTCTATTTTTAATAAGAAACAAACTCTTAAGTTTAGAGAACAAACTGATGGTTACCAGAAGGGAGATTGGTGGGAGGATGGGTTAAATGGGTGATGGGGGTTAAGGAGGGCACTTGTGGTGAGCACTGGGAAGTGTTGAATCACTATATTGTACACCTGAAACAAATATTTCCCTGTGTGTTAACTAATGGGAATTTAAATAAAAACTTTTTTAAAAAATATTTTTTAATTCCTATATTCGTGAGTGTTTTTATGATGAATAGGTATTGATTTATTCAAAGGCCTTCTCAACTTCTATAGAGACATAATATGGCCTTTTTCTTAGATTTATTATTATGGTATGATATTAATTAATTTCCAAATATTAAACTGGATTTGTATTTCTGGAATAAATCCCACTTGGCCCTGATGTGTTTTTTTTTTAATGTGACATTGAACATTTTTGCTAAAATTTTAATTAAAATTTTTGTATCAATATTCATGAATTATATTGGTCAATAGTTTTCTTTCTCTGTACTGTATCTAGTTTAGATATCAGTATTATGTTTGCTTCATAAAAGAAATTAGAAAGTTTTCCTTCCTTTTTAATGTCCTATATTAATGGTTTGGTAGAATTTTCCTGTAAAATCATCTGGGTCTGGTGGTTTTTCTTGGAGGTAGTTACTTAATAATATTCTGTCTTTTCTATGGAAATTGGTCTTTTTAAAATTTCCTAATTCTAATGTGCTCAATTTTGCCAATCTGAATTTCCCTAGGAAATTATCAATGTCTTTACCATTTGTATAGAAATCTTGTATGATTTCAAGTTTTTTCTTGTTTCAATGGTTATTTTCCCCTTATTGATATTCATTAAAGTGTTTTTTATTATTATTTTTTGTTTGTTTATTTGTCAGAGAGAGAGCACAAGCAGGAGAAGCGGTAGGCAGAGGGAGAGGGAGAAGCAGGCTCCCCACTGAGCAAGGAGCTCTATGTGGGAGTCAGTCCCAGGACCCTAGGATCACAACCTGAGCTGAGGGCAGACACTCAACTGACTGAGCCATCCAGGCATCCCTAAAGTGTGTTTTAAAAGAAACCCAATATGGGGCACCTGGGTGGCTCAGTCAGTTAAGTGTCTGACTCTTGATTTCAGCTCTGGTCATGATCTCGGGGTCATGGAATTAAGCTGGCATGGGGCTCTGTGCTCAGCACAGAGTCTGATCAAGATTCTCTCCCTCTGCCTCTCCCCCTACTTAAGCTCTCTCTCTCTCTCTCAAATAAATAAATAAATAAAATCTTTTTAAAAAATAAATAGATAAATAGGTAAATAAAAGAAACCCTATATGATGGGTGAAGGAATGAAAGAAGACTTTTCTTCTTGGTGCATTTCTATATTGCATTTCTTCTCCAGTGGAAATATTCATGTACTACTTATATAATTTTTTTAAAGATTTTATTTATTTATTTTAGAGAGAGAGCATGACCAGGAGGAGGGGCTGAGAAAGAGGAAAAGAGAGAGAATCCTCAAGCAGACTCCCCACTGAGCATGGACCCTGATGTGGGGCTTGATCCCAGGACCCTGAAATCATGACCTGAGCTGAAATCAAGAGTCAGCCACTCAATCGACTGAGCCACCCAGGCACCCTTATTACTTATATAATTTTTAAAAAGCAATATGAACAGAAGAATAAAGCTTACTGCAGCCTGGTTTCTCCTAGGACATGTTTTTTGTTTGTTTGTTTAAGATTATTTATTTATTTATTTATTTATTTATTTATTTGACAGAGAAATAGATACCACAAGTAGGCAGAGAGGCAGTCAGGGAGAGAGGGGGAAGCAGGCTCCCTGCTGAGCAGAGAGCCCGGTGTGGGGCTTGATCCCAGGACCCTGAGATCATGACCTGAGCCGAAGGCAGAGGCTTAACCCACTGAGCCACCCAGGTGCCCCATCCTAGGACATGTTTTAAATGGTGTGCCCCAACACAATGTTTGCTAAATGATAATGTCAATAGCAGAGACGTTATATAGGCAAAACAATTTAGAGATTGCACTTTTAAATGCTCACTCAGCCTTAGGAGGGTAATTACATAATGATTAGTAAACCCAGCCACTTTAAAAAACTTACTATAATGGTGAAATTATCTGTGATGCTAAGCAAAAGAATCAAGTACACTGCATCGCTTAGCAGTTCTATTTAGCTGCAAGTAGAGTTTTTAGACATTCTACCCCCATTCATTCAACAAATATTTATTGAATGCCAAGTACATGCCAATCACTTTTTTCAGCACTGAGGATATAGCAGTGAACAAAACAAAATCTGCGTTCTCAAAGCTCACACTCTAGTGGAAGGAGACAGACAACAAACAAATCAATATACGCTATGGACAATGCTATGGAGGAAGAAATGGACCTTTAAATGGGCTGGCCAGGGAAGGTCTTTCTGATAAGGAGACATCTGAGCAGGACATAAAAGAATTTAGGAAGTGAGCCATATTCCCTCCAAGCAGAGGGAATAACAGGTAGAAAGGTCCTGGGGCAGGAGAGAAAATGCTCTGTCATTCTTAAAAGTATAGAAGAGGAACTACCTCATCCCCAAATGATCCAGAGAGAGACACCAAAGCCACACTTTCCCCCAAGATTGGTTACTGGTATCTTGGATTTACATGATTGCTTCTATTTAAAATAACATTTCTAATAAATAGTAAAACCTACTTTGCCTCTGTTGCCTAATATTAAATATATTTTTAAATTTTTTTATTAACATATAATGTATTACTTGCTTCAGGGGTACAGGTCTGTGATTCATCAGTCTTACACAATTCACGGTGCTCGCCACAACACATACTCTCCCCAGTGTCCATCACCCAGCCACCCCATCCCTCCCACCCCCATCCCCTCCAGCAACCCTCAGTTTGTTTCCTGAGATTTAGAGTCTCTTACGGTTTGTCTCCCTCTCTGGTTTCATCCCATTTCATTTTCCTCTCTTCCCCTATGATCCTATGTCTTGTTTCTCAAATTCTTCATATCAGCGAGATCATGTGATAATTGTCTTTCTCTGATTGACTTATTTCACTTAGCATAATATCCTCTAGTTCCATCCACGTCATCACAAATGGCAAGAGTTCATTTTTTGATGGCTGCATAATATTCCTGTGTGTGTGTGTGTATACACCACATCTTCTTTATCCATTCATCTGCAGATGGACTTCTAGGCTCTTTCCGTAGTTTAGCTATTGTAGATGTTGCTGCTATAAACATTGGGGTGTATGTGTCAATTTTTAATTTTTTTTTTTTTTTTTTTTTAGAGAGGAAGAGAGAGTAAAGCTGGCAAGGGGCAGAGAGAGAGGGTGAGAGGGAATCCTAAGCAGGCTCCATGCCCAGTGAGGAGCCCACTGTGGGGCCCAATCCCACAACCCTGAGATCATGACCTGAGCTGAAATCAAGAGTCATATGCCTAACTGACTGAGCCACCTACGCACCCCATTATCAAACATTTTTTAAAAAGAAAATACTGAGGGGCGCCTGGGTGACTCAGTAAGTTAAGCGTCTGCCTTTTACTTAGGTCATGATCTCAGGGTCTTGGGATGGAGCCCTACATAGGGCTCCCTGCTCAGCAGGGAGTCTGCCTCTCCCTCTCCCTCTGCCCCTCCCCCCTGCTTGTGTTTCTCTCTCTCTCTTGCTCACTCTCTCAAATAAATGAATAAAGTCTTTTTAAAAAATTAAATACTGAATATTTTATTTCTTCATTTATTTTATCTTCCTAGCTTTACCACGTAGATACTGTCTTGTTTTGTTTTGTTTAATAAATTGAATTTTATCTAAAGGACTAAAGCTACACATCATGGGGCTCTTGAAAAATTTACTTGACCAGGGAAAACAATCAGAAGAGATGCACTTTCAGCTGGACATTTGATAAGCTGAACTGCCCTTTGTATTACAGAAACCACACTTCCTACTCAGAATGTCTGTTTGCCTTCCTCATATATTTTTTCTTTATGCTAGGGAAATATCCAGAATATTTAATGTTTTGTGTTCCTGACCTCACAGTCTAATGACCTCCAAACCCAAACCTCAGTGACTTCAAACAGCAGCCATATTATTTAACCTTATGATTCTGTGGGTTGACTTAACTCAACTGGGCAATTCTGCTGGTCCTCTTGGTGTTTCTCAGGCAGTCGCACCATGTGGTAGGGGAGGTTATAGTCATCTGGAAGCTTGCCAGTGATGCAGGGAGAGCTGAGTCTTTCTCCTTCCCACAAATAGTGCTGGTCTTCTCCTCTCTATTTGGGCTTTCCACATGGCTGCTTGGGCTTCCTCACAACATGGCAGCTAGATTCCAGAAGGCAATGGAAGCTGCCATTCCTTCTAAAGGCTGGGCCCAGAACTGACACAGCATCATCTCCACCGTATACTATTAGTTAGCAGAGTCACAGCCAGTCCAGATTCAGTGAAGGAGAGGACTGCACAAGTACACAGTAGCACGGAATTGTAGTGCATTGAGATCCATTTTTAGAGACCAATTATAGCACCTTCTTACCCTGCATCATTGTTAGGTGTGTTTACTTTGGTTATATAACCAAATAGAAAGTCTCTAACACATGGTGGTAAAAAGTATTATGGAAACACGGAAAAAGGAATGACCAATACTTTCTGGCAGGGAAAAGAATGACTTTGATGGAAAGGAGATTTCAAGCTAAATCTTCAATGTTGAATGGTCTCTGTGGGAAGCTCATGTAAGGCAGGTTAGGCAAAGGAAGTAGTGTGAGTGAGCTTGCTGAGGCATGAAGGAGTCTGTGGTGTTTGGGGAACACAGGACCTTAGGAGCATGTGAAAGGGTGGAGGAGATGGGGGGAAAAAATGAAGAGGAAATCTGGGGTTTGATCAAGGCAGGATATTCCAGGGGCTTAAAGAGAACATCCATTAGCTGAAAGAAAAGCCAGACCCTCCTTTGGGTAAAGTTAATTCCTCAGTAAGCACCACCTACCTGTATTTCAGAATACACATTGAGCCGATAGGCTTAATTTGCCTGGGCTGGCCTGCCCCATGTGGTTGCCATGACGCTAATTTATAAATAGCCTCGTTTTCCTCTCCTGGGTACATGGGACCATGCTTCCTTAACCCCTTTGAAGTTAGGTATGGCCTAATGACTTGCCTTAGTTGAAGAAATGTTAAGTAGAAGTGAGGAGCAAGTAGAAGCTTTAGAAGTCAATGAGAGATTGTGCTTGCCTCAGCAGCACATATACTAACATTAAAACAATACAGAGAAAATTAGCATGGTTCCTGCACAAGGATGACACGCAAATTCGTGAAGCATTCCATATTTTTAAATAATTTATAAAACTCAGCACCCAAAAAACAAATAATCCAATTTAAAAATGGGCAGAGAACATGAACAGACATTTCTCCAAAAAAGACATCTGGATGACCAACAAACACAAGAAAAGATGCTCAACGACACTTGTCATCAGGGAAATGCAAATCAAAACTGCAGTGAGATACCACCTCACATCTGTCAGAATGGCTATGATCAACACAAGAAACAACAGGTGTTGGCGAGGATGTGGAGAAAAAGGAACCCTCGTGCACTGTGGGTGGGAATGCAAACTGGTGCAGGCACTGTGGAAAACAGTATGGAGCCTTCTCAAAAAGCTACAAATAGAGCTACCTTACAATCCAGCAATCGTTACTGTGTATTTACCCAAAGACTACAACAACACTAATTTGAAGGGATGCATACACTCCTATGTTTATAGCAGCATTATTTACAATAGCCAAGGAATGGAAGCAGCCCAAGTGTCCATCAAGTGGTGAATGGACAAAGAAGACGTGATATATATGTGTGTCTTTATATATATATAATATACGTGTGTGTGTATGAATATGATTCAGCCATAAAAAAGAATGGAACTAGAAAGTATAATGTTAAGCAAAATAAGCCAGGCAGAGAAAGACAAACACCATATGATTTCACTCATATGTGGAGTTTAAAAAACAAAAGAAATAAGCAAAGGGGGAAAATATGAGAGAGCAAGTGAAATCAAGAAACAGACTCTTAATAGTAGAGAACAATCTGGTGGATAACAGAGGCGAAGGGGTTGGGGAGATGGGCGAAATAGGTCATGGGGATTTGGGAGTACACCTGTCATAAGCACAGGGGGCTCTAGGCGGTTGCTGAATTGCTACATTGTACTCCTGAAACTAATATAACACTGTATGTTAACTAACTGGAATTAAAATTAAAAATTAAAAAAGGAAGTCAATGAGAGATTCATTACATATCCTTTCCCCACCTCAGGCACCACAGAAGCACAGGCTGAGATGGAGGTTCCATGAACTCGGGCCCTGAGTAACCATGAAGAACAAATGTTCTGCCCCGGCCCTTATTGGGCTTGCAGTGTGAGTGAGAAATAAACCTTTGTTGTATTAAACAAGTGAGATTTAGGGATTACTGGTTACCGCATATGTCTTAGTCTTTCTTGGCATTGTACTATAGGTGACCTTGAGCAAGTTATTTGGTTTCCCTTGCCTTAGTTTCTTCACCTGTGGAAAGGAAATAATAGTACCTCCCTCTTTGATTTTATTTATTTATTTGAGAGAGAGAGAGAGAGTATAAGGGGGAGGGGCAGTGGGAGAGGGAGAAGCAGACTCCCCGCTGAGCAGGGAGCCCGATGCGGGGATCGATTCCACGACCCTGGGATCATGACCGGAGCCAAAGGCAGATGCTGAGCTGCCCAGGCACCCCCTAAAGTACCCTTTTTAGAATTTCTTTTCTTTCTTCTTTTTTTTATTGAAGTACAGTTGAAAATATTACATTAATTTCTGGTGTATAACATAGTGACTCAAGTCTATACATTATGTTAAGCTCACCACAACTGCAGCTACCATCTTTCACCATACACTATTAGAATACCATTGACTATATTCCCTATGCTCTGCCTGTTATCCCTGTGACTTATTCATTCCATAACCGGAAGGCTGTACCTTCCACTCCCCTTCACCCATTTTTCCTCTTCCTCCCCTCCTCCCCTCTGGCAACCATCAGTTTATTCTCTGTATTATAGGTCTGTTCCTGCTTTTTGTTTGTTTATTCATTTGTTTTTTTAGAGTCCACATATAAGTCAAATCATACGGTATTTGTCTTTCTTTGACTTACTTCATTTAGCATAATGCCCTCTCGGTCCATCCATGTTTTTAGAAATGGCAAGATATCATTCTTTTGTATTTTCTCTATTTATAGTTACTTTCCCATCACAGCTTAATTCTCTATATTTAGTCTCCCATTTAAATGACTGTGTGTTCCTGTTTTTTGATTGAGGTCAGACTGATATGTAAAGCATTAGCACGCAACAGAATATATTGTGGCCATTAAAATGATGATGGTGATGTATTAACTGTGTCTATGACATCACTGAGTGAAGAAATTATGTCTGTATACATGTATGAAAGAGACTGGAAGGGTGTCAGAAACTATCAGTGGTTATTTCCAGGTAATGAGATTTTACGAGTTTTATTGTCTTTGTACTCTTCTTAGTTTTACTTTCTTCCCAGGAGTATGTATAATTTTACCCAATGCAATAAAGGTACCTCCTTCCAACCCTCAAAAAACCCAGGTGATATGCCCTGGGTCTTTTTGTTCTGGCACCAATTCCATTGTGTGCGTTGTGGGGAGGGGGAGTCCCACACAGCCACTAGTCATTCTCCAGACACCAACAGAGTGAGAATTCAACTCAGCTCTGACACTATCTACCCAGAGATAGCATCAGATTGCACAGGGCAAGGGTTCGGTCCTATAAGACTGCTTTCTGCTCCAGATGCCAGTCACAAGTGCTAGTTGTCACCTATACTTCTGACTGATTGGCTAGAAATCATAGGTGTCCTCTGATCCCCCTCATTAGGTTCAATTAATTTGCTAGAACAGCTCACAGAACGCAGGGAAACATGTTAGTAGATTTCCGGTTTATTACAAAAGGATGTAACTCAGGAACAGGCAGGTATTAGAGATGTATAGGGCAAGGTAATGGGCGAAGGACACAGAGCTTCCATGCCCTCTTTAGGCACATCAGTCTTCCCACATCTCCATGTATTCCTCGACTTGGAGGCTCTCTGAATTCCATCCTTTCGGTTTTTTATGATTTGTGACACAGGCACAATTGATTAAATCATGGCCATTGGTGATCGATTCAACTTCCAGCTCCCCTGCCCTCCCAGACGTCAGGGGGTGAGGACAGCAACTTCCAACCATCTAATCACCTGGTTGCCTCCATTGGCAACCAACCTTGCTACCGAATCCTGAGGGTTTGGGGTTCTGTGAGCCAAGAATTGTGAACAAAGACCCAATATATATGAGAAATGTATTTGGTCATCTGAATGACCAAATAGATATTTCTTATAACTCACAATATTGCACTGGTGACACCCTTGGTTTTGAAAGGTAAAGTCCAAACTCCTTACCGCGGCTTATGAAGTAATTTAAGGTCTAGCCCCTCCCAATTGGTGTAGCCCCATATTCTGTCATTGTACACAGAAATTCTAATTAATCGGAAGGTCAATCATTCATCAAACCTGGTCTAAAATTCCCTCCTTTTTGGAACCTTTCCCAGTTCGTTCCCCTTGTGTTACGGTGTTAAATTCATCAAAGGTTATATGGCTAGGGACTTTTCAGTGGAGGAGGTGGTCTGAGCCCGTGTTGGTGCAGGATCTCTGGCCTTCCTTGGGAGGGTAGGCTCTTTTTCAGTGTAAGCTGCTATACCAGGCTGAGCACCTCAAACATACCAGCTGCTAGATAAGGCTAAACTATGTCAGCGACAAAGGACAACCAGGTTTCCATCAGATGATACTGACGGATACAGCTGCTGGCTTTGTATTTTTGCTTGAGCTCGGTGCTTCTCAAATTTTACCGTGCACAGATGTCCTTTAGCGTTGTGCAGCTTCTGATTCGGTAGCTCTGAGGTAGGCCTGAGATTGTGCATTTCTAACAAGTTCCTGAGTTTCTAACAAGATGTGCCAGTGCTGGTCCATAGACCATCCTTAGAGAGAGACGTCTTAGCTTATTTTAAACACATTTTTGAAATATAATCTAAGCAGAAAAGCAGCCCTCTTTCAACATCTTAGTCAACTCAACCTTAGCATGGACACAATGCAGCTTTCACCCCACAAAATAATATTGGTGGGTCCTTAAGTAAATAATTTCTCCCAGGGGCGCCTTGGTGGCTCAGTGGGTTAAAGCCTCTGCTTTCGGCTCGGGTCATAATCTCAGGGTCCTGGGATGGAGCCCCACATCGGGCTCTCTGCTCGGCGGGGAGCCTGCTTCCCCCTCTCCCTCTGCCTGCCTCTCTGCCTACTTGTGATCTCTCTCTGTCAAATAAATAAATAAAATCTTTAGAATATAATAATAATAATAATTTCTCCCACTAGTGTCTCTCTGGACATTCCCCCACATAATTTCTATTGGTGATATAATTAAGGACCTCCACTCCGCTCCTCTTTAGGGATTATGTGCACATATTGTCTGCCGTCTCCTCATATAGCTTCTTAAGAAGAGAAACCATGTCCTGCTCATACCTCAGCTTTTAGCTCACTACTTAGTGGGAAAGCATAATGGTTAGAAGTGCCAGACAGCCTGCGTTCATGTCCCAAGTCATGTCCCACTTATTGAGGCTTTTCTCTTACTATAAGATGGGGACAGTAGAAGCATCTACCTTTTCAGGTTGTTGTAAGGGTTAAACGAACAGAACTAGAATGATGGCTAGCACCTAGCAAGCATTATATAAAATTCGGCTATGATTATTAGTGAATGTGTAGAATAATGAATCTTTCAGAAACAGTATCACAACCACTTGATCATGTAGCACGTATTAATTAATTTTCACACATTAATTAATTTGTTCCATTTTTATTTTTAACGCGTGCAAAATTATTTGTCAGGAGCACATGCATACAAACAAGAAACTCATTCATTCACATGACAAATATTTACTGAATGAAGGGCACCTCTGTAGGTACTGAAGATGAGGCCAGAAAGAAGGAAAGAAGGGATACAGAAATGACATAGATACAATTTCTGGCCTTACAGAGGAGAAATAAGAAGAAAGAATTATAATGCCGGGCACAAGAGTCCAATGCTACAAGGGGCACGGCAGCATGTTCGTGCCAGTCGTCACTGCTGGGGGATTCTCTGTGTTTCCTGCCAGTGTCTATTCTTATATGCGAGGAGTGGAAACTGTATTTTCCTCGGGAACCACCCCCTTCATTCTGTCCCAGCATTCGGAGGCTGACTACAATCAGACTCCAGCTTAGCCTTGTGACCCAGGCTGGGGCGATCAGAGACTTAAATGCCCTTTACTATAGCAACTGGCTCAAAGGTGTACAGATGACCAAAGACAGGCCAGCCATTCAATTCTGGGATTCCTGAATAAATGTGGAACTAAAAAGGTCTGAATTCCAAATTATTTTATTTAGCTTTCATTAAAGTTTCAACCAAGATCAAGACTTTAATAGTAGGAACTTAGAATAAAATTCTGTTCTATTAGCACAGCGGTCTGAGGATACAAACACCTGTGCTAGCCAGTAACATCTCGCCATAAGAAAAAAAGCTGGGGAGAACCTCAATGGTACCAAGACTACAAATATTAGTAGGTTGGGTACAGGTCCTTTCTGGGTTTAAATATTCTGTATCTGGTCACCATGAATGGACTTTAGCTTGCAAAATGTTCTCTTGTCGCATCCTGATTATTATTGCTTTATGGTTCTACAACCCCTAACTTCGAGACTACATACTTGCTTTATTCATTTCCTGTGGGAAACTGAATTTAAATTCACTTACCAATCTTGTAACAACTAGATCAGGAACTATAACTTTATTGATCTTATCACAATTGACTCAACTGACACAAAAAATATGAGATCCTCTTAGAGTTAAGAAAAACATTTTGTTCTTACAAACATTATATAAGCAAGTAGAAACAATTGGGTTTTTTTTTAAGATTTTATTTATTTATTTGACAGAGAGATCACAAGTAGGCAGAGAGGCAGGCAGAGAGAGAGGGGGAAGCAGTCTCCCTGCTGAGCGGAGAGCCCGATGCGGGGCTCAATCCCAGGACCCTGAGATCATGACCCAAGCTGAAGGCAGAGGCTTAACCCACTGAGACACCCAGGTGCCCCAAGTAGTAACAATTGTGAAATAATATAATATTTTTTTTACCTTTTTCAATTTACTTCTTTGGTTTTATTTCCCATCAACCATATGAGGAACATAGGACTGATTATAATCATCCTAATTTTATAGAGGAGAAAAGGTAGGCAAAGGGGTAGCAATAATCCAGTGGCAAAACAGAGGATATAGAATGCAACTTATTGGTGATTCACAAAAACTCAAGCCCCTTAGAGCTTGACTGGGTCCCGTGCCTTGGTCCTCACCTAAACATTGCTCCCTGCATATAACTAATAGTAATACAGCTACATATTTTTAAACTCTGACCTTTCTGTGAATTTCAAGTCAATCTGGAATTTTAGTTATTTTATTTTACTATTTCTAATGGAATTTGTATATTAAGTAACTCAAGGTAATTAACACTTTGTAAGTAGTTAAATTTTACTGCATTTCCACTGGTACCGATAAATCACTGCTACGGAAAGGGTGGTGTCCTTTCCACTGGTGGCATCCACTCCCCACTGCTTTTTTGGTATGCTTTATTTTCTAAGTTATGTGTGTGTGTGTGTGTGTGTGTGTGTGTGTATGTGTGTGTGTGTGTGTGTGTGTGGTGTGTTTTCTGTTTGGTAGTGTAATTACTAAAGATGGTTTTTATATCTTGGATTATTAAAAATATCAGTCTATTAAACTGACCGCATTAAACACAACGTTACAAATAACTCATGCTAATGTGGTAGGGTTGTATTTCAGGAATGCATTTAAGGATGCAATCTCCCAGCAGAACAATAGGAAAAAACGTGAGGCTGCTCAATACGTTACCTTCAGTAAATTCTATGGTAATCAATAGCTCCAAAGGAAACGCATGGCCAGCTAAGGCCAGCTAAAGGCTACTCATCTCTATTTCAGGGGTTCTAAAGGTGTTCTTAAACCTGAAGCACCCAGGATTGGTTGACTTACAATTGTTTTAGGCAGTTATGACTTGGAAATTAGGATGCAGTGCTCATAGGGCACGCCTTAAGAACTTGCTGTGGTTGGCTATGTTGGAAAGGAAATGCGGCAGTGGGCTGTCTCCAGATGTCCAGTAGGAAGATGACAGGCCCTCTCTCAAGTGGTGATGGTTCTTTGGTGTTGTTGCTTGGTGATGGGCAGCTTAAGGATGCCAGACACAATTCTGGCTTGAAGAAGTGCTTTTCAAAGTACGGTCTCTGATGCATGCAGTGATGTTGCATGAAGAATCTTTGGAAATTTCATCCACCTCATAATAATGAGGTCTCATTATGACTGTACCTAGTCTTAAGTCTGATTCGAAATGATGATGATAATACTAATAATGTTGATAACGACTTCTACTGCAGACTGACTTTGTGCCAAGCATGGTGCTGAACACCTCCTAGGCATTATCTGACCCAGTTTTCACAATAATCCCCTGAAGTAGGTATCATTATTTTTTTCCATTTTACAGATAAGAAAACTGAGGCACAGAAACAAGGAACATTTCCAAGGTCGCAAGATGAATTAGTGGCAGAGCCAGGATTCAAATTATGGTCTAACTCCAAAATATATGCTTTAAAATTTGTGGTAGGATACACATAAAATTTACTATTGTAGCCATTTTTTCTGCATATCGCATGAAAATTTATTCATGCCACAAAGGAAACAACATGTCTACAAGTGTAGAGCGATGCTCCATGTTCCCATTTAAGAGCTTGCTGAAATTTACAGCAAAACTGATATTCCATCTGATGTGTATTCCCAAGGAAAGCTGGTTTGTGATGACCATGAGCAGGTGCAGGACTTGAAGCTTTCAAAGCTTACTTCTTTTATCAGCACTCCTGATTTTATAAACAATGAAACCCATCAACCCTATTCCTACCCAAATCTCCTGGTAAACTTGGGTAGAGTAGGGCTTCATGGGGACCCAAACATTTTTAACAAGGCTTCAAAGCATCTTGGCACAGGACCCCTGGCTCAGGCTGCCCCAACCCACAGGGCCAATGACTCTGAAAGTTCACTGAGTGCGCTATAGTGCATTTGGGTTGTTTCTACCTTTTGGCTATTGTGAGTAGTACTGCTATGAACATTCACATACAAGTTTTTGTTTGAACACCTGCTCTCAATTCTTTTGGGTAAAATGAGTAAGCTTTTGATCATAAACCTCTGCTGACTCCAAAAAGGAAATGACCAAATATCTTAAAATCTTCAGTCATTCAACAAATACTTACCGAGGACCTACCGTACAACTACCTAGAATGTTAAGCACTGGGAATATAAATTGAAATGAATAAGAATGCAGTGAATGACAGGCATCATCCCTGTCCTCCTTGGGAATGACAGAAAATTGAATAACTGAGTAAAACACAAACCTGGCAGCAGTCAGGGTTAAGAGTTCCTTTTCCATTTGCTATTAAAGGAAAACAAAAGCTGGTGATCACACACCAGAGCAAGATGCTTTGACTCGACTGACAAAAAATATGAGATGCTTTTGAATCAACAGACAAATCCGACCAAGAGTAGATTAAACAATAATGATATTTATCATTATACATAATAAGTCTGAGGTAGGGAGTTTCCCAGTTATCCCAGTGGGATAACCAAGGAATTAGGTTTTCTCCATCCTTCTGCTCTGCCATTCTCATAGTCACGATAAGCGACAGCAACTCTAGGCGTTATGTCCTCTTCACATAACAAGGAGCAAAGGACAGAGGTGGGAAATGGCAGATCCCTTCTCAATCCGTTTTTAGATATAAGAAAAATGTTCCCAGGAATACTCCAGAATACTTCCTCTCAGAGAAGATTTGCACCAAGAGCCTTTCCCCACACTAATCATTGCCAGGAGAATGGAATTACAGTGCATGATTTAAGATTAATCAAGTTGGAGGCTTGAAGGGGGCCCAGCTTCCCCTGGGCCATACAGCCACCTGATGCCCTAACAAAATACAGGTTCTGGGAAAATAGAGGAAAAGAAAGGGCTATGGGATAGGCAGCCAGGTGCCAGAGAGTACTTCCTGGAGGATTGTCCAGTTCAGAGTCCTCTGAGTGCCAGGCCTCAATTGAAAATAAAACAAACGAACAAATGAAACAATACCTCAACATGTCCAAAACTGAATTCATGATTCTCATCAAAATGGTCTCCAGTCCTTCACATTGCAGCTAGGGTGGCCTTTAGCCTTTTAAAATACATGCATAGGCTTAACATTTGCTTCCCGCTGCTCCTAGAATAAAGACCAAAGTAAGGGTCTCTCCCAGCTCTTTGCAATTGAGTTACAATGGTTTCCTTTGAGTTTCAATGGGTTGTGCTCCATCCCACCCCAGGACATCTCTACTTGAGGTTGCTCCTGCCCCTGTTATCCTTCATTCTTCGTATCTCAGTTAAACCGTCACTTCCGAGGGAAAGCTTTTCCAGGCTTCCTAATTAGGTCAAGTCCCTTTGCTTCGGGCGCATAGAAAAGTCTGTGCCTTTCGTTTAGGGCACTTTTCTGTCTATAGACAAAGATCCACGAAAACACGGAGCTAGTATCTCTTACGACATAGTGCCTGGAACATAAGTATTCAATACATAGTTGGATGGCTAGATGAACATATAAACTTCAAAGAAGAGTGGCCCATAAGAAAGAATACAAATAATGGCCGTAACCCACCCGCCCAGCCGAGCTGCGGGGACTACAAAACTCGTTGCTCCTCCCAGTAGCTCCGCCCCTTGTGCCCCGCCCCTCTCTGCTGAGTCGTGGGGAGGGGCATAGAGGTCGCGTGACGTGACAGCAGCCCGCCGTTGATTGGGCTTCCAGGGATGCTGGCTAGGGAAGGGGGCGTGTCTGCGTGCGCTGATTGGCTGTCGGGCGGCGCCTGGGCGGGCAGCGGCGGCGGCGGCGGCACGGGGGCGGGCGCCGGGAGGGACGGGACCCGGCAGGGCAGGGAGGGCGGTAGCGGCGGGCGGGATGGGTCCTCGCCGCCGGCTTTGCTGAGACTCGCTCGCGTGGGCTGCCAGCGGCGGGCCCGCAGTAGCCGCGGGGCATGAAGGGCGCTTTGGGGAGCCCCGTGGCCGCGGCCGCCGCAGGCGCCGCGATGCAGGAGAGTTTCGGCTGCGTCGTGGCCAACCGCTTCCACCAGCTGCTGGACGACGAGTCGGACCCGTTCGACATCCTGCGCGAGGCCGAGCACCGGCGCCAGCAGCAGCTGCAGCGCAAGAGGCGCGACGAGGCGGCGGCGGCTGGGGCCGGCAACCGCGGCGGCAGGAGTCCGGCCGGGGCCTCGGGCCACAGACTTGGCGCGGGCGGCGGCCGGAGGGAGTCCCAGAAGGAGCGCAAGAGCCTCCCAGCCCCCGGCGCGCAGCAGCCGGACAGCCCCGGGGGCGGCCCGCCGCCACCCGGTACGCGCGCCCCGCCCGGCACCTGGACACCCCCGGGTAGGCGCGGTGGGCAGCAGGGGAAGGAGAATGGGGTCACGGAGGTCACCCTTCCCCGGCCGCCTCTCGACTCCCCACTGCGAGACTGGGGTCAGGGGGTCCTGATCCAGAAACGGAAGGGTTCTCTGGGAAGACTTGGGTTAAGTTGAGGGTCCTTGTGGCGGAGGAAGGTAGGAAAAGAGAACGGGAGGGGGGTGTCACGCCCCTTCTGGCCTTTCCCAGCCCCTTGTGGGGGTTGGTGGGGGGGAGTGCGGACATGGAGTAAGGGTCTCAGAATCCTGGAACTGAGCCTTTACAAGTTGGGCAAAGTTGAGGGATACTGCTGGGGGTGGTGTGTGTGGCGGGGATAACTGGGGTCGCTACCCCGGGGAGCTCAAATCTAGAGCTAGCAGGGACCGACTCCATCCTCCAGCCCAACCACTGCAAGATTCGGGTCTGGAGGAGAAAAGAGAAGTGCGGTGGGGAGGAGGGAAAAGAACCCCTCTTAGGGTGAAGAAGCAGGGCGCACTCGGCCGCTGGGAGTGGTGGCGAGAGCCCAGGGTGTGTGAAGAATTGCGGGGGCTCGGAGCTCGGGCTTCTGTGATGGAGCGAAGGCCTGGGTGACCGCGGGGGCGGGCTGTGACGTCAGAGCCGCGAGCAGAATGCGGCGGGGGCGGACGCGGGGTCCCCGGCTCTTTCCAGGCTCCGTACCATCACCCCATCACCGTACACCCCATCCCCTTACGGTGGCTTCCCGCAGCCAGCCCGCATCATTTTTCAATACGGCATGTAGTGTCGTTGGGATGTGTAACTTGTCTTTAACTCAGACTGCTTTAAGAAAAGCGTTTTTAACCTTTAACCTTTTCAACAAGAATATTCAAAGTCCCACACTCGGTACAGCCAGATACTACTGTCATCATCTAGTCAGGGAGGGTGCTTAAGAGTCATTTATCACTTGAACTGCATCTGTTCATAGCCTGCAAGACTCCACTTGTGTTTCCTCTGTTTTCCTAAAATAAGGCAGTGGTCCTAAGGTTTGCTTACAAAGAGTGTTAAAAGATTAAGATGTGTCGTTCCACCGCTCCAGCCAGTGTTTGGCAATGTTTTCAACTGGGCTTTACTGGCCTGTTCCTTGCTTGGTTACAACTGTACTTCCCAGCCCTGAAATTACAACTCCTGATTTAAGTGTTGGGTGTTTGACTCCTGCAGCTAAGTAATGTTTACCTTTATCTGTGAAAACTTCAGTCCGACAATATCACTGGAGAATGAGAAAAGTCACTATAATAAAGATGTTGAAAATTATTTTAAATGCTACTGGGTATCTGAAAACCCCATGCTGGTAGGCCAGTACATTTGTGAGCTTATTTAAAGGGTCAGTGAGACGAGGTACATTGTACATTTTGTGTTTTGTTCTCCTTTTTCTCATAAATCTATGTAGATAGATACAGTAATGAAAGAACTAAGGAAGGCTAAGCTTTCCTCTCCCTTTACTTTTTAACAAACGAAAATAATGTATTTTATCCTTTAGTATGAAACTGCATTCAGTGCTGTTACTATATTGCTTTTTAACCTTTTTAATATTAAAAATCATGCCTTTTTAGTATAAGAATTTTGAACAATTCCAAAATGTATGAAGTAAAAATCTATTTTTCTTACTTGTTAACACCTTGTGTTTATGTACATACAGAGCTATTTCTTTTTTTTCTCTAAATTTAAATGATATATAAACTGAATTGCAACCTGCTTTCGCTTAGCATTGTAATCTAGTGGGTTTATAACTTTTATTGTCAATTGTTCATGATCCAGACGATCTGGTCTCTGAGATCTATATTAAAGATCTTTAGTTAATGTTGTAGTTAGAATGGAAGTTTTGTCATTTGTCAGTTCTTTCTCAGACATGTGTTATTTCAGGAGCAAACAGCTCATTAGTTTCCATTCATGTAGTTACTATACTAAATTTATAGAAAGCTACTCTCTCAAGGTTTTGTAGCCCTCACTGATATGGACTGTACTTTTCTAACGTTCAAAATTTTTAATTTAGAATATTATAAGAATGCTCATTGTGGACAAAAATCAAAGTCAAAACATGTTTGACATATATTGGAAACATTTTTGGATATGGATGTGGAAACCATAAAATTTTCCCCTAGAAACAGGTTTTTAATACCCTTCATTATTTAACAACATATATCGACCCTTGGGTGAGTCTTGTTCGAGAAATCCAGAGGGGCTATTTCAGCTTCTCTTTTCCTAACCTTTTAGAACTATTGTCTTTGAGTCAAAGCTCAACTTTATTTTGTAGGAAATCTTCGTATGGGCTTGGGTTTAGATCAGTGATCAAACAGGATGTGCCAGCCTTTTATTGGAAAGAGCTAAAATTCAGTGTTTGCATTATCTGCTCAGAGCTGCTGACCCAGCACAGAAACAAACTAGGTTCAGTTGCAGTCTTGATCTCTTAGCACTAAATTGTGGGGAAAAAACTGGACCCCTTTTATCTTTGTTTGGGTTTTGGAGAGAGAATGAAGTGTATTTATAATTATTCTAATAAGCAGCCAGTTATATTTAATGGTTTTTAATTTGTACACCAAAACTTTGGAAGAAGTTTTAATACAAAGTATGCAGTAAATGTCATTTTACATTTTGAATGGTGAATTCCAAATTTAATTGATACAATTTTAAATAACCTTGAGGAAGCAAAAAGGTGGCATAAGCTCCTAAATAATCCTGTAGTTGGGAAGAAATACTGAGATTTTTAAAAATAGGTTATAAATAGGAAATTTGAAGCTGCATTAAAGTAACTTTTTATATTGAGGGAAAAGTGTTGAAAAGTATTGTCGCTGTTGACATATTAGCCGATTGCTGTTATGTTATAATCTATTGTAGTTTTCAACTTGCTAGATAATTAACTTTCATAATAAAATTTTCTATCTAACATTTCAAATTTGATCTCTATTAGTAACATGCATGCCCTCAGATTTGGCATTGCATACTCCTGGGACATGTGTCAGTCTCTGTTTTGTTTCTGCAAGAGAAGCATAATGATCTATTTATGACAACATCTTTCCCACATCCCAAACGTGTCATAAGCTCAGATTGTGATGGATGTCACATTTACAAGATGCAAATTGGATTTAAGTATCTCTAGTTATGGGACATTAACTTAAGATTGAACTTAGATTTGTTATGTAACTTTTCACATTTGAAAAAAATAGTTTATGCTAACAAGTAATAAATTGCACAATTTTATGTTAGAGGTGTCACAGACTTGATTTTTGCTTTCAAATGCAATCACTAAGGTATTGGAACTATGTTAACATTTACATGTGCCCAATAAAAAGTTCAGATAGGAAATTTTGTTAGGAAAACAAAAATATGTATAAACATATATTCCTTAAAAGTCATGTGTTATCTAAATAAGAGGAATCTAGGAATTTAAAAAATACCCATTATCTCAAATACATTTAATATTTTATAGCGCTACAACCAATGTGAAGGGTAAGTTATACCAAGGAAAATCAAAGCTACTATAATAAAAATAGTACATCCTGTTTGAGATGGAGACCTTTTAAATGTATATAAAGAAAAATACATTTTTTGGGAGATGATTTAAGAAGTGACAAAGTTCTTCACAGTGTATTTACCAAGTATTAGCTGCCTTCACACATAGAATCTAAGAATTTTTATTTTTTTATTTTTTATTTTTTGAATCTAAGAATTTTTAAAGCAACAAAACTAGAGAGGAGTAAAGTGAGAAAAAGAGAGGGAGAGATTGAAGCCTTTCGTGGCCTTGGCTAAGTGCGCTTCTCTGCTAATGAGAGATGTCCCTTTGAGTGCCAACTGGTCCTTGTATGAGTTGGCAAATAGCAGTTTGGCCTCATATTGAAAAGTATGATCATAAACGTATAAAACCTAACAAAGAGCAGGAGAACAGGAAAATCTGTTTTCAAACAAAAAAGATAATAGCAGGGGCGCCTGGGTGGCTCAGTGGGTTAAAGTCTCTGCCTTCGGCTCAGGTCACGATCTCAGGGTCCTGGAATCGAGCCCCGCATTGGGCTCTCCGCTCAGCGGGGAGCCTGCTTCCCCCTCTCTCTCTGCCTGCCTCTCTGCCTACTTGTGATCTCTCTCTCTCTCTCTGTCAAATAAATAAATAAATAAATAATCTTTAAAAAAACAAAAAAAAGATAATAGCAGTATGACTATTTAGAAATGAAAATCTTAGTAGCCAATGACAAACCGTAGTTTATCTAAAGTACAATCTGAAATACAGAGTGTTTATCCTTTAATTTTTCTGTATGGAGTTTAACTACCATGTTTTAATAATGTTGCTTTTGTCACAGGTAGTTAATTTAGCAAACGTGTATATCCAGAGCTGTCATACTCTGTGAGATAATTATAGGTTAGTTGGTATAGTCTATATTTCCTAGGACAGAAGAGAAGGAGAACATAAGTATCTTAAAAGTTTTATTAGCAAGTACAGTTGACCCTTGAGCAATGTGGTGGGGATTAGGGGCACCAACCACCTGTGCAGTTGAAAATCCACATATAATTTTTGACTTCCCAAAACCTTAACTACTAATAGCCTGCTGTTGAATGGAAGCCTTACCAAAAACAGTCAATTAGCGTGTATTTTGTGTATGTGTTATATATTGTTTTCTTACAGCAGATAAGCTAGAGAAAACAATACATAGACACTACCGTACCATATCTTAAAAAAATCCATGCATGTGTGGGCCCACGCACTTCAAACCTGTGTAGCTCAAAGGTCAACTGTAGTTGACTCTGGGCCATGACAGTATCCACAACTTTCTTCTTCTCCGAATGTTTCTGAACTTCCCAGATTTTCCTATGACTTTGACTTCCAGAAAAGTGGAATTTAAAACTCCCTGTAAATGTGCTGTCGTGGACCTGGTGTCCCAGCTCTCCCTTCTGATTTATCCCTGGCAGGCCAGAAGCGAGCTCCCAGAAGAGGGGAGCAACAGGGATGGAATGACAGCCGGGGGACAGAGGTGACACTTGACCGAGCAGAGCGGAGATCCTACAGGGAGTATCGACCCTATGAGACTGAGAGACAGGCGGACTTTACACCTGAGAAGTTCACAGATGAAAAGTACGTACGGCAGACCTCGGCCAGGAGGATGGGGGGAGCCAGAGGGTTTTGAGAGAACTGCTAGCCTTTGCAACCTTTTCATGGTGCCAGTCCTGGAAATATTTTGCCAACTGAAGTTGACAGTTACTGTAGGTGACGCATGAAGGAAATGATTGTATGGTGAAAAATGAATTATTTATGGATAACTACACAAAGCACTCCCGTAAACAACTATACAGGAGTCTGTTAAACTGGTTAAATTTTCTTTTGCAGTTTAGGCTAGGGATATAATTATGGTTTTGATTTAACATTACTAATTTAGACTACTAACAAATTTAAACGAGTTCCCGGTCCCATGGTTAGGTCAATTGGCTATCAGGATGACATTTTAAGAAAAACTAATACGGTGTGTAACACCAGTTTCTGGCTCCCGTACCTTCCTCTAGAAAGTGCTCTGAACTGAAAGGTGGTCTCAGGCTGGTACGGCTGGACACCACTCCTGAGTGATGGGGCAGCTTTGCAGGCTACCTGTGCCTGCTGTACACAGCCATTCCCAGCGTCTTCTGCTTGGTACTGCTTGCTGCCTAAACTTTGTTTGATAATTTGCACAACACTGAGTTTAGATTAAACAAACAACTCGTGAATCACAATTAAAGGAAAATAGGTAAAAAAGGCTAAGGGAGACTAGGACAGTGTATGTTGACACTATCAGCTGTCAATAGTTTAATGTCAAGGGAGCCATTATTCCCAAAGTCTTTCAGCTTCTTGACTACTAATTCCATTTAGGATCCTAGCTACATGTTGTAACCAAAGGACATGGCTTTGTAAAACCATGTTCATTAACCACCACCACCAACCCCCAAAAAAGGGCAAAAGTCCAACAGAGTAGCTCAGCCTGGGAGGGCTGAGGCAGGTGGTGACTTCCACACATCTGTTCCCTTGAACATCAAGATGGTGTATCTGCCACCATGTTGGAGGGTGAGAGAAGAGAAAGGCTTAATTCTGCTATTTTTGGTGATTACTTCAATTTTGCTGTGTAATGGCCATAGTCTGCTTGCTTACAAAAAGCCTTCTGGATCAGAGCTACTTATTTGGGGAAGCATATGTGTATTTTTTTTCCCCTCACTTCAGGGATTTATTCTGTGGAAATAAGGAAATTACAGCTCAAAAGCACAAACTCATGTTTCCAGCTTTTTTAAGTAACAAAACTATGAGTCCTTAAAAAGGATGAGTATAAGTTAACACGAAACGGTGCCTATTAAATGAAATCATACGTGTATGTAAGGGTAGGGGTAGGGTGGGATATGGGATTATGGAGGGATTTTTCTTTTTTCTTTAAAAATAATTTCAGATTTACAGAAAGTTGCAAGACTTAAAGAATTCCCATATAACCCCACCCAGATTCCCCAAATGTTAACATTTGCTTTATCATAACTCCCCTCCTTCCCTTCCTTTACACACATGCATATACACATACACACCCCTTTTTTCTTTGACAGTTAAGAG
Organism: Potos flavus; assembly: GCA_028534135.1. NCBI lineage: Eukaryota > Metazoa > Chordata > Mammalia > Carnivora > Procyonidae > Potos > Potos flavus. The sequence goes on along the minus strand of CM052892.1, from coordinate 55,405,161 downwards.
TAAGGTACAAAATTCACCTTATCCCTAAATACTTCAAATGTATTTCCTAAAAACATAGTGCAGTTATCAAACTCATTAACATTGCTACAATTCTGTTACCTAATCCTCTAAATCATGTAATCTACAGAGTACTCACATTTCACCAGTTATCCTAATAATGCCCTTTCAGCAAAAGAGAAAAAATACCTGGTTCAGGATGCGGTCCCAGAATGTGCATTGCCTTTAGTCGTCTTTAATGTAGAGCAGCTCCTTAGTCTTCCTTTATCTTTTATGACTTTGACATTTTGGAAGAGTGTAGGCCGGTTATTTTGTAGGACAGCCCAGAATTTGAATTTGTCTGGTGTTTCTCCATGAAATGATATTACGCACTTTGGCAGGAATACCACAGAAGTGATGTCTCCTGTCCTCAGTGTATTACATTAGGTATATGTAGGTAATATTTACCTTCAAGGAAATTTGAAATTAATTTTGATAAGTTATGTACTATCAGAAAAGATATTTTCCTTAATTTCTTAAAAAGTACTCTCCTATTAATAAAAATCCATAAGAAAATTTGACAATTTAGAAAATACATGCAATTATAAAGGAAATTGAAACTACTTATCTTACCATCTAAGATGATTACTCTTAACACTAGCCTAATTCTTTCCTTATATACTTAAGTATATTTAATATTAAATACTTAAATATTAGGTATATTTAAATATTAGGATGATAATATGTATGTACTGAGTCCTTTATATTCTTTCAGTTCCACTTGACGTGGCAGAAGAGTTTTCTGTGTCCTTAACAAAGTTCGGTAAACATTTTTTATGGTTTTATTATGATGCGTTGTTTGGATGCGGTACAATGTAATCATTCTCTTAGGGTTGGACCTTTCTGAGATGGGAGTTCTAGAAGTGAGAACCATAAAGCAGTGGTCCTCAACTGGGTGTCATGTATCCTAGGACCCAGTTTGTGCTTTAGTGCAAGTTTGGATGGGTACATGTAGTGTGAAAACAAATTGGGGTAAAGGAAGGGATCTTTTGATGTCTTTTGATGTAGTGACCAATCACCATCCTGGTAACCTGTCCATTTACTCTATCATTAACAATCTATAAGAGCATTTCTCATAGCTCTTTCTCCAGGTTTGAATATAATAAATTGAACTTTCGGGGCACCTGGGTGGCTCAGTGGGTTAAGCCTCTGCCTTCGGCTCAGGTCATGATCTCAGGCTCCTGGGATCGAGCCCCGCATCGGGCTCTCTGCTCAGCAGGAAGCCTGCTTCCCCTCTCTCTGCCTGCCTCTCTGCCTAGTTGTGATCTCTCTCTCTCTGTCAAATAAATAAATAAAATCTTAAAAAATAATAATAATAATAAATTGAACTTTCATCTTTGCTTATTTGATAGTAAAAAATAGTATCACCTTGCATTTTCTATGATACCTATACATGTTTATTGGACAGAATTATATAATCTTCATAATCTTTTTTTTTTTTTTAAGAGAGACAACATGCATGCACAGAAGATAGGGGCAGAGAGAGAGGGAGAAAGAGAATCTGAAGCAGGCTCCACGCCCGCTGCGGAGCCAGACTCAGGGCTCGATCTCACAACACTGAGATCATTACCTGAGCTGAAATCAAAAATCAGGATGCTTAATCGACTGAGCTACCCCACACCCCTAGAATCTTGATAATCTCGATAATCTTAACAGACTTTATCTAATTCAGTCCTCTCCATGTTTACGAATGAGGAAACAAAGACCCAGAGTTGCAGTGATGGGTACTCTGGTCACAGCCGGCTCACGTGGATTTTTGTTCCACTAAGGCAGAGCACATATTTTCACAGAGAAGCAGTGTCATAAGTGGTGCTGGCAGTAGCTGTCCCTGTGGCTCAGGAGCAGAGATCAGCCAGGTCGCTTGCATATGCTCTGGGAGTGCCACTACTCTTTTTAATGCAGTGGGAATTTTTCTTTAGGCTCCAAATAATGAACTTAAGTGAACTCCTTGAACATAGGCTATTAGGAAATTAGTTTGCCTCTATCTGGATACATTTTGACTCTTTCTTTGGCTCTTCCTGAAGTTTAGTGCTGGTCATTCAAAGTCAGTTCCGGTTCTGAAAGAAATCACTTACTCAGATGTTCGTTTCTCTTTTTTCCTCCTCAGAAAGAAGCATTTTTAAGAGTTGGGGTAAAATATAGCTGGCATAACGTTTCCCATTTTACAAATGTGTGGCCGTGCAGGAGCATTAAGTACGTTCACATTGTTGTGCAACCATCACCACCATCCTTCTCCAGAGCATTTTTATCTTCCCAGAGTGAAACTCTGTACCCAGTAAACACCCCCCCCCCCCACTTTCCCCTCTGTGAACTTCATTCCCTTTACCTGTAAAACAGGTACTCATGTCTTATGAAGATTGTTGTCAGAGAGTGGATGACAGGGATGGATGTAAAGCAGGGTGCTCGGCTGAAATGTTATTTTCCTTACTTTGGCTTGTGAGTATATCACAAATAAAGCTTCCTAATTAGGTAGGATTTCTCAGTGCTTACGAGCCTGTAAAAAAGAAAAAGGATATGTTTTATTGTTCCATCTTTTAGTATATGTGCTGCCAACATGAGTACAAAGAGGATATATTTTATAATCTAGGGATTATAAAGAAGCAATTGAGAATATATTTAATTGGAGGTGGGGGTGTGGGTAATTCATGGAGTAAAGAAAAAAATGGTTCACGGGATTAAAATAAACCAGAACACACAGTGCTATTCTAGGGTCAGTTTTAATCACGATTATATTTTTAAATGACTTTGTATTTTGTTGGTATCTGATCTAGATTTTGTGTAAATTTAGACCTGATTTTGACTGTTGGCATTATTTTCCATGTATGTTTTGGTGTTTCATTTCCTCTCAGCATTTAAGTAGATTTTTTTTTTTTTTTTTTTTTTTGGCCCTGTCAACTCCCTTGTTAGGAACTTATTGGTACTTTAATTTTGTCATTGTTTAGAACTCTGCCTCACATATTTATCAGAACATGTAATTGATTTTATGACAGTCTCTATTTAAAAATTTTGTTTTGGGGCTCCTGGGTGGCTCACTTGGTTAAGCAGCTGACTCTTGATTTCAGCTCAGGTCGTGATCTCAGGGTGGTGAGATCAAGCTCTGCGTGGGTTCACACTCAGTGGGGAGTCTGCGTCAAATTCTCTCCCTTTCCCTCTGCCCTTCCGTGCCGCATGCGCACATTCTTTCTTTCTCTAAAATAAATCTTAAAAAAAATAAAAATAAAAATTTTGTATTGGTCAGGGATGGAGAGGTGGGAGGCAGAAAAGCCAACCTGGAGAATTTATTTAGGATGATGTTTCTTATAAGAGACTTGCATAAAGTTAATGATTGGTGATTCTGTATTTTTTAATCCTTTTACTCACTATCATATAGCAGCTTTTTAATGTAACATTTTCAGCCACAGCAGTAGACTGGAACATAGCTCTGGTTTCGGTGCTTGAGCCACTAGAGTTCAGTAAGTAATTGGTCATGATTTTAATTAGAGTTCAGTAAGTAATTGGTCATGATTTTAAATGTTTTTTAAAGACTCGACAAATTAAAAAATATATAATTTATCTTATTCAAGTAAGGTTGTAATGATGAAAATGATGTGGTCCTTCCTGCAGTAGCTTTGAGTCCTCATAAACAATGACAGTGACTAGAGACGTGGCCAGGAATGGGTGTGAGGAGCAGTGGGTGGGCGGTCAGGCCTTGGCGCCAGCAGATGTGGCAGGGGAAGAAGGGGAGAGTGTAGAAGACAGCGAGTTCTTGGCTTAGGTACTTTGGTACTTGGCTTAGATACTTTGGTACTTGGGTACTTTATGAGTTAGGTACCACAAGAGGAGTAAGGGGTCAATGTTGGTCCCATATCTGCAGGGCCAGGGCATGGACAAAGGGTATGTCCAGGAAGTAACTGGCTTTGTGGCCTGGAATCGGAGACCCCAGTGAGAGACGCAGGGTCCCATGCATGAAGGTCACATAGCAATAGCATGGAGATGAGGACAATGCGTGCCAGAAATAAGAAGTCAGGAATGCAGGTACACGTAAGGACAATCGGGTATCCAGAAGAACGAGGCAGGCAGCTGTGTGCGGAGCACCAAGGCTAGTGAAATGAAAGGGGCAAGGTATAGAACTAGTCCCTTTATGCAACTCTGGATGTGCCTACCTGTGAGAAGTGGGATTGGGTAGCTAAGGAGCAAGGGGAATAGCTTGTGAATTTTGTACTCTGCTTCAGTACGACCTATTACAAAAATAATTTTTGAAGGAGCAGGCAGGGAATGAGAAGCCAGCGAGGTCAGAGGAAAACTAATGGTCAGCGGTGTCAAATGATGAATAGGGGTCAAATGACATAAAGCCAAAAGTTGCTGTTGGCTTTAACAACAAAGAGCTTCAGCTGTCCTTGAAAGTTTGTGTAGGGCGGTGAGGGTAGAACTGAGGTTGTTGCAGGTTAATGTTTTCAGCCCCAAGGGTCATTCACTCACTGGTTGTGTTTGGGAGGGGGAGATTTGGGAGGGGGCATAATTTGAAGTTAAATTATTTCTGTTATACAGAACATTCCAAATTTAACGTAAGTATTGAATATGAGAGCTGGAATGAGTCTTAGAGTTCATCTAACCTCATTTTATAAGTGAGAAAACCGGATGCAGAGAGAGAAAGGGATGGCCCTCCACGGTGAGACCTGCCCAGGACTGCTTCTGTCGGCTGGCTCCCTCACCTAGCAGCTGTATGGCTGTGGGCAAGTTACCTACCTCCTTTGTGCCTCTTGTTTCCTTATCCGCGGACAATAGTTGTATGCTGTAGTCCTGTATTTGAGAATTAATTGCTGTATGTGAAGTGCTCAGAACAGTGCTTCAGCTAGTAGTGTTCAGTAAAAGTTAACCATTGTTTTGTTATTCAAGCCACTGTTCTTTCCAGTATATTACAGCCGTTATGTCCTTCTAGAATTTTTTTTCTGAAAAGAGTCTTCTTAGCCCCTTCATGCAATTCACCACTTTTGATGATACCCGTCTCTTTCTAGACCCCTTGACAGGTTTGATCGAGACAGACCACTGAGAGGCCGTGGAGGCCCAAGAGGGGCCATGCGAGGCCGAGGCAGAGGCGGCCTTGGGAACAGAGCTTTTGACGGTTTTGACCAGAGAGGGAAACGAGATTTTGAGAGGTATGCTGGGAATGAGAAAACATCAGTTCTCTGTAATTGCTGTTTTCGCTTCATGGTCTTGGTAATACATGATATGAATCTATTTTGTGTTAATATTTAGTTGATTTTATATAGTGTGCTCTTTCTTATTCCTGAGGGAGCTGATCCTGGGACAGCATTTCTGATCAACTTTTCTGATTTGGAGATTGACTGGAGCCCACCTTCCTGTTTAAGGGTGTATTCTTTCTTTCTCTAGAACAATCAGAACTGAAGACAACATGGGTGGATGTGGAGTTCGAACCTGGGGATCAGGTAAAGACACCAGGTACGGTGCAAATGTGTGCCTTCTGTGAACCTACAATTAGATGGAAATCTCTGGATCTTTATTTTCCTCATGAAAAGTACTCTCTGTTGTGCTTTCAGTGTCTTTATACTTGTGTGCCATTAGGTAAACATTCATTTTAGGCTTTTATTTAGTGAGATGACTTTTTAAAGCATGTTTGCTATGTTGCAATTAGATTTGAAAACTACTTTTAAAGTTCTTTTACCATATTTTAGCCAAATAAATTTGTATTTGCTGATGCCCCAGCACATGGCACTGTACATTTGCCTAGGCCTCAGAATGCTTTTTAAATTCCTGGATAGTCTATACTTTATTTTTCTGTGACCTCCTCAAGTTCTCGTATACATTGCATCTTGATTTTACAAAATCATTTGCAGGTTGAAGCTCAATGACAAGTTTCACCAGAGGTTCAAATCTGACAGTTTTCTGAGGCTTCTTGGTGTCTCAGTTCTTTTTTTTTTTTTTTTTTTTTTGGTGTCTCAGTTCTGTGCTAGTTTTGCTACTTAGAAGAGGTACTTGATTCTGCTGTTCCTGTCGTTTTCATGGCTGCAGGAACAATGCCTTCCTGTGTCTGCAGACTAGGCAGTAAGTACTTCTGGGCAGTGCAGGGCAAGGGTCCCCCAGTGCATGTTGTGGGCGGGCTTTCCACACGTTTGAAGGCTTGAGGGAATCCAGACTTCCACTTCTCTTCATCTGAAGAATATAAGCTTTTCACATATAAGCTTTTCACATAAACAGATTTTTCTGAAACTGTTGTCCTTAAAGACAAATGTACAAAACAATACCAAATGTAATATTACATGTGCTACCGTTGCATATCTACCGTTGCATATCTTTGTCCTTGACAGGAAAAAGAAACTTGTTGAATATTTCTCTCGATATAGGGTTTCATAAGATCTTGATTACGAATCTTTTAATTTTGTTTATTTTACTTTGATAATATATATTTTAAAAAGTAATACTTCTGAGTCTTCTGCTTTACCACCTTATTTAATAACCATCACTCTAGGGGCGCCTGGATGACTCAGTTGGTTAAGCGTCCAGCTCTTGGTTTCAGCTCAGGTCACGATCTTAGGGTCCTGGGATTGAGTCCTGTGTCGGGCTCCCCATTTAGCAGGGAGTCTGCTTGTGGATTCTTTCCTTCTCCCTCTGCTCCTCCCCCTGCTCACACTCTCTCGGTGTGTGTCTCTCTCCCTCTCTCTCAATAAATAAGTACTACCATTCTATTTCCATGCAAACATTGGAACTTAAAAAAATTTTGGCTTCAAGTGATCATGTTCCAGAAGCAGTCAGCACTGGTCTGATAACATGAAGATGTAACCAGGTGCCAGGTGTGCTGCTGGTGGGCTGGCAGGTCCTGGTTGCTAAAAGGACACACGTCTCACGGCATTTTGGATTGTTTTGTGAGGTATTAAGTCAAAGCTCTGAGGTGGCAATAACTTGTCATTTACAGATTTTTAGACAATAAGACTTGAATTTCTCATTTAATAAATGGAGAGATTGATTTTGATCGTGAAAACAGTGTAGTACTGTTATATGCTGCTCATGATTAATGAGAAAAGAGCAGAGGTGAGCCGAACGTGGTAATGCTCTTCATGGCTGGCGAGGCCAAACGCTGTGCAGTGTATTGGAAGTCTGAGGGTTTGGGGGAACTTGAGTGGCTCAGTCAGTTGAGTGTCTGACTGGTGATTTTGGCTCAGGTCATGATCTCAGGGTCCTGAGATCGAGTCCTGAGTCAGGCCCCAGGCTCAGTGGGCAGTCTGCTTGAGGTTGTCACCCTTTGCTGCTCCTCCGCCTCTCTAAAATGAATAAATACATCTTAAAAAAAAATAAAAGTTGCTGTAGTTAGTATTCCTCTTTGAAGGCATTGGCAGTGCTAATTAAAATTATGGATAAGATGTTTTCAAAATGATACAATGAGCCATTTCCAGTGTTATTGGTATTCTTCAACGGTGTGACAGTGGGTGCCTGTGTTGAAAGTAGAATTTTCTCCATTTGTGGTAATTAAAAAATATCACATCAGATACCAGATATTTTTTCATTACCAATTGAAACACACCCATAAAAGTGGTTTTCAGTAATGCTGCCTTCCAACTTTTATTTCAAAGAGCAAGAGGGTCTTATGTTAATAATCAGGTAATGTCTGATTAAAATCTGTTCACTGTCATAGATTTGGGTAATTGTGAAGTCTGAATTTGCACTAGCTAACAAAGCCTTGAGGTGTTTAACATCGCTTTGTGGAATGTACTTGTGCAAACAGGCATTTTCTGCATTCATATAACTGAAGTCGAAATATACACATGGGCCCTGGGGCTCTGTCTTTCTTCTGTAAATCCAACATTGATTATCTACTTTCAACAAAATAACAAAATCCACCAACATAAATTGTTGCTAATTTTAAAACCCCATGGTTCTGTAGTTTTGGTCATATGGTTCTATAAGAGCTGTAAGCACATTAGTTTTTTGTTTATTCGTTAAATAATTTAATTTAGGTCAACACAGGAGGGAGATCTGTGATTTCTCTCCTTTTTTAAGATCAGCTGCTCAAGTTTAAGAAATGCTGGTGTTTACATAGCCCTTTTATGATTTTTAATTGTTGAAAGCTATGAATTACCAATAAACCTATGGTTTTATCCCCTTGGTTTATTATGTTGCCAAGGGAGAAAGAGAATTCCAAAAGAGAAAGAGAAAGTTGGAGTGATTTGTGCTGCTGCTAGGCTTTGGGGCTCTGGATGCCAGAAGCTCCTGTGACCCTGCCCAGGTCAGGCTGATGCGCAGAGGCAGGCTCTGTGACGGGGCCCCCGCCGGGCAGAGCAGCAGCCACGTCCTTCCAAACTCAGAGTGCATTTGATTTATGACCTTTTTTAAAAGTAAAAATTAATTATTTGGAGTGCCTGCCTGGCTCAATCAGAAGAGCATACAACTCTTGATCTTGGGGTCATGAGTTTGAGCCCCATGCTGGGCGTAGAGATTACTAAAATAAAAAATAAAAATAAAAATAAAATTAATTATTCAAATTCTGTATCTAAAAACTCATTTTTAAAGTTTAGTACAATAGCTTTGCATGATGACTAAAAAAAGTTAAATATAAAAAGTCAATTCTGTTATTACAGTTCAATTTATCTTTGCTTCTTAAAAAATAGCTTATGTTGTGTTACTTTTTCCTTCATGGGAGATGAAAAAGTGCCAGGGTCTGTATGTAGAGTATGAAATATCTCTAATGGATATACCTATATTGACTAATTTTAGCATTTCCCTGAAAATGAAATTTCTTTTGTTGGGACATTTTTTTTTTAAAGTAATAGTAATATAGGATTAATGTTAACATAAAAAGGAAAAATTAAGATCATGTGTATTAGAATTCAAATTGTGTCTCATTGTGCTATAATTTCTAATCTGTACATTGTAGTTAGATGCAATGGTATATAAATTGATGTTTCAAAGCCTTACTTTTCTGGCACAGTTATCACCAGCCTGTTTGTATTCTGCACACTCATTATTGTGGAATGTTTCCGTCTTTGATATGGCGTATTCTTGTGTATTGTGAGTCATTTGACACTTGTAGGTTGAGAATTTTTTTTAATTTTTTTATTGACTTATAGTTGACATATAATATTCTATTAGTTTGAGGTGCGTAACTTAGGGATTTAACAATTATACACATTATGATGAAATGCTTATCACATTAAGTGTAGTTACCATCTGTCACCACCATAAAAGCATTATAATATTATTGTCTATATTCTCTATGCCATACTTTTCATCTCCATGATTTATTTATTTTATAACTGGAGTTTATACCTCTTAATCCCCTTCATCTATTTCACCCATCCTCCTCCACCCCATGCCCCAATTGCAACTGCCCATTTGTTCTCTGTATTTATGAGTCTTTTTTTCTTTATTTGTTCGTTTTTTAGATTACACATGAGTGAAATCATATGGTATTTGTCTTTCTTTGTGTGACTTACTTCACTTAGCATAATACCTTCAGGTCCATCCATGTTGTCACGAATGGCAAGATTTTATTCTTTTTTATGACTAAATCCCACTGTACATATATAGGACATCTTCTTTATCCATTCATCTATCAGTGGGCACTTAGATTTCTTCCATATGTTGACTATTGTAAATAATGTGGCAATAAACATAAGGGTGCATATATCTTTTAAAATTTATCTTTTGGGGCGCCTGAGTGCCTCATCTGATTAGGTGTCTGCCTTTGGTTGAGGTCATGATCCCACAGTCCCAGGATCAAGTCCCACACTGGACTCCCTGCTTGGTGGGGAGTCTGCTTCTCCCTTTGCCTCTCACCCTGCCGGTGCTCTTGCTCTCTCTCTCAAATACATAAATAAAGTTAAGAAAAAAATAAAAAATAAAAAAATAAAATTCATCTTTCGGGGCACCTGAGTGGTTCAGTTGGTTAAGCGTCTGACTCGTGATTTTGACTCAGGTTGTGGGATTGAGCCCTGCATCAGGCTCGGTGAGGCTTGGTGAGGAATCTGCTTGGGATTCTTTCTCTCCCTCTGCCCTTCTCCCCACTTGCATGCACTCTCTCTCTCTCAAATAAGTAATCAAATAAATAAATTAAATTAAATTCATCTTTTCATTGGGGGGTGGTAAATACCCAAAGTGGCATTGCTGGATCATATGGTAATTCTATTTTAATTGTTTGAGTAACCTCCATACTGTTCTCCATAGTGGCTGCACCAATTTATATTCCCACCAGCAAAGGATTCCCTTTTCTCCACATCCTCAGCGACACTTATTATTTCTTGTCTTTTTAATACTAGCTATTCTGACTGGTGTGAGGTTATATCTCATTGTGGTTTTGATATTTGCATTTCCCTGATGATGAGTGATATTGAGTATCTTTTCATGTGTCTCTTGGCTGTCTGTATGTCTTCTTTGGAGAAATGTCTAGTCAACTTCTCTGCCCATTTTTAAATTGTACTGTTAGTTTTTTTTGGTGTTGAGTTATTTGCGTTCTTTGTATATTTTGGATATTGACCCCTTTTCAAAGATCACCTATTCAGTAAGTTGCCTTTTCATTTTCCTGGTGGTTTCTTTCATTGTGCAAAGCTTTTAATTTAGTTTGATGTAGTCCCAGTAGTCTTATTTTTGCTTTTGTTTCCCTTGGCTGAGGAGACAGATACAGAAAAATATTGCTAAACAGATGTCTAAGAGTTTACTGACTATGACTTCCTTATTTCTTTCTTTCCTTTCTTTCTCTTTCTTTCTTTCTTTTGGACTTTTATGGTTTCAGTTTTTACATTTAGGTCTTTAATCCATTTTGATTTTATTTTTGTGTATGGTGTAAGGAAGTGGTCCAGTTTCATCCTTTTGCATGTAGCTGTCGTTTTCCCAACACCACTTGTTGAAGAGGCTATCTTTTCCCGTTGTATGTTCTTACCTCCTTTGTCATAAACTAGTTGACCATGTAAGCATGGGTTTAGTTCTGGGCTCTCTTCTGTTGCATTGATCTGTTTTGTTATTACAGCTTTGTAGCATAGTTTAAAATCTGGGATTGTGATATCTTCAGATTCGTTCTTCTCTCAAGAGTGCTTTGGCTGTTTGGGGTCTTTTGTGGTTCCATACACGTTTAGGATTGTTTGTTTTAGTTCTGTGAAAAATACCATTGGCATTTTCACAGGGATTGCATTGAATCTGTAGATTGCTTTGGGTAGCGTGGACATTTTAACAGTATTAATTTTTTCAATCCATGAGCATAGAGTATCTTTTTATTTATTTGTATTGTCTTCAATTTCTTTTATCAGTGTCTTACAGTTTTCACAGTACAGATCTTTCACCTCCTTGGTTCAGTTTATTCATAGGCATTTTATTTTTTTAATGCAATTGTAAATGGGATTGTTTTTGTAGTGTCTCTGCTAATTCATTGTTAATATATAGGAATGCAACAGATTTCTGTATATTCATTTTGTATCCTGCAACTTTACTGAAATCGTTTATTAGTTCTAATGCTTTTTTGGTGAGTAATTTAGGGTTTTCTATATATAGTATCATGTCATCTGCAAATAGTGACGGATTTATGTCTTACCTATCTATATGTCTTTTATTTCTTTTTCTTGTCTGATTGGTGTGGCTAGGACTTTTAGTACTGTGTTGAATAAAAGTGATAGGAGTGGACATCCTTGTTTTGTTTCTGATCTTAGAAGAAACCATTGAGTCTGATATTAGCTGTGAGTTTTTCATATATGGCCTTTATTATGTTGAGGTATGTTCCCTCTATACCTACTTTGTTTAGTTTTTCTCATGAATGGATGTTGAATTTTGTGAAATGCTTTCTCACCATCTATCGAGATGGTCATTTCATTTTCATCTTCATTTTGTTAATGTGTTATGTCACATTGATTGATGTCATCCTTGCATTCCTGGAATAAATCCAGTGTGGTCATGGTAAATGATCCTTTTAATGTATTGTCGAATGCTATTTGCTTATGTTTTGTTAAGGATTTTTACATCTATGTTCATCAGGGATATTGGCCTGTAATTCTTTCCGTAGTGTCTTTGTTTTGACTTTGGTGTAAAGGTAATCCTGGCCTCCTAGAATGAATTTGGAAGCATTTCTTCCTCTTCTATTTTTCGGGATAGTTTGAGAAGGATAAGTATTAACTCTTCTTTAAATATTTGATAGAATTTACCTATGAAACCATTTACTCCTGGAGTTTTTTTGATTGCTAACTCAATTTCGTTACTAATAATCGGCCAGTTACAGATTTTTTATTTCTTCCTGTTCAGTCTTGAATGATTGTGTGTTTCTAGGAATTTACCCATTTCTTCTAGTTGTCCAATTTGTTGGTGTATAATTTTTTGTAGTAGTCTCTTATGATTCTTTGTATTTCTGTGGTGTCAGTTGTAACTTATCTTTCATTTGCGATTTTATTTATTTGGGTCCTCTCTTTTTTTTTTCCCTTGATGAATCTGGCTAAAGGTTTATCAATTTTATTTATCTTTTCAAAGAACTAGCTCTTAGTTTCATGGGCATTTTCATTGGGCTTTCTGTCTCTATTTCATTTATTTCCGCTCTGCTCTTTATTATTTCTTCTACTCACTTTGGGCTTTGTTCCTCTTTTTCTAGTTCCTTTAGGTGTAGAGTTAAATTGTCTGAGATTTTTCCTGTTTTTTGAGGTAGGCCTGCATCGTTATGTAAACTTCCCTATTAGAACTGCTTTTGCTGTGTCCCAAAGATTTTGGACCGTTGTGGGGTTTTATGGTTGTTGTTGTTTTTAAAGATTTTGTTTCTTTGAGAGAGAGTGAGGGCGCACAAGCCAGGGGAGGGACAGAGGGAGAGGGAGAAGCAGGCTCTCTGCTGAGCAGGCAGCCGACCCAGGACCCCGGGATCATGACCTCAGCCAAAGGCAATGCTTACCAACTGAGCCACCTAGGTGCCCCTGGACTATTGTGTTTTCATTTCATTAGTCTCAAGGTATTTTTGATTTCCTCTTTGATTTCTTTGTTGACCCATTGGTTTTTTAGTAGCATGTTGCTTAGCATCTACATGTTTGTGTTTTTTTCCCGTCCTCTTATTGTAATTGATTTCTAGCTTTATATTGTTGTGATCAGAAAAAGATGCTTGATATGATTTCAGTCTTTTAAGTTCATTGAGACCTATTTTGTGGCCTAACATGTGATTTATCCTGGAGAATGTTTCACATGCGCTTGAAAAGAATGTATATTCTGCTGTTTGGGGATGGTTTGTTCTGTATCTGTTAAGTCCATCTGGCCTAATGTGTCTTTCAAAGCCACTGATTGATTTTCTGTCTGGATGATCTATCCATTGATGTAAGTGGGTTGTTAAAGTCTTGTACTATTACTGTATCACTGTTGATTTCTCCCTTTATGTCTGTTAACATTTACTTTATATGTGTAGGTGCTCCTGTGTTAGGTGCATAGATATTTTAATTTTTATACTCTCTTCTTGGATTGATCTCTTTATCATTATGTAATACTCTTCTTTGTCTCTTGTCTTTTGTTTTAAAGTCAATTTTGTCTGATATAAATATTGATGCCCCAGCTTTTTTTTCTTCTTCTATTTGCATGGTAAATGTTTTTTCCATCTCTTCATTTTCAGCCTGTGTTGGTCTTTAGGTCTGAGAGAGTCTCTTCTAGGCAGAATGTAGATGGGTCTTGCTTTTTTATCCATTCAGTCACCTTATGTCTTTCTTGGAGCATTTAGTCCATTCACATTTAAAGTAATTATTGATAGGTATGCATTACTGCCATTTTGTTAATCAATTTCCTGGTTGGTTTTTTTAATTTCTTCTCTTTTCCTTTCTTTTCTTGCTTTCTTCCCTTGTGATTTGATGACTATCTTAATATTATGTTTGGATTCTTTTCTTTTTATTTTTTTGTGTATCTATTACAGGTTTTTGTTTTGTGGTTACTATGACATTCATATATAACATCCTATGTATACGTATTGTTTGATGGTCACTTAAATTTGAACACATTCTGAAAGCACAGGTTGAAAATTTTATGGCCTCTGCTAATACTTGGAATTTCCTAGGACAGTAGGCATTTTAAATAATTGTTCTGGTCATTTATAATCTGTCTTTAATTTTAGGTCATTCATTGAAACTTTTATTTCTAAAAGTACTGTTCACATTTTTCAAGTAATTTCAATGGATTAGCAGTTTTCTCATTTTCATTTTGATGTGGATTACCTGTGTGTGTATATAGTTCTTTGAATGGTATTTACTTAAGAAAAAGGATATTGAAATGTATTTTTTCTATCTTGAATATGTAAGAGCATTGACGTGAACATATTTGTGTGACTGGAACGATTCTCACTGCTTTTCAGTGACATGGAGCAGACTGCACCGATGGAAGAGACCACAGCGGTGGAAGAGTCCCCGGGCCCCCTGGAGGAGGAATCTCCTGCCAAGTGGGTATTTTATTTCATTTTCTCCATCTGTTGTTGTTGGTCTTTTTCTTAATGATTTCTAAGTGTCTTTCACAGAGCAGGAAGCTCACCTTTTATTATATCATGGAAGGTTGACCTTGATGTATTAATAAATAATTGAACTCATTAATAATTCAAATAATCTAATGACTGATTATTAATGATAATAAATGAGTTAAATTTAGGTATTCCACCCAGTGCCCACAACCTCTTTTTCAGCAGCTGCTTGTACTGTAATTAGTCTTCCTCTTCTCGGGACCCTCATCTTTTGTCCCTTTATTCTCTCTGAGTCCATCTTCCCTCTTTTCGCCATGGAGCTTAGGTCCCTGAACCACCTCTAGCATTCTTGCCCAGTCCTTAAACTCCCTTGCCCTTGGATCTTTTGTTGTGCCTTGCTAGCAAAACCTGCCTCCTGGATGAGTGCTAGCTGTCTGCCTTCTCTCTCCCTGAACCTTCAGGCTGAGCACTACAGCTCACATAGCAGAGCCAGCAGGAACCCCTGTGAACTCTCGAGCCCCCGCATTCTGAAACGAGCCCTCAGCACTGCCCAGCAGTCCTCATTTCTTGGGCTCACTCTTTCTCCACCCTCTACAGTGACCAGTTCCATCCTTCGGGTCTCCTCAAAACCCTGACACTGCCCCCGCTTTCCCCTCCCCCACTCCTTCCCATACCCACACCTCCTCTTTCATTTTCTGGATACAATTTCGCCTCCTATGTCACACAGAAATTGGGAGCCATCAGATGGGAACTTTATCATCTTTCCACTCTGAAAAGTGTAAGTCGGCCTACACCGGCATGCCCCTGAGCCTCCTTCCCTCATGGTAAGATAGAGGCACCATCTCTCCTGTCACTTGGTCAGGCTTTGGATCCTGTACCTGTGGAGAAACCTCACACTATCAGCTCTCTCCTTTTGAGGTATATTCACCTTCCTCCCCACTTTGGTCTTTATCAACAGTTAAAACATGCTCAGTGTGTCCTATTTTAAATCTGCTTCTCTTGCCCCACATTCTCATTCAGCTACCTTTCTCAGGGTTGTATATACTCTTTCTTCATTTCCTCTCCTCTCACTTAAGCCTCCTTCACTCCAGGTCTGGCTCTGTTCCCATTGCCCTTCGGAAACTGTCACCACATGTCTCTCCACCTAATAGATGTTTCCATCGGCGTCTTTCTTGACCTATCAGAGCATTTGGCTTTATTGATTTCTTCTTAAGCTTGCCTTCCCTGGTTTCTGTGATCACTGTACTCTTCTGGTTTTCCTTCTGCCTCTCAGCTCCTCCTTTGCAGACTCATCCTTGTCTTTCTTGTCTTTTAAAAGGCTAAGTTCCATGAAACAAACCGAGGGTGGCTGGGGGGTAGGGGCGGGTAGGGATAGGGTGGCTGGGTTATGGACATTGAGGAGGGTATGTGCTATGGTAAGCGCTGTGAAATGTGTAAGCCTGAGGATCTACAGACATGTACCCTGAGGCAAATAATATATTATGTGTTAATTAAAAAATAAAAAATAATAAAAAATAAAATAAATAAAAAGAAAACCTCAAGAAAAAAAATTAAAAAATAAAAATAAAAGGCTGAGTTCTTCAAGGCTCTGCCATAGGCCCTCTCTGTAATGTCCTTATAGGATCCCATGCATCCCTGCAGCTTCAGTCGTCATTTATGTGCGGACTCCAGACTCTGCCTCTGGCTCCCACCTTCAGCATGGGCTGCAGGTGTGTGTGTGTCTAGCTGCCTACTCTGGGCACCTCCCCATGGCTATGGCAGATGCTCCTCCTACTCCACGTGTCCAGGAGAATCCAGAAACCTCTGTCATCATTAGGTGTTTCCATCTTGGGGAACAGCCCGTCGCCATCCATCCAGTTGCACAAACCAGAAACCTGGGAGTCATCCTTGAGACTTCCTTCTTCTTGACCTGCTTCCTTCCCCCGAATGCAGTCTGTCACCCTGCCCTGGTGATAGGTACCTTCTCATCTCCTCTCATCTCCACTCCTCACCGTCCTGTCATCCGATCTGTCACCACAGCTCCTGACGGGGCTTCCTGCTTTCTCAACTTCGACCAGCCATTTCACACTAGCATTCTGGTTGTCATGTACGCATCTCTAGGGCAAGACCCCAGTGGCTCGCTGTTCCTTTTCTGCCCCTTGATCTGACCTGTACAGTCCTCTGTGGCCTCTCCGCCTCAGAGCCCTCAAGTGCAGCTGCTCATGCGCCTTCTGTGGGTTCAGCACATCGCCCCGTACGGTGTTCTCAAGCACCCTTCTCCTGCCACTGCCCCTGCCCCACACAGGCCAGAGTGCTTCTGCAGGTGCTGTGGCCTGTTTTCTCCCTATCTCACTTCCAGACCCCCTTACCCTTCACCGATTTAACTCTTACTCATTCTTCAGCTGTCAAGAGGCAAGGTGTCCAGTGGTTAAGAGCACAGACCCCCAGCCAGTGTGTGGGTTCACATCCCAGCTCTACCACTTACTAGTTTGGGCAAGTTATGTATTCTCTCTATGCCAGTCGTCTTCGTGTGTAAAATAGGAGTAATAATACTACCTACATCTTAGAGTTGTTATAAGGACTGGTTAGGTGTGTGTGTTTGTGTCACAGGGGGACCTGGCTTGTAGTTAATGCTATATAAATATCTGCTATTATTATTCTCCTTATTGCAAGAATAAAATGCTGCATGACTGATGATTATGCAAGCTGTTAATTAACTATTCAGAACAATTAAGAAATGTATTGAATTAAAGAAATAAACTAATATGAATATTTAGACAGCTAACTAAGGAAGTAGATTAACAGTTAATCCACTGTTAACTGTTGAGAAAGTGAGTTAACTAGATACCTTCAGGAAAACTTAGATCTTTTTGACCCAATAAACCACTTATACAAATTCAGGCTATGTAAGGCAGAATAATAGTCAATGATAGCATAACTCTAATCTATGGAATCGGTTGAGGTACTCTAGCTTTTAGACAAAATAACTCAATATCGGTTAGATATTAGACAAAATAACTCAATATCGGTTACTCTGAAAGGCACAATACTACTTAGTGATTTGGTGGCAGTCTCACTGTCTGCAGGATCCTAGCAGAGCTAGCTGGCAGAGCCCCTCTCTCTTCTCTGCTGACTGCAGTGGACAAGCAGCTTCTGTTTTGAACTGCAGGGGCTGGGCCGTGGCTAAGCTGCGTGGCCATCCGGCAGCCCACCCTGCTGTCAAGTTCTTGTTTCTGCACTGCCCGGTCAAAACTTTAAAATGATCACTAAAAATCCTAATAATACAATTACAGTTTTTTGATCATTTCAAAATCGGGTTTGCATTTGAGAAATACATCCGGTGACGATGATGCTGTCTGATCTCCACTGTATCTGAAAGCTGAGCTCACATTCGCTGTATCTGTCAGCACCCAGCCAAAATGTATATTCAGCCAAAGTGTAGATTCAGCACACCTCTCACTTTAGAACTTCCTGATAGATTAAAGTACCCTCACTTATGTTCCAACATACACCCGAAGAAACATATTTTCCTCAGATTGGACACATTTTGTTGACAGATGTGCTGTCCCTTCCTTTGCTTCCTTCCCTCCTTCCCCCTTTGGTTGCGGAATGTTACGTGTGCCTTATCACACGGTATTCTCCTGAGGATGCTTGTGACGACGTCTTGGGAGTATTTTGCTACAACACTGTAAGAATAAATCTAACATTTATAGAGCATTTGCTGTGTGCCAGGAGCTGCTCTAAATGCTTCCGTGTCTGAACTCCTTAACCCTTTGCTGCCCCTCAGTGAAGGGGAAGACACTGTTGCTGACCTCGTGGGGAGACATAGAGGTGATAGGACTTGCTAAGAATCGCAGAGCTAGCATTCAAACCAGATGTCGTCGGACATTCATGCTCTTACCTGTAGTGGATGGTAGGAATGGTTGAAAAGTGCTGTTTACACCAGTTTGCTCTGAAGAACTGAAAGATACAATACTACTAAGGGGAGATGTCGGTTCTGCGAGCAGAGGAAGGGCTGGCTGGGGTGGCTGAGGACTTTTCAATTCAGTAATATGGAACAATGCTCCCTTCCTTAAAAGTAAAAAAGTCCTTATGAAAAAAGAGTGTTGAGGAAGCATCATTACAAAATACCTGCAATTAAGTATTTTTCGTTGTAGTTTGTTTCCAAGTATTTTTTGCTTAGACAGTGAAGATTGTTATGTACTGAATTTTCTTAAAGCCAGCGAACACCTCTTTAAAATGTTTATGGCAAATTTCTGAGGCGCTCACAAGTTTAGCATCAAATTCACTTCCCTTTCAGTACTAGCTTGGGAAGGAAGGAAGAGGTACTGTTTACATGTAAGTTAAATCCATTTGCCCTGGTTGAGTACTCAATCAGGTTTTATTTCTAGAACCTACTTTTTTCGGTTCCCTGCACTCTTTCATATATTGAGCTGAAAGGTATTGCCTGAATGGATATTTGGACGTTTGCTGTTATGTGTGTTTTCTCTGCCCACATCCTGACTGTCTTCTCAGTGTATTTCTCTGCCCTCTTATTCCCTAAAGAGCACAGAGTCTGAGTCTGGGCTTTGGAGATAGAATGAGTAGATATGAAACATAGCTCTTTCATTTGTCAACTCTATGACCTCTGCCTCAGTTTCCTTACCTGTAAAGTGGAGTTATTAATTGGATCTAACTCATGGGATTAATTATCATGACCAAATTAATGTAAAGCACATTGAATAGCATCTGGCACCTAGTAAGCACACAGTAAATGTTAGCATTATTGCCTCATTTATTTTGAAATAAAGTAACAGTTGTTAAAACAGTTCTATTTATTCTATAATGTCACCCATTTAGCAACAAATGTTTAACTATCAAATTTGCATATAGCATTATTCACCATACAAATTGTAGATCAGACCACCTTATATGTATAAGCAGCTTTGATGGAAAATCATCTCCCAAGATTTTTGATAATGTACCAAGAACTGTGAAGGTCTTTGAATTCGTCAAAAGGTGGAGGGGGGGTTAAATTTAGAGTGATAGCAATTACAATGCTTTTGTAACTGTTAGAAATATAATGGCTTTCATCCCTCCTGGAACCGAGGGATTAATTATACATCTCTTCCTGTTGAAAATCCAGTCTGCTAAAACTGCCAGTAAAAACTGCATTTGGTGCCAATTCAGAGAGGAAATGGAATCTGCCTCACAGAACTTTCATAGAATGGGTTTTTTTGGTAATAATTTATAGTCAATAGAGAATAAGGTTAAGGAGCCTGTCCTTGGTGATTTTATACTTCTCCCAACATGACTTGTTGCAGTGACAGATGGTAAAGGAGGATGCTTTGGGAACATCCGTACATACACTCATGAATGGTGTGCCCCAGAGTGAACAAGGGCAGGGTGATCACTTTCAAGGAGGGGAGCACTTGCCGCAAATGCTCTCTTCTGAGTTCCACTGTTTGCTTCACTTTGGGTGTCTGTGTATCACTTAAAGATTGCATTTCTCATATGCCTTACCCTTTTTTTTCTAGCCCTTCATGCTTAGATATGATGTTCTTTAAGACAAACAGAAAAAGTACTGCTTTTGTGGTCTTAACACAAGGTCTATTCTTACTGAACTTTTTGGAATTTATTAACTTCTATTAGGGCATCTGAGTTATGATAGAATGCTCAAATTCATTGTGTCAGTTTTAGAAATCAGAACTAGATTATCATCTATAATCAGAATAGCATTATAGAAATGAGTTCTATTGATTACCTAATTCTGTCACTAGTAGCCTAAAGGACCTTTACGTATCCTTAACATTTCTTTATTTTTAGATCTGTCATTAGAGATTATGTTATAGAAAGATGTGTGTAAAAAATAGTACAATGAGCCTCCAACTAAGTTATTCCTCTTAGACTTTTATCAAATCATGGCTATTCTTGTTTCATATGTATCTCTACCCATTTCCTCTTCCCCCCAGGATATCGCATATCATTCTTAGATGCTTCAGAGTGTTAAATCTAAAAGTCTACTTTTTTTAAAAGATTTATTTGAGAGAAAGAGAGAGAAAGAGCGAGTGGGGGGGCAGAGGGAGAGGGAGAGAGAGTCTTAAGCAGACTCCCCGCTGAGCACAGAGCCCGATGACACGGAGCTCAGTCTCACGACCCTGAGCTAAAACCAAGAGTCAGATGCTTAACCGACTGTGCCACCCTGGTTCCCCTAAAAGTCGACTCTTTTTAACTGGAATAGTGTTATCCCATCTAAATTTTTTAACAACTCCTTAAATATCTGGGCAGTTTGTCGGTTTCCCTGATTGTCTCAAAATCTTTTTAAAACAAATTATTTGTTTGAATTAATATTGAAATATACATCTCAACTGGTTTATCTCTTGCCTCTTTTTAAAACCGTACTAGTGAGAGACAGTTCACATCCAATGAGTGACATATATTTAGTATATGTACAGTCTCACAAGTCTTGACATCCATCTATACTTATAAAACATCACCACAATCAAAATGATGAGCCTATCCATCAACCCAAAAAGTTTCCTTTTATCCTTTGTCATCCCTCCCTCCTGCCCCTTTCCCTCAGGCAGCCAGTGATCTCGTTTTTGGCACTAAAGATTAGTGTGCAGTTGCTACAGTTTTCTATAAATGGAATCATCCGCCATGTATTCTTTTTTGCCTGTGTTCTTACACTGAGCATACTTTCAAGATTCATCCGTGTTGCTGCATGTGCAAGAGTTCACTCCTGTTTATTGTCCAGCAGTATTCCACTGTACAGACAGACTGCGGTTTCTTTACCCGTCTACCTGCTGGTCATTTGGGTTGTTTCCAGTTCTTGCTCTTAGAAGTGAAGCTGCTATAAACATTTTTGTGTATAAGTCTTTCTGGGATATACATTTTCATTTCTCCTGTGTTAACACCAAGGAGTGGAATGGTTGGACTATATGACAAGTGTATATATAACTTTTTGAGAAACTGACAAACTCTTTTCTTAAGTGGTTGTTCCAGTTTTTATGATTTTTAGCCATTATAAGTTTATATTTCATTGGGGTTTTAATTTGTATTTCCCTATTGACTACTGATGTTAAAGCAACTTTTTACGTGTTACTTGCCATCTGTATATCTTCTTTAATAAAGAGTGTTAAAATTGCCCATTTTATAACTGTTTTCTTATTACTGTGTTTTGAGAGTTCTTCATATATTCTGGATTTAGGTACTCTATCAGATAAATGATTTGCAAATACTTTCTTCCAATCTGTGGCCTGTCTTTTCATTCTCTCGACAGTGTCTTTTGAAAAGTAGCAGTTTTTAGTTTTGATGAAGTTTGCTTTTTATCATCTTTATCTTTTGTTGATCCTGCTTTTGGTCTCAAATCTAAGAAATCTTTGCCCAATTTAACATCACAAAGGTTTTCTCCTGTCAGTTTAATAATTTGGGTTTTTTATATTTAGTTCTATGATCCATTTTGAGTTGGTTTTTTTTTTTTAAAGATTACAGAGAGAGAGAGATCACAAGTAGGCAGAGAGGCAGGCAGAGAGAGAGGAGGAAGCAGGCTCCCCGCTGAGCAGAGAGCCCGATGTGGGGCTCGATCCCAGGACCCTGAGATCATGACCTGAGCCGAAGGCAGAGGCTTTAACCCACTGAGCCACCCAGGTGCCCCGAGTTGATTTTTGTATACAGTGTGAGGTGGGGATCAAAGTTCCTTTTTCTTTTCTTTTTTTTAGCATATGTATATCCAGTTATTACAGAACATGAAACACCATTTTTAAAAAATCAGTTGCCCATTGGACGCCTGGGTGGCTCAGTCAGTTAAGCTTCTGCCTTCTGCTCAGGTCATGATTGCAGGGTTCTGGGATCGAGTCCTGCATCAGGCTCTCTGCTCAGTGGGAAGTCTGCTTCTCCCTCTGCCTCTTCCCCCTGCTCATGTGCTCGCTCGCTCTCTGACAAATAAATAAAATCTTTAGGGGAAAAAAAAAATCAGTTGCCCATTTATGTCTAGGCCTCTTTCTCTACTCTGTTTTGTTCCGTTGATCTGTTTATTTTACACTATTACACTATCTTGATTATTCTACACTATCTTGATTATTCTCAAGTCTTAATCTGTATGTTTTTTTTTTCCCTTGCAATTTATTTGTCAAAGAAATTGGGTCATATGTCTAGAGTCAGAATTTTACTGAGTGCCTCCCTTTGGGCAATGGTGTGCTGGTAAATATTCAACATCTGGCTCTCTAGGATGAAAAAGGCTGGATCTGTTGCACTTGCTGGTTTCTGTGGTGTAAATAGTCCCATCATGGCTGATTTAAAACTACCAGTGTGTCATCTGAATGCAGAGTTGGGAAGAGATGTGCAATAGTACACTGTTATGTAACATTTCCACCATTCACATACATTAGTATAATCAACCCCAAGAGCATACATAAAGGTAAAATATAGTGCAATTCACTATTAGAGAATAGTGAATTGTGATTATTTATTACCTTCACTTTAATATAGTTAATTATAAGTTTATATAATTTCATTTTTAACAGTGATTAATAGCCAGCTCACAAAATTCGTGAAAATTTAACAATTGGCTGTGAGCCAGTCCAAACTAGTTGCAAGCCAGTTGCAACACAGCATTGCTTATAGGGTAGGTGACCATGTTCCCTGTCCCCTGGATTTTCTGTATTTCCTGAAAATTAATACTGAAAGTCAGAGGTTTGATCAAATCCAGGTTCAGCTTTTTGCAGGATTGCTTCATAGGTCTTGGAAGGCTGCTGGTCATCATTGCCTTTATGCATTATTTCGTTAAGGCTGCACATTGGTGATGGTCATATAATCTCGTTCTTTCTTCGCTTTTATTAGCCGGCATGATCTGTAAAGAAAAACTTACCTGGAACTAGTTGATTTCAGTGAGGTAGAGGTTTGTTTAAGAACTGTCCTGGAAGTACCTTTTATTTATCTATTTTTAGAATAGTGAGTTGGTTCAGTTCCCTATCATACTTCTGAGGTGCGGGTGACTTTTTCTTAAGGGTCATTATGAATGTAGAGATTTAAACATATTTCCTGTGTTTCAGTCCACGGACTTTTTTATTCTTATGGGTTCTTAAACTAACCCATTTTTTAGCTAGAGGGAACTTCTTCAAGTTGATTCTTGATAGTTTACATGCACACTCGGTCATCTTTAATGGCTTACATGTGTTTGGTAAGATGCGTTCTGAGCTCATCATCTATACTTCCTACCCAATACAAAATACCTCACACAGAGTCATTTTTCCAAAGAGAGCCATTTTCCTTTAATAGAATATGGGAGTTAGAGACCACAGTCTGAGCACTAGGGGTGCTCAGCTACTAGGTTCTTGATTGTTTCTAGGACATTTAAGTAGACAGAGCTAAGAAATACACACACATACACACACACTTTTAGATAAAATGTATTATGAGTTTATTCATTATTTCCATTTGAAATTTAAGACTACAAGTTTTTAGCGAAGCTTTCTTACATTTGTTTCTCTTTTACTTGCATACTGAAAATCTCAATTGTCAGAAACATCACTCATTTGCTACACACATAAGTAACAAACAACATTACCAACACTGTGTTCAATAATATGGTTACTAAAAAGTTATACAGAGGGAAATGAGTAATGACACTTGATTTTCTCCGGATGGTTATATCACCAACTTGATAAACATTAGGTTACTTTGATTAATTTTGCTTTCAAATTTTAGAGATTGAATTTTAATTTAAATCTATTTTATAATTATATAAAACACTGGTGTTTCCAAAGTTCAATTTGATAAAACATTACACTTTCCAGCTAGCTTCTATCTGTGTTCTTTCTCTGGCCTATGTTATAGTTTTTTAAAATAAAACCTATATGTACACAGGTTTCCCCTGCTATCTGGAAGTAGGGCATTCCTTTGGAACATTTCATAGGCCAAAATGGCATAAAACAAAGAAGTGATTACCACTAATTTATAGTAAAAGTTTTTTGAGCATTCCTAGACCCCAAAATTAACTGCTTGGGCCTTTCCAATACTTTAGCACACATCTTACTAACAGATGCACAATAGAAATTGAGATAAAGCACAGATGCTGACAGTTCAAAGCTGTCAGCTTGCTGCTGAGATAGACTGAGTGGAGTTCCCAGGGAATGATCTTGCTGAGGCTGCTCTTGCTGCTCAGGATACACTCTGCCTCAGTGCACAATAAAAGCTGAATACTATTTTTCACTTTTTTGGTCTTTTTTCATAAAAGCAAAAGTCCTCTTTGGATTTCTTTCAGTTTGTGTAGACTGGTATTGATGTAGGCTTTTTGTAAAAGCTTAATGTGAACTTCCAGAAAGTTGGGGATAGCTGATACATTTGTATGTCTCACTATTTCTTAGGTGAATGGTAATGTACATTCCACTTTGCTTTTTCGTGAACATATCCAGGAGATGCTTCCCAGCAATATATAGAGATAGAGAGTCTTCATTCCTTTTTAAGCTCTTTAATATTCATGTTTACTATCCATAATTTTTCTACCAAATTTCTCTCTAGATGAGTTTGGGTTGTTTCCAGTATGTTGCTATTACAGATTCTTAATGTCTTTTAATATTTTTGCATATATGTATAGATAGATAGATAGGTATAGATATAGATATTTTAATATTTAGCATTTTTCTAACATTTTATCCTGAAAATTTTCCAACATTGCAAAGTTTAAAGAATTTTAGAGTAAACAGCTAGTCTACCACCTAAACTGATATAAAATTTGTTTATTGTGAAATATATAAAAATGAGTGTATGGGGCCGCCTGGGTGGCTCAGTGGGTTAAAGCCTCTGCCTTCGGCTCAGGTCATGATCTCAGGGTCCTGGGATCGAGCCCCGCATCGGGCTCTCTGCTCAGCGGGGAGCCTACTTCCCTTTCTCTCTCTGCCTGCCTCTCTGCCCACTTGTAATCTCTCTCTCTCTCTGTCAAATAAATAAATAAATAAAATCTTTAAGAAAAAATAAGTGTACATACATCATTTTAACAAATGCATATAGTTGTAGAACCCAAACTCCTCTATCAAGATGGAGAATATTACCACCATGTCAGAAATTTCCCTCATGCTCCCTCAGAGGCAACCACTGCTTTGATGTTTTTTCTATCATTTGCTTGATATTTTAGTTACTTTATAAATATGCCTGTTTTGGATGCTCTATGATTAAGTTTCTCTCCTGATTTCACTAATAGTTTTCGTATTGTTAACCTATAACCTAGGACCGTAAGTTACATTAGCCCTTCTGTGAAGGTATTATATATAGATTTGACTGCCTTCCCACTCATCACCTAATTTTTTTTTCTTTAAACTTTATTGAGATACGATACCCATACTATAAAATTCAGCCATTTAAACTGTACGGTTCAATGGTTTGGGCTATATTATGTTATTAATTTTTTGAAATTGTGGTAAAACTTATATAACACAAAAATCACCATTTTAACCATTTGTAAGTATACAGTTTAATGGCATTAATTCCATTCACACTGTGTGCAACCATTACCACCATCCACCTCCAGAACATTTTCATCCACACAAATATAAACATTGTATCCATGAAATAACAAATCCCCATTCCTCCCTCCCCTTAACCCTTGGTAACCTCTATTCTTCTGTATCTCTATGAATTTGCCTATTCTAGGCACCTCATATATGTGGAATATAGTATTTGTCCTTTTGGGTCTGGCTTATTTCACTTAGCATTATGTTCTCAGGTACATCCATGCCATAGGATGTATCAAGGCTTCATTTCTTTCTTTTTCATACATTTTCTTTTTGGTGCTAAATGCACATAACATAAAATTTACAATTTTAATCATTTTAAAGTGTACAACTAAGTGACATTTACTGCACTGACAGTGTTATGCAGCCATCACCATTACCTAGTTCCAGAACATTTTGTCACCCTGTACACATTAAGCAGTCCTTCCCTGGCCTCCCTGCCCCCAGTCCCTGGCGATCGCTAATCTGCTTTTTGTCTCTATGAATTTGCTTTTCTGGATATTTCATATAAATGGAATCGTACATAAACTTTTTGTGCCTGGTTTATTTTGTTTAGCATAAAGTCTTTATTCGTGTTGTAACATGTATCAATACTTCGTTTCTTCTTATAGCCAAATAATTTCCCATGGTATTAGAAATACCACATTTTGTCTATTCATCATTTCATGGACATCCGAGCTCTTTCCACTTTTTGGCGATTGTGAATAATGCTGCTATAAACAGCATTATTGAATTGCCATTTGTGGCGCCGTTTGTGTTTTCACATGGACATATATTGTCATTTCTCTTGGGTATACACCTAGGAGTGATATTGCTAGGTCAGATGGTAACTCTAGATTACATTTTTAAGGATTTGCCAGACTGTTTTCCAAAGTGGCCACACCATTTCGTATTCCCAGATTCCAAGGTTCCAAGTTCTCCACATCCTCACCAGCACTTGTTAAATGTCTTTTTTTTTTTTTTTTAAAGATTTTATTTATTTATTTGACACAGAGAGAGATCACAAGTAGGCAGAGAAGCAGGCAGAGAGAGAGAGGGGGAAGCAGGCTCTCCGCTGAGCAGAGAGCCCAATGCGGGGCTCGATCCCAGGACCCTGAGATCATGACCCGAGCCGAAGGCAGAGGCTTCAACCCACTGAGCCACCCAGGTGCCCCTGTTAAATATCTTTTTTTTATCCTAATCATCCTACTGAGTGTGGAGTGGGTATAAGTCATTGTGGTTTTGATTTGCATTTCCCTGATGGCTAATGCTGTTGAGCATCTTATTGGCTATTTGTAGATGTTCTTTGGGAAAATGTCTATTCAGAGCCTTGCCTATTTTTCAGTTGGGTTATTTCTCTTCATTGAGTTGTAAGAGTCCTTTCTGTATTCAAGATGTAAGTCCCTTATCAGATACATGATTTGCAAATATTTTCTACCATTCCATGGGTTGTCTTTTCACTGTCTTAATGGTGTCCTTTGCAGCACAAAAGTTTTCAGAAGTTTTGGTGATGTCCGGTTAATCTACTTTCTCTTTTGTTGCGTACACTTCTGGTGTCACCTACTGCCTAATCTAACCAAGGTCATGGAGATTCATGCCTGTGTTATCTTCTAAGGGGTTTATATGTCTAACTTGTATATTTTTGGTGTGAGGTAGGGGTCGACTTCCTTCTTTTGCATGTGGATATCCTGTTTTCTCAGCACCATTTGTTGAAAAGACTAGTCGTTCTCCTTTGAATTGTCTTTGGCACCTGCTTGAAAAAAAAATCAGTTTATTGTAAATGTGAGGATTTATTTCTGGGCTCTGAATTCTAGTCCATTGAGCTATGGATCTGTCTTCTGTTCTCTTTTAAAATCTCATGAATTTAAAAAGGATATTTAAACAACTATGTATTCATAACCCACTGTTTTAAAATTCTTCATGGTTGCCTATATTTGTTTTGACGTAACAGCTTCTCCTTTTTCTTCTGCAGTTATCTCATTTTGTGTGTAATGCCATCTGGGAAGGGACTGCGGGGAGGTGAAGTGTAATGTTAATGGGATGGTGATGTTCCCATTTTTCAAAGACAGTTTTGAAACAGACAGGAAGTGGGGTGCCTGGCTGGCTCAGTCGGTGGGATGTGTGGCTCCCGATCTCGGGCATGTGAGTGGGAGCCCCACATTGGGCATAGAGATTATTAAAAAAAAAAAGAAAGAAAGAAAAGAAAACAGGAATTACCTTTAGTTGGCAGTGATGGCATAAAATGATTAAAATAAGGAAGCTGTATAGTTCAGAGATTGTCTTACCTTATGTAAATTTGAGATTCAGGATCATGAAGGTATGCTAAACTAATAGTAACGACTTTGTCTTTGAGAAAATAGACATTTTAGACCCATCAAAAACTTCTGCTTCTTCATAGAGTTCCTGAATTGGAGTTAGAAGAGGAAACTCAAGTTCAAGAGATGACCCTCGATGAGTGGAAGAACCTTCAAGAACAGACCAGACCAAAGCCTGAGTTTAACATCCGGAAACCTGAGTCTACTGTCCCTTCCAAAGCGGTGGTGATACACAAGTCCAAGTATAGAGATGATGTAAGCATGACATTTTCTCCTCTAGAGGTACTCTTCTAGATTACCTTACTAGACACCAAATGGACCCTTTCCACTTCTAGGGTAAAAATGGGACATTAGTAGTTGGCATTCTAGTTTCTACCTAGGAGTAATCAGATACGACGTGTGCCTGATTTTATCTGTATCTGTCTGCATGGTTCATAAAAAAGAGTTGAAACTTGACCTATTGACACTTCATACAAAGCAGTTATGGTGACAGTGCATTTTCTGCTCAACCCAGAGCTGTGCTTTGACTGTGCAAATACTGTGTGTTAATGGCATTTCATTTTTGTCTCAAAAGAAAGGTACAGTGTTTCATGAACAATGCCATTTCAAAGGATAACTCCTCTGCATTTCATGATAGAGTAGTGTTAGCTCAAAGTCTGCCTAAGAGCATTTAATTGGGAGTGGTCGATCATTTGAAACCGGCTGGAGTTCTGTGCTCTGTTCGTTGCAGCAGCTCCGCTCCCTTGGCCTGACTGCTGAGACTCCGGGCCGGGGCCCCTGAGAGCCAGGTGGTGCGGTCAGGATCCCTCGCCGCCTTCTTCCCTCTAGTCGGGGCCTTATTTCTCATAGTTTGTGTTCAGCCCTTTTTTGGAGGCCTCAGCTTTGGAAAGATCCCCCACATAGATTGTTTAGATGGTCAGTGCATCATTTAATCACATTCCATTTACGTTCCTGAACTTAAGGGTCCCCTGAAGCATTCTCATTTTAAAATTTAGAATCCCCATCATTCCGCCACAGCTATTCATCTTGATACACGACTGTGTGTCAATGATGGCGGTGAACAAACTCTTCCTTTCTGCTGGATACCATTCATTGATTTTGCATTTGAACCTCGGGAATTCTGTGCTATGTGGATTTGTCTGTGTTTCCATTTATGCTTTGCCTGGTTGTATTCTGTGAGTGAATACTTTCATTAGAGGGTCATTCATAATACAGGATCCCCTCCCACCTCCTGTTTTGGTGAGTTCGATCTCTTAGACGCCTGACTAGTAAGTTTTGAGCTGTCACACTAGAAGTGGCTTTTTTTTTTTTTTTTTAAAGGTTCTATTTATTTGAGAGAGACAGAGAATGAGAGAGAAAAAGTATGAGAGGGAAGAGGTCAGAGGGAGAAGCAGACGCCCTGCTGAGCAGGGAGCCCGATGCAGGACTCAATCCTGGGACTCCGGGATCATGACCTGAGCTGTCGCTTAACCAACTGAGCCACCCAGGGGCCCCTAGAAGTGGCTTTTTGTACACTGGCAGCCCAGAGGCCAGAGCCTTATTTTATTCTCTTGGAAACTTTTGTGAGGTATTGCTACAGGTCCATCCGCTAGCTGGGTTGGCTCTTTTCCGATTCACTTTTGTTCTTTTTGGTTCTGCGGCATCGTAAATAAAGCTTTGCCTCAAACCAGTGTGCCGTCAGGATGTGAAATGGGCAGTTGACATGTCAGGTGAAAATAGAAGCCGCTTGTCCTGCATCCACACCAGATTCACCTTCCCTGGCTCCAGAGAGAGGTCTGAAACATCTGAAGCAGCCTCGCCTCAGTAAAGCACATGTCTTTGGTCCTTGTTAATCTCAGGGCACTGAAGGTTTTAGCCAGCAAGTGTTCTGAAAGCGACAAAAGCCAAATTGTGGGGTCATGAATTTACTTTGTGCTGGGCAGCCTAAGAGACAGAGGGCACTGCAGTGATCCCTCCTGTTTGCCAAGTCCAGACCAACAGCAGGCTGCGAACCGAGCGGGGCCCTTGCTCAGCACGGCGATGAGGCACCACCGCCTCCTGCGTCTGGCCGCCAGGGCCCCCAGAGCCCGCGGTTTCCTA
Source organism: Potos flavus (assembly GCA_028534135.1). Taxonomy (NCBI): domain Eukaryota; kingdom Metazoa; phylum Chordata; class Mammalia; order Carnivora; family Procyonidae; genus Potos; species Potos flavus. Next base: position 55,374,910 of record CM052892.1, on the reverse strand, counting down.
TAGCAGGTGCTGGGCGGTTATTTTGCCTCTTGCTGTTTTTTTGTGTCTGCCCTTTTTACCAGAGTGCCAGCACTCCTGAATTGTTCTTTCTTTCACCTTTTTAGCTTCAACAGCCCGTTTACCCAAGGTCTCTGCTTTATTTTAACTGGCAGCTTTGAAGGCAATCTGAGTGTTAAACATGAAATCTGTAATGAACACGTGGCCAGAAGGGCTTGATACGTTCAGGGAAACTTGATTCCGTTTCCTGGACGAGTTGTAGTCTTGTTTAGCACGATAGCACTTCGGAGATTTCTCATCTAAGACCATTGGCATATTTCCTGTAGATTTATATTTTACTCAAAAGGGAGAGGTTTGTTTTCTCTCTTATTAGGAATTGAAGCCAAATCGAATTTGGAACAAGATATAGTTAATAGAGTTTTCTTTTAACAAGACACAGAACTTATTTGACCTCTTAAAATGTCATTTCTCAAAGTATTTTGACTGAAATCGTTCTTAAAAAGCAGCTTGAGTTCCTTCTGCAGCATCAGTGGCAATCCTGAGATAATCATACTCTGTTGTTTTACTATTTCCCTATATTTTGAGTCAGAATTGTTTATTGTAAATCAGGCAGTTTTTAACATATGGTATTTGTACAGTCAGCACCCACACTGAAAGGAGTTTTTCCATCAAGTTCTATTCTAGGAAGGTGATATTTCCTTATTTATCGAAGTAGCATTTGTGAACAAATAAAAGACAGAAATTAAGACTTTTTTAATCTCAGCAAAATACATTTAGATGCGAAACATTTATATTAGTTGCTGTTAGGCACGTCAGATCTTACATCTTAACCTGCCAAACTGATAGAAACTTGGTCCCACTTGAATTAGTAGTGACTTCAAAGATGTTTGGATGAAGACCGTGAGTATGAGAACACATGGCTGGGAAATGGGAAAATTCCCCCCTGTGCTGGAACCAGAGGACCAGGGTCCCCGCCTCTGCCTTGCCCTGCACTCCAGTGCTGATGACAGATGGCGGGGGGAGCGGGCACGGTCCCACCGTGATGCCACATCAGCTCCCTGGCAGCATGGCTCTGGGACGCTAAGCTGAGTGAGTGTCCATGGAGACGTGTGTGTGTGTGTGTGCGTGTGTGTGCGTGTGTGTGTGTGTGTGATGCTGAGATGCTGTGACTGTTTCAGATGGTAAAGGATGACTATGAAGATGATGCCCACGTTTTCCGGAAAGCAGCCAATGACATCACATCCCAGCTGGAGATTAATTTCGGTAACCTCCCTCGTCCTGGGCGTGGAGCCAGAGGTGGCACACGGGGAGGCCGGGGAAGGATCAGAAGGGCAGAGAACTATGGACCCAGAGCAGAAGTGGTGGTGAGTGTTTGTATTCTAGGTCCTGGATGGTTTTCTACAGGCAGTGAGGGGATGAGGATGCCCTGGGCTGTGCATCTGGGAGGGCCGTCAGGTCTGCTGTCCATCCCTCTGTCTAGTGTGGGTCTGACTTCGAGGCATTTGGAACAATGATGGTAACAGCACGGACATAGTTGGTACAGACCATTCAGTAGCCCTGGCTGCCATGGTCACCAGGAAGAGCCACCATCTGTCATGAACAGAGAAAAACTCACTCATTTGCATCAAACAAGGTCCCCGAGCTTGGGATCCAGTCAGATCACCTGATGGTTACTAACTGTGATCTGATTGTGTGCCCTGTGCTCTGATGGTGCTTTCAGGGCAGGCAGAACCTTCCCTAAGGTTTCAAGGCCTCCTTGTGACCTCAGGCTCGCCGTCTCACCTCAAACCATTCATCCCCGCTTCTCAGCCAACACCTCAACCTCCAGTTCTTCAGACAAGCATGTTCCTGACCCACAGGGCCTTTGCACCTGCTAGTCCTTCTCCTACCCCTTTGCCTGCTCACCTAGAGTCATAGACCCTCTGACCTCACCCCCTCACAGGAGTCTTCTCTGGGCACATTTCCTTCCAGACCAGGTCAGAGTCCTCGAGCAAAGAATTTTATTTTTCTTTGAAGCATTATCTTCATTTGTAACTGTATTCTCACCGGTGTGATTATTGATCAGTGTCTGCTGTCTCTACAGTGGATGACAGAAACCATGTCTGCTTTTGCTCACTGTTGGTTTCCCCTGTGCCTAGCACAGTGTTAAGTGTGTAGTAGGCGCTTCATGTTTTCTGAACAAATCTCTGCATCCTGTGCTCTTCCAGCTCAGATCTGCCCTCAGGCCCCTGCCCCTTCACTATCAAGGTGCTCTGTTTGGGGATCTGTATTCTCTTTGCCGCTTCACTGAGGCTTATCTCTGGAAGAACCTTCTCTTCTAGAAAGCCCTACCTGATCATGGTGTGTGCTCTGCCACCAGATTGCAGTGGGCGCCCCTCCTGGGGGCCGTTCACTGGCCATCTGTTGGCTGAACTTACCACACTGTGACTTCCTCAGGGCTTCTCCCCTGACCTCAGGGAGGAGGGCAGGGAGGGACTGTCTCTAATCATCCTTGTATCTCCATGTAGTAAACATTCTATATCATGTTTATTGGATGAAGGAAGTGCCTGATGCAAAAAGGGTCACTTGGTAAGGGTTTGTGGGAGAAAGGGAGGGAGGCGGGCACTGCTGGCCGTCTTGCAGGGGGGACAGGAGCGAGTCTGAGAAGGGAGAGGCACCCTTCCGTGTCCCCCGCTCTGTGTCTCCTGTTTGTACTGGGGGCCTCCCTCTCCCCAGAGTGTGTGGGCTGCACCCCCCATTAGCACCTCCCCTGGGTGAGAGCAGGCACGTATTTCTAGAGGGCTCTGCCTGAGTGGGAATGGGTACAAGTGACTGCTGGTTTCAAAACATTTCTTTTCTTCTTTAGACACAAGATGTTGCTCCCAACCCGGATGACCCCGAGGACTTTCCTGCTCTGGCTTGAGAGAGCCCTATTTCCCTAGCAACCTCAAACAGCGTTGGCGTACCTATGAAGAGACTTTTCTTGCTGTGGGGAAGAGAGTCAGACTCTAAGAACAATAGATGTTGCTTTTTCCCGTGTAGTGTGAATTCGTTGCACTTTTTTGGCCTGGGGGCTGTGGGACAGGGATGCCTGCAGACAGAGCAGCAACTCCAGTCAGGGGGTTAGTCCGGCACTTTCCCAAGAAGGCAGAGAATGGCGATTATTTTTTTATTTAAGGAATTCCAAATGAAGCTCAGAAATAATGTTTAAAATGTATATATAGAGATTGTATTGAATCCTCCACAAAAACAGGGAGAGTAAAGATGTAAAATAGAATCTACTGAGACTACTTCCTAAGTTGTACAGAACTGGAAGGCTGTGTTCTTTAGTATTAGAGGAAATACGCATAACTTGGACCATTAACTTCAAGCAGTCACAGCCTACTTTTCAGAGACGGAGGAATTAAGATACAGCTGTATTTACTGTTTACTTGTAAATGTTACACTCTCCTGGAATTTTCTGAGTTCTGGTTTTCATTTAACTAATAATATTAAGCAGCTAGTATGTATACAGCCATTGGCTACCGCTCTGTGACAGAGAATTGGGAAAAGTATTGTTTTTTTTTTAATGGTGATTTAACTACCTCGTGGTTTCCGTGTGTATGCACACACACATACACACCTGCTTCGCATAAATGTGCATATTTAGGGTTTGGGTGGTTTTTAGGATGAGTATTAAGCATATGATTTTTTAAATCATGTTATTTAACCCATCAATCAAGTGAAAGTGGTCCAGGCAAAAGAGTATTGCAACTTACCACCATATCCTTTTCTCCCTTGAAACTAGTATCTGAATTCAGCACCCCTGTACAGATGCCCTCCGTCCGTGTCCCGGCAAGACTTGTAAATAACTAGTATTTATTGAACGCCGTGTGCGGTTTTTCTCACTCAGCCCTTACACCAGTTTGAGTTCCTATTTCTTGCCTGTGGTGAATGTTTGGGGTTAGGGGCCACCTCCGAGGTTCAGCCACTCCCCGAGTCCTGCCCTGCCCCTCAGAGTGAGCCCTGCAGGAGTGGCCGTGCGCCCGGGGCGGGGGCTGGGGCTGAGGCAGCTGTAACAGCTGTGGGCAGCGGGGGCGATGCTCTTCCCTCGTGTGCTGCACAAACGCAAGGTAACATTTGCCTGTTATCACCAGTTGACATGCTCGTGTCGGAATCTGAACCTGGTCCCAGGATCTGTGCTTTTCCCCCCGCTTTGCTATGCTGGTTAAGATGGCTCTGAACTTGAACCCAAGTGTAAATAAAGGTTGGTATTACCTCCTAACTGTGTATAGAAAGCTGAATCCTTTTGGTCACTCCCAGGTCAAGGGAAAAGAATGTGGAAACAGACCCAGCAGAAGGAGTCAGCTGAACCGCCTGCCCCAACCACGTGATGGCTGGTTAAGGACCTTTGCTGTGGGTGACTGCCTACCCTTGGTCTCATTATTAAATTAATATCTGAGTACTAAGATCAATTAACTGATTGTTTTATTCCCTATGCCTGGAAAGGACACAACGAGTGGGACTGCCCTGAACTAAGTTAAGTCTCAGGAGAGTGAATGTCAGGTTCGGCCATAATGATCAGCTGGTACAGCGCGAGGCTGTGTCATTCCTCGGTAGGCTTAGTGCTGTCGCGTGAAGTCATTCTGCCTGCCTTGGCTTTGAAGATTGGCAAAACAGAGATCCCTTTCCAGAAAATTCCCTAGTGTTGTAAATAATGCCTGAAAAGCCCGTAGCACTAGATTTAATATTTGCAAACAATGCATCCTTCCCAGGCATACTGAATACTCCCTACTAGGGAGCAGTCTTGGGTCCTGTGGTTGGAAATAGTTTTGGGGGATGGGGTACAGTTTCTGTGGGGTAGGGGGATGGCGGGTTTGGGTCATGTGGTTGTCCAAAGTGCCCCAGAGAAGAGACAGCAGCAGCAAAGAGCATGGGACATCCTTAACATGCTGCAGGGAAAAATCAGAGTAGGCAGGAGGACTATGTTTAGACCTATAAACAAGGGAAGGCCTTCATGATCAAAGTTCCCCTACCACACTCCTTTGAGGTGCTCGGGTGTAGACGTATCATGAGGCGGGTCACGTTTCTAGCTAGTAACTTAACACAGCAAGTTAACCCCACAAAAGAAAACTAAGGCCCCAAGACACTTGGAAGGCAGAGGTCAAGTATGTTTGAATTCCAAAGTCAGGTGTGCCAGCCCCTAGCCCGACTTGGAGGAGCTCATAGTTGGAGCTCAGGCAGCCAGACAGACAGACCCCGCTGAAGATGGGGTGGGGGGAGTAGGCCCAGGGGCTGGAGCTGGGAGAGCTTCACAGAGTGGTGTGACCCCTGAAGGGAGGGGGGGCCGGTACCCAGCCTCGATGGGATGAAAACCCAAGCTGCTCCTCTGACGAGGTCTGGGGGAAGACGCAGACTCACTAGAGGCTGCTGAGCCGAGAATTGCCTCAGGAAGCTTAAAATCATGCACTGGATGGTTAAATAAAGAAGTAGTACATCTTTAGCCAAATGCTGATAAGCATTTGATGTTTTCATCCCATGTGAGGCAGGCCCCTCCAGAGCCCAGGAGGCCATAAGGGTCACTAGTTCAGGGCTTCTCTTCTCTCTTCACTAGCTCCTCCAGGCCACTGTGTTTCTTCTGGAACCATACCCTGTGGTGTTGGAAAGTCCTATGGAGCTGTTGGACCTGGGTCTCAGAAGCGAGGAAAGGTCAGCCCTCAAAAACAGGAACTGACCTCTCCTGAGCTATTCAGGAAAGAGCCACGCTGCCAACAGCAGGCGGGGCTGCCCTCCCCCTCAACATGGCGTCCCCCCAGCTGGATGGGACCGTGAGAGAAGCTCTGCCCATTTCCTTTCACTGCCACTGTGTCTCCCTCAGCCTTTACGAGGGTCACAGTCTGTGGCATCAGCCGCCAGGGATCCGCCCCCCTCTCTGGATCGTCCAGCGCCGGCCGGAAGTCAGGCCCTTGGGCGGCCGGCACCACTGCCCACGACATGGCCCACATGTGTGCGGCTTCGCCTGGCTCCGTCCCAGAGGGGTCTGTGTTTATGTGGTAAAGGGAATGAGGAAGGAAAACAGGTATTTTAAAAACATCTTTATTGTAGGGGCTCCTGGCTGGCTCAGTCAGTATAGCGTGCGACTCGACCTTGGGGTTGTGAGTTCGAGACCCGTGCTGGGTGTGGAGATTACTTTAAAATCTTAGAAAAAAAAGTCTATTGTAAAACAATATGGATAAAAGTGCAAAACTTCTTTGTAAACACCACCTACGTGAAGAAACGGATTTTCCCAAGAGACTGTCTGTGTGCCCCTGCCAGTCACAGCCTCCCTTCCCTCTGAAATGAGCCACTACCCTTAGTCCCAAGGGTCACCCCCAACATTAAGGCTTTGTGCTTGGAGTTTTATACATCTGTAGGATCCCCCTCCCGCCCTTGTTGCAGAGCCCCCTGACCTGAGGAAACAGGGTGCTCTGCACTGTCTTACAATTGTCTTGTACTTCCCAGGCAGGGAACAGGGGAAGGACGTATCTTCTTGGTCCCTAACTACTACTTGGGCAGGCATGGGATGAGGGGGTGAGGCAGAAACAGGATTCACTCCTCAAGCCTAGTGTTCCTCCCACACTCCTGAAATTTCTACTTCAATAACTAGTCTCTAGGGCGAAGCTGCTAGGAGAGGGACAGGGACAGGCCAGAGGACATGTTCCTTGGCAGGGGACCAACACAGCCACACCACGTGCTGTGTGAGGCCGTGTTCAGCCCCTCCCCGGGGAGAGGCGTGAGCCAGAGCAAGCACACGGTGACTGCATACAGTGACCTAATATAAGTGAGTGTCTCTTGACGCATTCTCCTGAAAACACTATGGGATTAGAAGTGTTCCTGGAAAGCTTTATCGGGTCTCCTGCACAGGTGAAGATGGCAAGATTGGAGAGGCCACGAGATTAGGTTCACGGTCACCAGTGAGGCACTGGAGGAAATGAACAGAAGCTTGGCTGTCCTGGGGGACCTCATGGAGCCTAAATGGTCCAACGGCTCCCGAGAGCTCTTCTGGGCCCAGGCTGCTTCGGTCCTCCTCCCAGTGCTCCAGAAAGCCTTTCCTTGGCCACGAGGTTTCCTGTGACTCAGTGTGATGCTGGATTTCCCCAGGTAAGCCACAATGCCTTCTAAGCCTTGTGACGTCGCAAAAACGTGGCTCCATTTCAGAGGGCCGCCTTGGGAGCACAAAGTCATCTGGAAGTGGGAATGCCTGTCGTGTGAGACTGGAGTGGTGTCAAGGTGCACCTAGCTCTCTCCGGAGCTCCCACGGTTCTCTAACGTTCTCCGTGAGGCAAGAACCTTTCTAGAGAACAGCCATCCCGCCAGGGGCACTGAGAACACACCTCATGTGTGTGCTGCCCAACCCGGGGGAGCTCGCCCCCACGATGATACACCCACACAACCGAGTCAGTGGCCCTGGTCTGCACTTATCCTGTCTAGACACTGGCAGCAGCCGGGCCACAGGGAGGAAAACTCAAGTACCTGAGGTAAAGCTTATGTTCTCAGCAATGCAAAGTGGTCAGCACCCGCGTGCTGCATGGTGCGGGAAAGTGAGCTGGGAGTGAGCCGAGCCGCGGGAGCAGCCTTCAGGAAGAGGGAAAGCAGTCTGGGTAGAAGGGAAGCAGGAGAAACGTGGAGGCCACTCGGCCTAGTGAGGGAAGTGGTGACCGGGACCTGTGAACCAGGGTGGCAAGATCCCCCTCGGAGACTTCCACCAAGGATCTGCAGATGCTCGGAGTGGGGCCTGGAAGGACTCGTGCCCCGGGTCGCGCTGCATCTGTATGAGCAGCACTCCTGGAGCCGGAGGGCGCCCAGCCAGGGAGGCCACACGGGGCCTATGAGCTCTTCAAAAATTCTGCGGTAACTTTTCTGGGGGGACAGACCGGCTTCCAACAGATAAATCACTGGGGCCCCTAATATAAGAAAGTTCCAAGAAACACTATTTACTGGGGGCTTGGGATTGATCTGCCCCCAGAGAGGGCATCACCCTGGCCCCTTCCCATCCCAGGCATCCCTCCAGGTCACCTACTGGTAGGCCCAGCTCTAGCCTCGGCCTGAAACCTCGAGGCCCCGAGGAGGAAGAGGACACGTGCTCTTGCTGAGGCTGAGGGACGCACTTGAGGAAACAGGCTTAAATTGCACCTGGAGAGAATTTCCGCTGGTGAGCACTGTGCCGTCCAGGAGAGAGCCTCTTGGGAGGTCTAGTCCTCGCGGATCCCAAGCCAGATTAAAAGCCGGTCTAGAAAGGTTACAGCCCGAGACAGCCAACTATCACTGGAAAAGGGAGAAGATGGACTGAGTTGTATTTATGACACCCGAACCTGTCTTAGGGGGTCACTGGGAGTGGCAAGGACTCATTTAATATGCCAGCTAGAGAAGAGACTCCCCAGCGCATGCCCTGAACTCTTTGGTTGACTGCAAGGCAAACTGGGCTTGGCCAGAGCAGAACCACCCTGAACAAGAGGGGTCCCGGGCCATGATCGAGGCCCTGCTCTGCCCTGTCCTAAGAGCCTGCCAGCCACCGGCCTGCCTGCACTGCTCCCGCGTGGTGTCCAGCTTGGTCACAACAGACCCCTCGCTCTCAGGGATGGAGACGGTCTCTCGGGGGCGCTCACACAGTGGGGCTAAGCCAGGGCCAGGCGGGAAGGCAGTTGGCTCACCGTCTCAAGCCCTCCCCCCCAGTCTCACAAATCCTCACGACCCCCATTCCTGAGGACTGAGCCCCCTGCCGCCTCCTCGCGAAGTGAAACCTTTCCTCCAGCCCCTTCTTCTGCCCACCGGGGCTTGGGCCAGAGCAGAATAGGGCGACAACATTCACTTCCAAAAGGTCCTAAGGTGGGCAGCCGGTTCCTGTTTCCATGACACTGCCCGGGGAAGCAGCTCCCGACTGAGGAGCGGGGCAGCACCGCCTCCTGAAGGTGGCTGAAAATGTGCGGGGGTGTCTGGCTTACCCAGTGGCTGGGACTATGACTGGCATTTCGTGGGTGGGGATGCCAGACTGGCTGCATTCTCTGGAGAGTCCTACGCAAGAACTGTCCCGCCTGAAAAGTCACCTTGTTTTATATGAAGAAACACAGCCATGAGAAGAAACCATTGTCTTCAATTAAAAGAATGCACAAACCATACTACCTCCTCCACTCTTTCTTTTCCCCACCCAAAGCCTCTCCCTGTTTAAAAACAGGACATGGGGCCAGTGTCAGAATCCCGGGGCCATGGGCCCGTCCCTGGTGATGGCCTGCCGGGCGAGAGGCCTCCTTACCTGGGCATTTCAGAGTGGATGGAGCACCTGTCATCCAGGAGCATGTCAAAGCCATGCAGACTTGCTGGCAAAGAGATGAGACACAGTTAGAGAGACACGGCCAGGCCGCAGAGAAGGCTCTGCATTCCTACAGGGCCTGGGCCAGCACCCCCCCCCGGTGAAGAGGCGAAAGCTGTCCGGGGTGGCCCTCAGAATGGTTTGCCCGGAGTCCATTTGTTCCCCCCAGTAAGCTGAGAAAAATAATGAGGCTGGGATAAGTACACACTGTGCCAACTTGGAAGACAAAAGGCCCCAAATCCCGGTAATGGGGCAGTTACAAGTTCGGACCCGATAGAGCAGGGAGTAATGGTGACCGGTGACCTACGGCACTGAGGCCGGTGTCCTGCTCTTCATTAGCAACCTCGGCAGGGCCCTGCCAGCTGCTGCTGAGGGAGGGAACAGAGGGGACTCTCCACTGTCCCAGACCTTTGGGAGAGCATTAAGGCAATGTTACTTTTTTTTTTTAATTAAACATAATATATATATGGCTCTTGGTGTGTGCCAGGCACTCGTTCTAATTAACAAATATCAACTCATTTAATCCTAATACAACCATCATCCTGGCCCAGATGACAAAGCTAATAGACAGCAAAGATTTGCACCCAGCCTGGGTCCAGAATCTACGCTCCGAACAATTACACCAAGCTGCTTTTTGACAGAGCGTACATGAACAAAAGCTTTAAATTACTGCACATTCTCGACCCAGTAGAAATGCCTTTTGTAAGAATTTATTCTAAGGAAATAAGCAGCAGCACCACTCAGGAAGAACCCACAGACGAGATCGTGTATGGGGCCCTGCACTAGGGCTGCGGGCAGCGACCCCCGTGGGTGGCCACAGGGAGACGGACTGCTTACATGGGGCGCTCCATGTCACGTTCGTGGGGAGCAGCCCCCCTCGCCCAGCCTTCCCAAGCCCCAGCACCGAACTCAGACACATGGGGGAGGGAAAGGAAGCAGTCAATGGATGGGACGCTCGGTGCTTCGCACTAGGACCTGTGATAAGGCACCAAAAATACCAGAGATGGAGCAATCGGAATCGATCACAGTCTTTCGTCACCTAAGTACAGAAAATCACCTTAAATGTATGAAAAAAATTTATTTATTGAAAGCCATGTGCCAGCACTGTTTTGCTTTGCATGGATTATCTCATTTAACTCTCATCCTAATGAATATCGGTATTGCCTTTCTTCCCATTTTACTTAACAGAAGGGGTTTAGGAGATCATCCGTGTGGTATGTGCCACCAGACAGTGTTGCCAACAACAGAGGAGAGAACCTACAGGGCCAGGGTCTCCGGGGCTCATCGCCCACACTGTACGGCCCTGGAAGATGGGGCTTGGGGTTTCACCGCGAGTCTTCCAAGGGCCAAGCCTGGCCCCCTTCGCAGCACTGTGGTACTTTGGGCAGCTTGGCCCCTGCCCATCACCCGAGCTGCAGCTGGTCAGCAGGAGGGCGCGAGACCTAGTGCAGGCCTCAGGGCCAACCGCAGAGGGGCAGGCGGATGCTGCGGGCTCTCAACAGAGGACAGGGCCTGCGAACCACACTCCCGGGGGTGTCGGTGCCTGGTGGGAGTTTGGATGCGGGAGAAGGAAGGTCCCCGTGGTTTTTACTTTGAAAACCTGTATCCTAGCATGAATCAAAGCTGAGTTCTTTTGGGAACGGGACAGCACTCCTAACAGAACAAACTTCTCTGTCCCAGACACAACCTCTGTGTGATGCTGCGGGTGTGAGGTCCTCGGGGTCCAGGCCAGCAAGAGGCAGTCAGAAGGGAGGCAGGCACTTGTGATGGCATCCGGGCTTGGACATCAGAATGTGGGCGCCTTGGCGCTGGTCCTGCCCCTTGCTTAGCTCTTTAATCCTGACCTTGGCAGGTCACGGGAGGGGAGTACAGTCTACAACCCACAAGACACTAAGGGCCTGATTTATGTGTCTTATCCTCAGTAATTTCTCCAGTCAAACCTTTGCATACCTTGAGCTAGTGGTGGGTGTGTCTAGAAGGACTTCGTAACAGGAGCCCCTCACTATCTTGTCTTATGGAAGGTGTACCCGCCAAGTTCTCACACTGAAGCCCTAATCCCCTAATGCCTCAGAATGTGACTGTACTTAGAGACGGGCCTTTTAAGAAGTAATTAGTTAAAAGGAGCCCATGAGGATGGACCCTACTGCAATCTGAGTGGTGTCATAAGGAAAGGAGAGGAGGACAGACAGGACCAGGGACTAGAGTGCACAGAGAAAAGCCCAAGGACAGAGGCATCAGAAGATGCCAACCCTACCAACCCCTTGAGCCTGGACTTCCAGCCGCAGAACTGGAAGAAAATAAACTGTTTCAGCTGCCCAGTCTAGCGAACTGATACAGAAGGTTATATCCACTTCATATTTTGACCACTGCCTACCATGATTCAGAATGGTAAGTGAATACAATAAACCGAAAGGCTGTTTAGTTAATACTTTTAATTATATGATTATAATTATACAATTTTCACTATTCAATGTTTTGTATAAAACCAGTTACAATACACAAGATTTTCAAACTCGACAATACGTACCAAACTACATAGATATGCAAAGTTTACAGGCCATTATGAAGCTTTATCTTAAAAATACCTTCAGGAAAATAAACATTCATTCAACCAGTTCTCTTGGCTTTATAAAATATGATTAGAAATATACATTTTAATAAAAAAATCAAGACAATGATTGATCAAATACTGATTAATCAGTTACATTTTAAAACTTTTAATAATCTGTACATGAGTGCAGGTTAGATAAAAGTCTGCAAATTATTAATACAAAACTGCAGTACTATAATCGGACGAACTTATCTGCTGCTGACAGTTAATTCTACTGGGCAATTAAGGAGGTAATTTCCTACACAGTATAGGTGAATTGTCCAGTCTTTTAGACACATCTGTAGTATTTCCATTTAGCGACACGAGGAATACTCAGATTGAGGAGAAATGGAAGAGCAGCAGCTAGCCTTACCAGGACAGTTTTAGTAGGAGAGAACTATCAAAGAATTAAAACAGGTTTTTAAAATCATTTTTGATGAGCGCTGCTTTCCAAAATGCAATAATTACTTGTAAAAATGTATGAAGAGAAACAGTTAAGCTAATTTTAGAACAAACATCAAAAGAGCGCATTGCTCATTTGTCATGAATGGTGGTGATTCAAGCAAAGGAAAGCCTCCAGGAGCTCTTGGCACAACACCACCCAGCGCGCCTGATGGTCCACAGGGCACGCCGAACCGGCCATCAGGCTCCAAGGGCAAGCACATTCGCCTCATGAGAACACTTGGGAACTCCTCTAAAAAATGTCTGGGCCCAAGAAAAGAGGTAGAAATCACCCCCGTGAAAGGGGAGGAGGGAAGAGAAGGAAGTGGGTGGGTGACAGGCTAATGGGGCCAAGTTTAGAACAGAAAAATGCTGGAGACAAGAAGAGCAGCATGCCACCTAGAAGCGGCTACTTGGACATGGAAGGCTACTTGTTTCAGTGAGGCACTGCTCAGGATTTACCCCTCTTCACAGATAGCTAAGAGAGATTTCTAGTTTTTCTTTAGCATTACAGAAGATAAGTCTGTCTATACTTCTAGATACCCCGTTTTGCAGATACCCTTCCTTTGGACTGTCTCTGACTTTGGACGTGAGTCCCCCAAAAGCTTCAAGAACACCTAAAAATATTCACTTCTAATTTTAATCCTGGTGGAAACTGTCTCGGTGTCCTTTCAAAGCTATTTAAGGCTCTTAAGTTTAAAGGAATCTCTCCATCTGATGTGCCCTACTTCATATTCCATAGCAACAGGGTCTTTCTATGACAAGGAAGTTAGAATCTCGGAAGATTCTGGGTGTGCTGAAGTTTTTGTTGGGGAAAAAAGAGTCCACTCCTATTATTCATAGCAGAAAGAACTTTCCATCAGTCAGACCCAGAGACTTCCTGGATTCTACATACGCCCCCAGTAAGTTTACTGGTGTGCTGTGGAGTCTTCCTGAAGCACTATTCCAACTCCCTGGTGCGTTCCCTGGAATGCTTCTTTATCAAATCACTAGTTTCCTATGACTCATTTCAGTGGGCCCGTTAAACACAAAGATTTTTTAGAAAGAGCCACAGTGACAGCAACTCTAGCTGGAAACTTGAGCAGCCAACACAAAAAGGCAATTTGTAAAATAAAAAGTACTGTGGTTAATGCTGAAGCCCAGATTTTTCATTCTTGGCCAAGACACCAAATGGCTTATTCACTGTGAGGGAGACAGCACATTTAACTTGTTCTGATGTAATAAAAAGCCAAACCAGGGACAGTTCAGATGGAAGTTTGATTTTCATAACTATCTGGATTATTTATGCAGGAGATGGCCTTTAAAATTGTCAAGGGAAGAAGAATTGCCCTGAGAATTCAGTTTTATGCAAGGGCACAGTCTGAATACTTAGTATGGTCTCCAAGACAGCAAATGCAACGTTTCTCCTCCCACCCAGAGCTTAGCAAAGAGGAGTCTTCCGGTCTGGTAAGTGGGTCTTTGTGTCTCTTCACTTCCAGGGACAGAAAGCCACCTTTTTTTTCTGAGATCTAGTCTCCAGTGTTCAAAAGCTGGCATGACCCACCCCGGTTACACCCAACGAGAAAGGGCCGCTTGTCTGACCAAGACAGTGGCACCTGCCGTCTCCCCTCAAAGTCAGTCAACTTTATAATTTACTCCAAGAGAGTAAATATCAAAATGGAGCCATGGTCTTCCACTTACTTTCTGCATTAACAGACTTTAATGTTTGTTCCAACCGCTTCTTATCACTCATAGTTTTGTTAAAAAGGCAGCTTTTTAAAACGGAATTGCCTGCTCACCTGGTTCATTCATCTTGTAATGTGAAGGCATTTCCCTCTCTAGCCTTTCCATATTGTATCCCCTGTTCTCCAAACCAGGAGAGGCAAAAAGTGGTTAACAATAACTAAAGCCATTCACTTCTTACTATGGAGGTAACCAAAGTGACTGCAAACTGTTCTTTTATTTTGGGCCCCCTTTTTTTGTTTTAGCAGCAAATAAACTGTTTTTGTGATTGCTTTGTATCACAGACTCTGCTGTGTTTCTGTAGGGGGGAGGGGGCGAAGGCACTCTGCAAAGAGTTAGTTGTATTCCCTAACCAAAGGCAACAGTGAGTCTCTTATTTACAAACAACTGAAATCCAGATGTGAATAATGGTCACTGAAATCAAAGGGTGCATGAATGGCCTTAGGCAGATCACATAAAAAAAGAAATCCACAATGCTACAGAGAAAGACCCTAATAAAGCAGTACTTTTTTTTTTTTTTTTTTTTTAAAGCCACCATTATTTGGGATGGCTGCTTCCAAGGGAAAACACCGACAGTGTTGTTTTGTTTTGTTTTTTTAAATCATGTGTGGAAGGAAATAGGATTTTAATTTGTAGGACTGGGCAACCACACAGTAGGCAGCCTTGGCATTCTCCAGTCCCTCAATGACACAAAGAGGAATGATTTACAACAATCTTCCAAGTCTGCAGCCAGTTTCCCCTCCCAAGTCTTCCTAGAGCTACTGCTCATATTCTCTTACCAGTTTAGGTTGCCAAAGTACCACTTATAATCACTACATCCAACATTTTTCAAACAGGGTTTTCACAGGTTCTTGTTAATAAAGCACTCTTTGGTGGAAGACAAGCAGCTTGGGTACTTAACAGAGTTACCATTACAACGACGTTACAAATATTAAAGTGAAGATGGTTAAACCAAATAGTATCAAATTACAGAGAGTACCATCTCAGTAATGCCTGTTTTCTCTTTATAAATTTTGACACAGGGTGAACAGAAAATAAATACATAAAAAACCTCCGTCAGATTCTCACTTCTTCTGAAGGCCAGCAGCTAAAATGATTGCCATCACAGGGACACACGTGCACCACACAAACTGGTCAGCTCTCCTGACAGCAGAGGGCTTTGATATTTACACCTGAGACTAAATTTACAACAGCTTTTTTGTCGTTAAACTCGAGACGTTTCTACAAAAGGCGAGCCGGGCCTTCTTCAAGTCACTGCGTGTGCCCAAACTCATGTAGTTATTTAAACTCCAGTGGACACTGTCTTCTTCCTTGAATAAACTTCTTAGGTGGAAAGCAGCTAAGGCTTTTTGCAATTTTGTTTTGTTTCCAAATAAATTGTGCTAAGTCCTGCTGTAGTTTTCTGTTCCTAGAGTCTTCCTTCAGTTCTGGTCACAGGTTTTTACTTAACGCAAGACTGTTTTAGTCCTTGAAATGGAGGGACTACAAGGGGAGAAAAAAAAGGATTTTACCATGAAGGTTTCCAAGTGTCCCATAAGTAGTTACCAAAAGACAAGGAAGGCAACATAATAAAAGTAGTGACATGCTAAAAAGTATACACTTTGTATAATTCTTTAATGACAAGTATTTTGGAAAAGACAGTACAGTACCAACCATAAAGTAAAGACAAACGGGAGAGAAAGGCAGAGCAGAAAAAGGTTCAGTTCTGCAAAAAAAAAAACAAAACAACACGATAAAAACAAAGAAAACAGGAAGGGTGGGCAGAAGCAGCAGAGCAATGCGAGTACCATAATGCCATTAAGGGCATTTGTTGCAAAGCATTCCTTTTCCTTCCTTCCCTCTGAGGAACCAGGCTGTGGGAAAGGTGGAAAGAACGAAAAGATAAAGAAGTGTTACTTGATTATTCCCAAAGCCAGAATTTGGTCACAGAAAAAGCTCTGGCCCCTCAAGCAGTTTCCAGTGGAGCTCGAGCCCGCTGCCAGCAGGGCACCCCCCCCCCCCGGGGCAAAGCCGCGCAGTTGACCGACACTGACCTGGACTGATTCTCACCCCACCTCCCTTCTTCCCTCCCCGATTTATTCTGTCAACTTTCAACTTATCGGCAACTTTCAGAGAAGAAAGGAAGCAAAGGAGGAGAGTCAGAGGCCAGTTCTCATCTGGAGGCGCCCTCACTGGGTGCTGACGGCGCTCTAGGAGAGTAGCTCATCTGAATCCACCACTTAGTCTCTGGAGACCCCGACAGAACACTGAGTTTATATAAGGGTCCAGGTCAACTGGTGCAGCCAAGTGGGGAAGTGTCTGGAATTTCAAAGGGAAATCAGTATTTTAGGAGATCAGAGGACACCGGCATTTTTTTAGAAAGGGTATTTAGCGACAACATTCTGGCACTTCTAGACGGAAGTGATCTCATTTCAGAGATGATGGCTGTAACAGGAAGACGGGAGCCCAGAGGTGGTGGAACGGACACTGAGATCTGAGACTGTAAGGGACAAGAAGCAGTGGCAGACGTGATGATGACAAAAGTCACAAATGAGAAGACTTAAAAAGCCAAAGAAGTCCTGAATGTGGTACTCCCAACAGAAGGGCTCATGGAGACACTCAACGTTTTTAGAGACCAAAGAAGGCACCCTGAGCATTTATCTTCCCCCACGATATGGATAAGTAGCTGCAAAATACCTCAAAACCCATGAACATTAGGTTGGTTTGACAGGTAGAACAGAAAGTGATGGTTCCCAATGAGATAACTTGAAATTAAAAAAAGAATCACGTGTCTATGACCATTTTCTTAGAAGATGAAGGAAAGAAAAAAAGGACTCCTCCAAAGAAATAGCACAAGCTTATGGAAACATGCACTCGATGGTACGTACGTTGGGTCAAGACATGAACTGAACTGGATGGTACCCTATGAGGTGGCTGCAGGTACGCAATCAGAGGCACAATGATGGAATTTTCAAGACTCTAAGAGAGCTCGTCAGAAAGAACGAACACTGGAAAACAGGCCAATTCTCCACTGGATTTAGTAATTCTTAAAAGAGAAACAGCAGAACGATTTATAGTTCTAACAGGAATTGGGAGGGGTGGAAGCCTATTGATTTACTTCTTCAGACATGAGAAAGGACATGAGGAAGGTGCCACACGGAGCCCTCTCAGCCCTGAGGGTCAGTGTGCTCCATCCACCACCACACACTCCAACGCTCCGGGCCTGAACCACACACCGGGCCATAGCGGAGCCTAGCATCCGGGAGTGAGGCTCAGATGAGGCTTGTGTTCAATGGGTACAAGAGGCAATGATCATCTGCCAGGAGAGAAACATGGGGGCATTTCCTCCCAGCGGCAAAGATTTATGACACTACATAGTTTTTCAGCCTCCAAATAACTGCTCTTCTAATATGTTTGTGGAAAAGTTGTTCCAAGTTGTACAGCCTCTCAGTAAACTGTCAAAAATTGAAGGAGCCAAATCAGTGGAAAGTGAGCTTAGGTGAGGTCTTCATCCCGGAAGCCTCTAAGAAGGGAACAGAACATGGGCATGAAAGGTCAAGTTCTGATGGCAGGACAGACAGGACGATGACGATGATGTGTGAACATCAACCTGCAAAAGAGAAGGCTTCCCAGGTGGGAGTACCAGTAGACAGGCAATGCTGGCGCCTTGGAGGGATTTATTTTATACTGAAAGGTGTACCAGTTCATTTCCTCGTATTGCTGTCTAAAGCGAAGTGTTCTATTCAATACTTTACTCAACAATCTTATATTGCTTTGTCCTGAATCAGACTATGCACAAATGTGTTAATTCCCTCATTACCTTCCAACCAAAAATGAATACTATTCAGTAGGATAAAAGCTACAGGCTTGTAGCTTGGCTACCTCAACTCCCCCTATTTCCTAGAAGCAGGAAATGGGGCCCGTACATAACATTACTTGCCGTTGTTTCATGAGCTGTAGGTGGCTCACAGTTAGGGTGATGCGAACACAGGTCAAAGACCCGAGAGAGGCCAAGGAGACCCTGTGTGAAGGGAGGTGGAAAACACACTCGAAACCCAATTCTCTCTCACTGATTTATTTCTTCATCCTTCCCAATCTCTGAAAGTCCACTCTGAGGATTTAAAAGAAGCCTTTTGGTTTTCGGCACTATCCCAAATGCCTGGAAACTGCTTTGGGCCATTTCAAAATTCAGTCAAGTGTATTCAGTCTGAACTCTACTTTCAAACCCTCAGAGCATCTGGTCCAGGGACCTCAGGCAGATGCTCACTGCAATCAGGAACCACCTCTGCTGAGAAGCACAAGTTTAGATCACTAGACAAGACCTAGATGGAAAAACTGCCGCAGGGCCACGCCCCTCAGAGGAACATGGTGTGACTGGGCATGTGTGGTCCCGGCTCCGGGACTCTATTCCTCTGTAGCCTGAAGAGCACAATCCGGAAAAGCAGAAAGCAGAATTAAATGTGCGGGACACACTCAACTGTAATGGAAGCCTGAGTAATTATACCTAAAAAAAAAATATATGTTCATTCAAAACATGTCTACCTATCCCCAACAGCAGGCATTTTATTTGAATTTTTAATAGTTTAATTCACCTAAAAGTGTCAAAGTTAAAATGCTCCCATTTCTCCCTACTTATTGAAAAAAACTTGGAGAAAAAGAAAATGATACAAAAGTAAAACTCCCTAAACTGTCCTACCAACTAGAAGAACTGTTAATATTACGGCATATTTTTCCATTAACTTATTTCCATATATGCACAGAAATGTATGCGTATGTAAATATTTAAATATATGTATAATATACATAAACTTACATATTATACATAAATATATGTATAAGCATATACATATATTTGTAGATGTATACATTTCTATACATAAAGTATATTGTATTTTTACAAAATTAGAGTAATACTTCATAATTTTTATGTGTAGCTCTTTTTTGCTCTATTGCTTCATGAGCATTTATCCAGGCCATTAAGTTTTCTTTAAAAACATGACTCTTGATTCATTTGGCATAATTCAACAATCTGTAGCCCATCTCCTCTTCCTCAGTGTTATAAATACCATACTGGTATTATGTTATAATGTATCTAAATATTTTACTTTTTGTCAGTATTTTTCTAATATTCTTCTCAAATGGAATTAGAGAATAAAAAATTTATGAATATTTGATACCTTGCAATGAAAAATTCAAAATCCCCAAATTATGAGTTGGTGTCCTCAACTACTTGAACTAAGGCACTATCACATTCTTGTGTAAATAAACATATGTAGTGAAATTATAATGAAAGAATCAGCAGAGAGGGAGAAATGGCAGAACCGAACAATTCCTTAAAAAAACAAAACACACACACACGCACACAAAGACACAGAGCTCTCCAGTGTGTAGCAAGTCCCTCAGGACACAGGCTGCTGGGACCTGCCCCGGAGACTAACTCAGCCATCCCACAGCCTCAAATATATGAGGGCAGAAAGTTAAAAAAGAAGCCAGAAAAATCGTGAAGGATGCTTTAAAGTCTGGTTCAAACTATCTTCAGGCCGCTTGTGGTCTATTATAAGAGAGGCGCTGGGCCACGAGCACAGGACCACACGTGTGGTCAACACCAGACAAAGATGCAAAAACACAAAAAGGGCGCCTGCCTTCCTCTCCTGAGATGACAGTAAGTAGGTTATCTGCTCTTCCCTCAAAAGGGGACTGCTTCTGGAATATGTTAAAAGTGAAATGGCTGCCTTCAGTTCATGATAAACAACCAAAAACAATAGTGAGTAATGGATTTGGTCATGGAACGTGTGCATTTCCTTGTCACAGCCTGTAATAACGAAGCAAAGGAAGATGCTGGGCTCCAGGTGAAAGCATGAACCCCCCTGGATGTGTACTGTGGCCAAGAGACCAGGCCCTAGGTAAAGAAGGATTCCAGACTCACTGGTGTTCTCATATCCCACCATCGCACTTACTCGCAACGAATTCTCCAACAAATTTGCTGCATCTGATACACAGAAAAATTTCCTCCGAGCCTGACAGAGAGCTATGGAAATTCAAAAACGTATTAAGTACAACCCTCTCAATTTCCCCATATTCTGACCCCGAGACCACATTTCCAGTGTTGAGAACCACCTCTGAAAAACAAAACAAACCCTACATTAGCAACAGCCCAGATTTTCTTAGATGATGAACAAGTCAAACACATTCGATTAATTTCCTATCACGGGGACTCTGCTTTCTCCTCTCTCCCTCTCTTCATTTCTATCTCCAAAAGATTAAACTCGAAAACCAATGCTTGGAACTTTTCAGAAGAGTAGGATTCTTTTCTCACCTTTTAAAACTGCTTTTTCTTGAAGCAGATCTGGTGGTTCTTTTAGTAATGCCTGCACTGCCAGAAATGTTAGGTTCAGATGTTTTACAGCTCTGAACACTGGACTGAAGAATTACTCTGAAAACAGTTGGAAAAAAATAAGATTATATTCACTGAAACAATTTTCAAATACTTGACAGAGGAAGGCATCTTTGCACTTTAGTGCAAATTATATTATTGAGAATTGATAGGATTTTCCATAAACATATTTGTCAAAACAAATCTGAAACACATTTTCACATCCAAGTCTTTTTCATTTCCCCACGAAGGTTACACAAAGATAACCAGAATTTACTTTGCTTTAAGAAAACAAATGACCTGGCATTTTAACTAATTCCCACACCAAAGAAATCAATCAGTAAAACAAATCTTTGTGCCCCAAAGTAAAAGTAGATTCTCAGAATTCTAGTCATGAAAACAAGAAATCATTTAAGAAGCCCCAAATTCTAGGGAATATGAATATAAAAATCTATAAAATAGTCGCTCTTCAGAAGTGAAAGTATGGGCAATAAACCCCAAATCAATACTCATTTTATATAACATTTCAAATTTTAAAAATATTTCCAAACAAAATTTGAATTTTGTCTAGATTATAACTACTTACTAAATAAATCACTAAGTACCATTAACATGAAAGCAAAACTGTTTTAATTTTGTGAATCTTGATTTAATTAAACTCTAAAATAATCTCAAGGAACTGATGCCTATGTGTAGGCTGCCCAGGAGGCAAATTCATGAGTCAGAAGAACACCCTCAGATAAAGCCCACATAAAGTACCTTGCTCAAAAGTAGAGGGTGTTTTGTAATTCCTCATTGAATGGTCACAGGGAAAATAGCAGAAAACACCAAAAGATTTTATATGCAATTCTTTTCTTCAACAGATAATGACCAAAATGCTGAACTGCATACACACACATTTATATATACTCAACTTTTATTTATCTGAAAGAGAAAACACTGCCTTAAAAATAAGCTTCCTCCTCTCATGTCCAAATGAAGGTTAGAGCTGATAACCACTTAGGAGGACCCAGCCCGTGAGAATAAACAGAAGCCAATACAACTAACTACCAATCCTACCTCCTATGCCTGACCTACTGCCATGTTAATTAATAACCAAAGCTAGGTCCTCGAAATGTAGCAAAGATCAGTAAATTCTGAGTATTACCCAAAGCACGGCATATTCAGCATTTAGTAAAATGCTTAACTTCTCATCATTTAAAAAAAAAAAAAAAAAAAAAAGCAACGGGTGGCAGTGTACCAGAGCGGCAGCCTGGAGGCTGAAGGTTTCCAAGGTTTTTGGGGGGGTTGGGGGGCTGCTCTCTCAGCTGGTTTGCTTTATCCCCACAGTATTTCTCAAAGCCTATGAAACAGGCCTGCGGTCTCAGCGGGAAACTGATCCCAGGCAAATGAGCCAATGCTTGCCTTTGGTTTTCTCACAAAGTTTTATCACTCTGACAACACAGAAAAGGTATATGCAGATAGTTGTTTGATCAAAGAAGGCAACCAACGGCCCTGGTATATGACTTCCGCCTCTGAGAACAAGGATTTAAAAATCTTTCTGATCATATCAAATGCAGAGGGCAGGAGAATATTTAATGGTCTCTATTAACAGGATCTGAATATAGAATTTTTCATAAAGCAAAATAAAACAACCACTAAACTTCCACCGCTATTTCTGAAGCCCAGTCCGGGGGCCTCGTACCTGCCCCGCGAGGCTCCTGGGTTTTATCTCCATTTATCCAAAGAGAGAAAATGAGACTCCTGTTGGCTTTTTGGAAATATCGCATTAACTTGTCAAATAATTTGAGGCCACTGACGGCCGAAAATATAGACAATCACCACACTGTAAAATCGTTAACATAAAAACAAGAGCCAATGTATTACTTGCTTTAGGAAATTTAAATCTTGAGTTCTTAAATTAATTACTACTGAAATGTTTACTATTTGAAAAAAGAAACTGCTGCTAAATCAAATTTCAGACAGGAAACATCTTTTAGAAAGTATTTCTCTATAAAATTAATGTAAATAATTTATGTGAATACTTTGAAAATAAAAGCATGATAGAAATTTAGAATACATTAATCACACCAGTAGAGATTCAGGTCACTAGTTATTTGCATTAACAACAGAGCAGTTACTGTATCTGCAAGTTATCCATCAATAAACTGGAAAAAACCCCAGCAACTACACTTAGATTATTACCTTTGATAAACTCCCACCACACGACAGGTAAGGTGGACCTACCCTGCCCCAAGGCATGTGGGAGGTCACCACTTCTCGCCTTGTGCAAACCAGGCCAATCACATGGCTTTGCAGAGCAATATCCTACATACGTATTTTCTTCTTTCCTAGTGCCATAAGTAGTCCCCTGACAAGATAACCATAAGGATTAAACCTGTTTACATCATTGTTACTGCTTAAGGCTTTTGTTTCTGTAAATTCCTTTCTGTCTTTCCCTGGCAGAATCCAGTCCTATTTTTGTCTTGCCCACGCAACAGTTCACCTTCTTCTTGGCAACCTCTTTTGAGACTCACCATTCCCAGACTGAGACTTGCAACTTGAGGCATATAGCAAAGCAAGTAACTGACAAGTCAGCTCTCTTACCTCTCAAACTACAAAATGTTTTGAACATAAGTGTTCAGTTCCAAGAAAAGAATCCATCAGTGTGACTATGCACTATTTACACTTGGTTATCCACTGACACAAAACAAGCTTTCGAAATGATGGGCCTGAGGCCCTATAACCTTTAGGCACACCTTTGCCACTGTCTCAGAATCTGCTGCAGCCATCTGAGGTGTGAGATAGGCTGTCACCTGGCATGCCTGGAAAATCAGACTATCAGGCCATGCTACATCACCAGCCAATAGAGGTGAATACCAACAACGGTGCCCATAAGTAGTCCCCTCAAAAGATAACTACAAGGATTATACCTGTTTACATCATTGTTACTCCTGAATGCTTTTGTTTCTGTAAATTCCAAATCAATCAGGCAAGCTAAATTGAATACTCTTCTTTGGGTCTACAAATGTAATGGCAAATATTGGTAAGAACAATAAAAAAAGATTTTATCTTATATAGAATGTTGAAAAGAAGGGTGTCTGATAGAGACCACTTTTAAACTTACCCTTGGAAAAGTAATACAACTACAAAGTGCCTAAGTATTATTAGCAACAATTCCACCCGTTTAGAACTCCACCTATCCGAAATACCTTTCCCACTTAGAATAGTTTGAGAATAAATCTATGCAGTGCATGGTACTCTTGAGTCAGAATATGAAGAAACCTAAGCTTACTAAGAATAAAGGAGAAAAAAACCCAAAAAGATATATATCAGAAATACTATGTAATAATAAACTTGGATTAATAAGATATTCAAGAAAATGTCATAATAGGAACATGTTAAGCAGCCTTTCCTTAATTTTGAAAAGAATGGTGTCTGATGGATTTTTAAATCTTTTCTAGCCATCTGAAGACACTCCATGAAGCCACAAAGTACGAGAGTTGGTTGCAATGGAATTCCACTTTGGAAGAGATCCTAAAAGGAACTTTCATATTCCTTTACAACTCCCAAGTCCAAGCTGGAACAAGAGAATAAATTCTTGAAATATGAGCTAAAGGAAGAGTTTCAGAGAAAAAAGAATGCAGCCTAGACTTAAGAGGGTGGTGGTGAACCACAGTCTCACAGGACACACCCTCCTCCTTCCTGTGTTCTTGGTGGCAACTGCACGGTGTTCGCCGGGGAAGCTTCCTGCCACACTCTACTGCAGAACAGAAGTCTGTTCACTACTAAAGGTGAAAGATAATAAGAAAATACAGAATCTTCTATAATCACCTAAAAAAGGGCGTTTTGATTACTTCTGGAAAAGGAAAGTGGGAGAAAGTAAGCACAGGGACGGTCATGCAGAAGCACGAGGCTGAACGAGGGACTCCAGTCTTCTCTGCTGTCCTATTTCCATTTAACATAATTTTTGAAAACTGTACTAACCGTATTCCCGAGAGGGAAGGATGTGAAATGAAGCCAAGGAGAAGATTCTGCTTACTCAAGACAGAAGACTTAGCAGGGAAGCAGCTGCAGCTAAGAGCACTGCGACCAACGGCAGAGTCGGACGGGAAACATGATGCAACGGTACTAGCTGCAAAAGCAAATCTCTACCAACAGCAGAAAATCAGTGGGAAAGTTCTTTTTTGCTAGATTGAAAGGATATGCTGAAGATATTTACTCTGGAAAATTAGAGGAAATTGACTGAAAGAAAAACACTCCAATTATCCCAGACTCTAACTATTTTTGGTAGGAAAAAGAAACTATTTCAGTGACTTTATAAATTTCTATTTCAAAAAATGCATTAAGAGTGTAAGCACAACTTAAAAACAAAATTTGTTATTTTTAATATCTCTATAGGAAAGGATCAGGGAAGGCCTCCCCCCGCCACCATCCTATTAAATGAGAAGTTTCAGAAAAAGAACCTTTGAAAAGAGGCAAACCAACAAAGCTAGGAGAGCTGACAGTGAGAAAAACATGCACCATGAGAAGCACACTGGCCACCAGAGGTGACCACATAGAGAAATGGAATGGGACACTTACACAGCAGCTATTTGTCAAAGGGTCCCGACGGCTACTGTGTTCTGAAACCATCAAGACAGAATAGCAGGATGGGAAGAATGTAGTCACAAACAATCCACCAGATGACAACACTACACAGTGCAGAGGTCAGCACAGCTAGGGAACATCTGGAAAGGGGTGAAGGGGAAAGAACAGATGTTCAAATTGGGAAGCCAAAATAAATTAAATAATAAATAAAGTCACGTGTGAATTTTAGACACCCTGTGATAGATAAAAAGGGGTGGGAAACAAGGATGGAATTTTGCTATTTTATGTTGAGGAGAAAATGCTATCTTCAGTTTTAAATTGATCTGATACTTGGTAACAAAAGATTAGACCCAATCTCTAGCTGGATAACTGCCCCATGTTAATTTAATTATATGATACATAAATCGGAGTTCTAGTTACAGGATTGAAATTCTTCAAAAAGCACAAGATATGCACACACAGAAAACTAAACCAAACCAGAGAAAAAGGAGAGAAAACCAGCCAAACAACAACAAGCCCTGGACTGATCATTAACAGTGATTCACGGGAGGCACATTATAAATGAACACAGCATAGCAGCACTGATCTCATTTCAATGCAGTCCCACACTGGATCACCTAGGAGTTAAGGCAAACGGCAGACTCTGAAAATAAGGACTAGAGAAGCACACCCAACCCTGGGCAACAAAAAATGAGGAAAATTTCCCCTACGAATCAACATAAGATAAATTTCCTCAATTGTTTTCCTTGTTCATTTTCCTCCTATGGCCAAATGTGGCTTTCAGCCCAGTATTTCTTAATCCAGTGGTCTAGTTTTTGGCAGTGAAGAAGGAAACCTCACAGTTTGAAGAGTGGTGACTCCATCCACTACTTCCAAATGGTCACCAGGACACATCAGTGACCAAACACAAAAGGCTCTATTGAACATTTGCTTTGTGCGAGTACTGGGCTGACCAAGTCATAAATGACTGGTCTGGCTTACTATGAGATTGTTATCGGTGTCCCTGTCATCTTAATCACTGAACAGGTACCCTATATGGTCTCTAGTGACAAGGGATTACACTAAGGATGGACCTGAAATTCAATCTAAGCTCACCCTGCAAGTTACACCTGGCAGCAAGTTACTCCTTCTGCGAAAAACACAAACCTGCTAATATACATTAAGATTAGGGGGGCTTAGTATTTAGACAGAATAGAGTAACTGGCCTAGGAACACTAGAGGACTCTCCATCCACCCCAATTTTCACTTGCAGTTACTGATTTAATGGTGATCTTAAAGGCAGAAGGGTCTGAATATCCAAGTGTCTCCATCACAGATTTTTCATTGTTCTTCTCCTGAAGCTCATGGCATAAGAATTATTTTCCCATGATGAGAGCACACCCATCCATACTGTGCTGTTAAGGGAGATTTAAAGCAAATTAGATCCGTATTTTCACCTTATTCCTAGGTAGGGTACAATGGACTCTTCATGCACCATTTCATTTAACCCTATCAAACCTAGCTGAAATGAGCAGTATGCAAAAAGACAGGCAGCACGGATGAAGTTATAAAATCTACCAAATCTATTTTAGCAGACAATAATATACTTGCCGTCACATCCTGCAGATCACGTCAAGGTCGAGGTGCTACCTGATTTACTGTCTTCGTGGTAGTCGGGATCAGACAGACTCTGAGAAAGGGACTACTTTACAGTATCTAACAACTTTAACTCTCCCCCAAATACTGTTTGTAAAACAGAAAATAAGAATTGGAATGCTATTTTGAGTACTATAAACTTGCTTTTAAGAATCACTAGTACTTAGTATTTTTCACTAACTTTCCTTCTTATAAGTATTTTCACCCCGGGATACCTCACACCCCGGGATACAATGTGATCACATCTAGTGTAGCCTTCTGGTTTCCAACGATATTTAGAATTTTAGGCTGCATTCATTGTTTTCTTTTACATTGCCACAAACCTATCAGCTATGAAAGAGACTTTAATTGTCTCATCTGTAGAAAAGAGCAGCAAGTGACATGAACTCTCCGGAACACATATTCACAACGTAGGAAATTTCCTAGAAGCCCTACTTAACAGGAACAAGTCCCATCCCAGCTCCCAACCTGACTTTTCATCAGAAGCTTTTGAGAAATAAACTGATGCTGCAGATTCATAAAAACGAAACAAAAAACCTGGGCATGACTAAAAGCAACCCACAAATCACCCATTTTCTAGGGCTTATGACGCAAAGCTTGTCACAGACCACGCCCCAGCCCCAAACCATGGTCTGCATTCTGACAAGCTCCCAGGAGACTCAAATGTACGGTGAAGTTTGAATACTGCTCGAAGCAAGTACCTACAACCTATCATGCCTCCTCTGGCCTCAGGAGGATTATCTGGAGGGACTACAATATTTCTAAGTAAAAAAAACCATTAAGGCCTTAGATGAAGACTTTCTAAATTAAAATGAAAATGGCATCTGGAGTTAAATAACACAAAACGCACCATTCTTAAAGCTTTCTCAGTGAAGTGCGGGGCCACCACACTGTGGAGAAGGCTCGGTGAGTGCCTGGAGTCCACAAAGATGCCTGTCCTTCACACGGCCCTTTTCAACTTCGCTCTTCTCCGTGCGTCTTTTAAGAATGTCCCAAGGCAGAGGCCCATGAGGACACATGCCTTCCGTGTAATTCTAACTTTAGAACTTTAGATAACAAGGAGGTGCCAGTGAAGAACCACTGTTAATTAAAAAGAAGGCCTGTTCTTCGCTGCCATGAACGTTTATGATGTCATTAGGTCCTTACCATATTACAAGATGATTACTGAACAAAATGACATGTTTCTGTCACAAAAACAAACAAAACAAAACAAAACAAAACAAAACAAAAACAAACAAACACTATAACTGGGAGGGGCGCCTGGGTGGCTCAGTTGGTTAAGCATCTGACACTTGATTTCGGCTCAGCTCATGATCTCAGGGCCGTGACACTGAGCCTTGCGTTGAGCTCCACACTGGACATGGAGCCTGCTTAAGATTCTCTCTCTCCCTTCCCCCCACCAAAAAAAAAAAGGGTAGACATAACTGGAAATGTAGTACCCCAAAATGAAAAGGAAGAGGTTACTATAAGGAAGGACTCCAACAGCATAAATGAAAGCATATACTAAAGAATATACTAGAAAAAAGTGCAATGGCCAAGTCTTTAAATTCTACATATTTTTCTAACAATTCTAGATGGCCCATGAGGTTTAATCCCAACCAGCACTTACACAATCAAGTACAGGTGGGCATACACACACTAACCGTAAAACTTCCTATCCCATACTAAACCTTCTTCTGTAACTTGAAAATAACTCCTCCAACAAAAAATTAATACAAAATTATTATTTAATCTAGTTCATTATTGCCCTAAAATAATAGGACATTAAGTCACAGTCATCCCTGATTAAATGCTACCATATCCAAACAAACTGTCTATAATATGGTAGTGAATTTAAGGAAATACACAATTTCAATAACTCTGGACAAATCTGTTATTCTGTGGTTTACATATGCTGCCACTCCTGATGACGGCCTGTGGTGATTATCCCTGGAGAAAAAGCATTCCCAATACTGCTTTCCTATGCACACAGGCTAGTGAGGTTACAGCAGAAGACGGAGATAAAGGACAGCCAAGAGCTTCCTGGGCGACACTCCTAGATTTTAAATAATGTCAATAACCATTCCGAAGTGGCGTAATAGGCATACGACTATGGACAAAAACGTACAGTAAAAAATGCTCATGAAGAATCTCATATACATATTAAATAACATCACCCACACAAAGGAAACCAGACTCACGTGAGGGGAATAGCGTTTGTTTTTGACTGTCTTCTGCTTTTCAGGGCCCGCAGTCTATCACCTTGTGTCACTCCATGGATTTCGTCATCATCACTGTACTGTGTAAGTAAAGAAACACTGAGCTAGTGACTTAAGTTGCACGTATTAAGGCAGTAAAGCATAGCAGCTACATTTATCCACATAGACATGTACAAATAAACTGCTGAACTCTAAAAAATTTTGCTTTCAAAATAAAGCTACAGGTCGCATTTCAAGACAACCAACAGTTGACTTTACAGACACAGAACCCAACAGCACTCTTGTTATAAAACATACTGACTGTGAGAAGGCATCATGGGTTTTCAATAATAAGAATAGTCTTCCTAAAATTTCACAATCCACGCACCACCACTCACTATAGTATCACTACCCCCTAAACTCTTTGATTCTTTAAAGTTTCCCAACTGAGAACAATCGGTTCCCTAAATCAACTGCCACAAAATGGGAAGGTGGGGTGGGGGGGCGGCACACGAGGAAGCATCACTAGGTCCATCTAAAGAGCTTACTTCACATACCTCTTTTTTCCGGTGCCTAGTGAACAAACAAACAATTTTAGTTTTATGGGCATATGACCTTATTTTAACTATTTTGAGTAAAACGTTCCTAGAGGGGGCTATAAGTATAAAAAAAATGTGTGACGATAATCCCTCAAAATGTACTTTATTATTTTTTCTACAATTTTCCCCATGCCCTATAAGGTCCTCAACAGCACTGAAAACAATGACAACAGCGTGATGGGGATGGTTCGATTACCAGTTCAGGTTCTTGCTTGTCTTGATTCTCAACCCCATTGATTGAAATGTCATCAACAGCCAAGAGGAGTTTTGAGACAGCTGCTCTGTGTTTTCCATTTTCCTGACCCCTTAACTTTTGACGAAAATAGTCACCGTCCAACCAGAGGCTTGCCTGTTTCCTAGAGCATTTAAATAACACCATCAAAATACAGCTTTTCCAGAAAGACACATGCAAATGACTCTCTCCTACAGACTGTCTGTTGTTACTGGAGACTAAGGAAAATCCTACTTCCCATCATTTTCCAGACCCATGTGTTTGTTCCCTGAGGAATTACCAAAGTTCTCTGTCTACTTACATCACCAAAAATTGTTGCTGTGGTCCGATCACTGAGCCAGGTCTGCAGATTCTGACCCAAGCAATGGTCTCAGCTGCTGTCATCCTGTAATGCTTCATGATGTAGCAGGCTATCAGAGTGCCTGTTCGTCCAAGACCAGCTAGAAAAAGAAACAAACCATAGGGACCTGGTCTCATGTACTCCAGAATTGTGTTGGGCAGGTACAGTTTTTTAGAAGGCTTCCCATGATTCTGCTTGCCTCAACAGTGATTCTCAACAGTGATTCTTACACAGTAATCACTTGAATGGTGTTAAAAAATACTGGGTCTCACCTCCAGAATCCTGATTTAATTGGTATGCGATACAGCCTGGACATGGAGATTGCTAACATTCCCCCAGATAGTTCTATGTAGTCAACAGTGAAAATCACTTTTTCTAAGCGATGATTCTCAGTAAGCGCACTGTTTTCTACTCTGGTTTTCTGTTTATGTTAATGGCACCACCATCTTTCCAAACTCATGGGCTTAAACTTTCACATTTTTTCCCTCATCCAACCGTTTTTTTCCTACTCTACTTTTATTCCCATTTTCACATGGATTTCTTTTTTACCTCTATTCCTGCTGTCCTCCTTTACTCTCATCTAGACTACAATCATTACCTCCTGTGATGGTTAATTTTATATGTCAGCCTGGCGGGTGTATTTGGAGAAGACTGACATTTAGATCTGTGAATAAGATCTGTGAATAAGCAGATTACCCTCCATAATGTGAGTGGGCCTCATCCAATCAGCTGATAGTCTGAAGAGTACAAAGAGACTGGCTTCTCCAAGCTAGAGAGAATTCTCCAACAGGCTGCCTTCATATTTAAGCTGCACCACTGGTGCTCCTGGGTCTCCGGCCTGCCAACTCACATGACAGATTTTGTATTTGTCAGCCTCCATATTCACATGAGCCAATTCTTTATAATACATCTCTTTATATATACAGCCGATTGGTTCTAATTTCTCTGGAAAACCCTCACTTAAGACAGATTTCGGTACTGCAAAATGGTGTGCTACTGTAACTCTTGAGTTGGAACTGTAAAAGTCTGGAAGTTTTAAGGCACAATGTTAGAAAAAACTTAGACTGCCTTGAAGGGGCTGTTGGTAGGAATATGGATGTTAATGGTGATTCTGGTTCTGACTCAGATGGGAATGAAGAACATGCTATTGGAAACCAGAAGAAAGGCAATCCTTGTTAGAAATTGGGGAAAAAAAAAATAAAACCTGACTAAATTGTTTTAGTGCTTTATGGAAGGCAGAACTTGTGACAACTTTGGATGTTCAGGAAAGGAGATTTATAAGCAAAGTATTGAAGTACAGCCTGGTTTCTCCTTATTACAGTAAAACGTGAGAGGAGACAGATGAACTGAAGAAGGAGTTGTTAGGCAAAACAGAAACTAAACATTTAGAAAATTCTAGGGCTATCCATATTGCAAATAGTGACAAAGTGTGTTCTGGAGAGAAGGGTATGGTCAGTGATCCACTCCACAAAGTGACTACCTATGGATCTAATCAGCCATCTCAGCAGAAGCCAAAAACAGTGCTGGGATTGATTATACCAAGCAGATACGCTGCCAGTCTGAACTAAAGGATACACGTGCAGGATGAAATAAAGGAAGGCTTTCAGGTTTCTGGGATTCTAACAGGACTAACAGAAATATCTCACTGAAAACATGCCTCATCCTTCAAGAAAAGGGAAGCATAACCCCAAGGGACCAACAAGGCTGCCATAAGCCCAGGGGCAAGGCTGTCTACTCCTGGGTGTCAAAGGGTAGGGCCGGCTCCATGGCCAGTGGGTCAGGCTGTTCCTGCCCACCATCTCAGGGGCACGGCTGCTACCCAAGTGGGCCTGTGTAACCAGGGAAGGAACCAGAATATTACATCTCAACCTTAAGATCTACCAGCATTTGCCTTGCCAGGTTTTGGACTTGCTTGGGACCTGTCAGACCTTTCTTCTTCCTGATTGCTTTCATGTGGAATGGGAATGCCTATCCTATGGGTGTCCCACTATTGTATTTTAGATGTGCTTAACTTGTCAGATTCCACAGGTTCACAGCTGGGGAAGAATTCTGTCTCAGGATGAATTATACCTGGACTGTCACCCATTATCTTAGAGAATATTTAGACGAGACTTTGGACCTGGAACTGCTTTTGGAATGGATTAAGTCTTTGGAGGCTGTTGGGATGGGCTGTCATACAAGGACATGAATATTGGGAAACCAGAGAACACAACGTTATGGACTGAACTGTGTCCCTTCTCCCTGCCTCTCCAAAAATCCACAATAAAGTCGTAACTCCCAATGTGACTATCTCTGGGAAAAAGGCCTTTTTGGAGGAAATTAAGGTTAAAAAGGTCATGTCGGGAAGGCCCCAAATCCAATAGGATTGGTGCCCTTAGCAGAAGTGGAAGGGACATCCTTTGGACTCCCAAGCAAGTCCAAAGAAGTGGAAGGAGTTGAGTATATACAGAGGACAAAAAGAAGGTAGCTGCCTGCAAGCCAGGAAGAGGCCTGATCAGAAACCAACCTTACCGCTGTCTTGACCTTAGATTTCTAGCTCCCGAAACTATGAAAAAATAACCTTTGTTTAAGCCACACAGTCTGTGGTACTCTGCTGTGGTCCCCCAAGCAAATTAATACACTCCCTAACGAATCTCACTTTCCACTTAATAATCCAAGCTTTAGGGGTGCCTGGGTGGCTCAGTGGGTTGAGCCTCTGCCTTCAGCTCAGGTCATGGTCTCAGGGTCCTGGGATCAAGCCCCGCATCGGGCTCTCTGCTCAGCAACGAGCCTTCTTCCCCCTCTCTCTCTGCCTGCCTCTCTGCCTACTTGTGATCTCTCTCTCTGTCAAATAAATAAAATCTTTAAAAAATAAAAAAATAAAAAATAAAAAAATAAAAATAATAATAATAATCCAAGCTTTACATGGTCATCAATTTTCCTCCAAAACAAAGATTCAATCATAGCAAATCCTCTTTAGGTTTGTAACTGGTCACCAGTCAACTTCAGGATTTCTCAACCTTAGCACTATTGACATCTGGGGCTGGTCTGAGTGCTGTCCTATGCACTGTGGGCTATGTAAGAGATCACTGGTCTCTACCCACCAGAGACCAATAGTATCCTCCCACCAATTTGTGAAAACAAAAAAAAGGGTCTTCAGACATTGCCAAATGTCTGTTGGGGGGTGCAGAACCACCCTGAATGAGGGTGAGAATAACCTCAACTGCTTATTATAATTTAAAAAATGAAATAACCAGTGTTGGATTTCAATTATTTATTTTTTTAAACTGTGGTAAAGTATACATGACATAAAGTTTACCATTTTAACTTTTTTTTTTTTTTTAAGATTTTATTTATTTATTTGTCAGAGAGAGAGAGAGCACAAGCAGGCAGAGTGGCAGGCAGAGGCAGAGGGAGAATGACCTCAGCCGAAGGCAGCCGCTTAACCAACTGAGCCACCCAGGCGTCCCCCATTTTAACATTTTTGTTCATGCATCATTTTCCTGGTTTTATTTGTGTGTTTCCTTTTAGTTCACTGTGCATTTTTAAGTCAGCTGTTTTAAATTCTTTGCCCAGTAATTCAAAGACCTAGGTTTCTTTATGGTCAGTGTCTGGAGATCATTTTAACCATTTTTATGTGTACATTTCAGTGGTATTAACCAGCTCACTGTTGTGCAACCATTACCACCATGGCCTCCGTGTACTTGAGACAAAGGTGTATTCCCCTGTTGGGGGGCAGTGTTCTGAGTGTGTCTGTTATTTCTAGTTGGTTTATTGTGTTGTTCAAATCCTTGACTTCCTTACCGATCCTCTTATCTGGTTGCTTTTTTCCATTATTAAATGTGGGAGAAGTTAAATAAACCCTAGCACATCATACAGTGTATTAATACACATTCATTCAGTAAATACTTATTAAGCGCCAAGGCACTGCATTAGCTGCTGAAAACATAGCAACTTGTTAGAATATAAGCTCCACAAAGACAAGCTCTTGGAGTCTGCTCTGCTCACTGACATATCTAGAACATACCAAACAAAAGGCACTGAATAGGTATTTGAGGAATAAATGAATGCATGTCTCTCTCTTTTTTTTAAGATTTTATCCACTTATTTTAGAGAAAGCATGCGCACATGTGCGAGAGCAAGGGGAGAGGGAGAGGGAGAATCTCAAGCAGACTCCCTGCTGAGCATGAGACCTGACATGGGACTCGATCTCACAACCCTGAGATCATAACCTGAGCCAAAACCAAGAGTTGGACACTTAACTGACTGAGCCACCCAGGCACCTCTAAATGAATGCATTTCAGTGTGATAAGGTTTTGTAGAGTTACCGATGAATATGATTTAGATTATACTTTTCATATGAAATTAGGGTTTTAAAAGCATTCTGTATATGCACAGCTTTTTTAATGTCAATCATACCTCAATAAAGTGGTTTTAAGAAAAAAGCAACTTACAAAAAACAAGAAGGGCAGCTTCATGTGTCTTGGCATATAAACTAAATGGGCATGGTGTGTTTCCAAACATACATACATGCATGTCCACCATTCTTTAACCAACCCTGGAAACATACCTTTACAATGTACTGCAATTGCACCCTCCGCATTTTCACAAATATCCAGAAATTCTTTGACGATGGCATCAGTAGGGGTGCTGCCATCCGCAAAGAAAAGATCATAGTGATCGAAACCAGCATTCGTAAAGCGTTTGGCATCATACATCCTTTTATTCAGACGAATAATGGTAGTAACGTTGTGATTCTTAAAATATGAAATATAAGCCTCAGGAGAATGTTGGTGGTAACCTACATAAAGAAATTCACCAGATGCTGTCAAATGCAGAAAGAAAACAATGGATAACAATTTTACTTATAATTGGGTAGAAAGAGTATCTGGACTAGGGATTGAATACCAATGTGATTATAACTGGAAAAGCACTAATTTAAGAAGTTAAAAGCCAGGCAGAATGATGTACTAAAATGACCAAGTATATTTAAATAATTAAGACAGACAAGCATGGTTTAACTCTTTCGCCTCTTTCAAAGGAAAATACAGGATGGATACTTCTTTTAAAAACAAAACTATACTAGGTTCCCTATTTTCACATACCGCTTTCAAGTCTGGTTCTTGAATGAGGTCCACAGAAGGCAATAAATCGGTCTGGTATTATCCAATTTAAATCTCCATTTTCTGCTTTCTGCAAAGGGAAGATCAGTATAATTCATTTTTAGACTTAATCTCCTGTCCACATCCCTTCTCAATACTGAGTGTCTGAAGGACTTTAAATCCATTTGTTTTAGCACAAAAACTGCATATAAATGACCAGGAGACAGGAAACTAAAATTTAGCCTGCTATGAGTATTCCCAGGGAGCAGTTAGTTAACTTCTTCTGGTCCTAATCACTTTTCTTAAAACGGTATTCTTTGCTAGGATAGTCAGCCTTTGGAAAATGGAACTGATTGCTCCTACCTAAAATATACCTAAGTATTTTGGTTATTTTATCCACATAAATTCTCATGTGGTTACTGCTACTTAATAAGAAAGCATTTTTTTTTTTACTATGAGTGAATCCAGAAGCTTCCCTATTTTCCTGAATGACTAACTGGCTTCCAATATGAGCAATCCTGACTCCTTCAACAAAGGGGAAAAAACAAAATTCTTGATTTCTCTGTATTTACTTATACTCCATATTTACTTATATTACTTAATATTCCATATTACTTATAGAAAGACACACTTCTGTCATTTTGTTAGCTATTTAGTAAAAGGGTCAATGAGAAATTTGCACTAACCCCACCAGGAAATTTGAAATTACAAGTACAGTAAGATCACTGCATATCTCTAGAAAAAAACATGAATATAAACTGAAATTTAAAACTTTACTTCCTCTTATTAAGTCCTTTCAACTAAGTTACCAAAACAATTATTATAAGATAAATATAGCTAAACTTTAACAATAATAGAAACGGACACACAAAGACTTAAGAAGGAAGTAGAAGACACTTGCTAGTGGAGAAAGAGAGAGCTAGCAATAAAAACAAGATCAATCAGCTTTGCAATCGGGGTATATATATGTGCACCCAAGAACAAGTAAGAAATAAACTGGGAGTTGCCTGAGTATCGATAGGCCAGTCAGGTAATCCAAATCCAATTTACTTGACTTAATTATCAGTGAGGGGAATTAATGAGCCCATGTTCCATAGGAAAAGGCCTAAGCAGGAATGAGAATGTGCCCAGATATTCCAATTTTGAAATGAAACCAGAAATCTGGAGTTTTTAATGAGAAACTGTGATTAGATTTCACTGAATGAAAGACATCACAGATTGTATGTAAGATGCATCCTGAATTTGGAGAAGTTAAAATGGGGGAAAAAATGGGCATCACGGAATCAATGAAAGACGCTAACCCAAAATATTTAAATACACCAGAGACTGAACAAAACGACCCATGGTCTGTAGCTACCTAAACAGTTCCTTGTGTCTCAATGCGGTTTCATTGAAAGTAAACAGCTTTTGTGGGCAACCCTATTCCCCGCAACACTGCAATTTCTGCATTAGTGAGAGGGAAACTAATTAGCACCTATATTACTCCTTAGTAACATATAAAGATACCACTTTGCTCCACTGAAGGACACCAACTGGCATTCTTACTAGTTTTACTTGCCTAAAAAGAGAAAGTATGTTTTATTTTAAATGTTTAATTTTATGAGGACAGGCACAAAAATAATGGTATTAAGTTATATTTACTAGTTTAAGATGCAAACGAAATATATATTGTACTTCGGAAATGTACTCCTATTACAGAGAAGATACGGTTGGCCTGAATGAATCAGTCCTGAGCTATGCTTTAGTTCTTTGTACGTCACAGTAATGATTAATCATAACTATTAAAACAATTCGGTTATACCTAACAGTTTAAAATAATAGTTACTCTAGAAATTGATTGTGAAAGGACAGTTATCCAAGGATTCCAGATACTGCTGCATAGAGTGCTATCTGTGGAATCACTCCATTATGAGTGAGAGCATCTGCTCAAGATAACCACGGAAGGATAAAGAGACAAGGTTCCATGAGGATTCTTGGCGAAGAGACCTTTAGCATAGCATCTTACTATCTATTTTAAGGGTAGAATGGTAGAATCAAATTACTTATTCTTTAAAAAACAAATACACTACATTCAAAAATGTAGAGGACAACTATTGCTTTGCCTTCCTGGACTTTCTTCTCTCTCTTTTTGTCTGTGTGGTTTGATTGGGCTGATCCCGGCACTCCACTCCAACTACCGAGATGGCCCACCTACCAACTACCCTCATCAGGAACACAGTCTGGTTTAGGGTTAGGGACACGATCTAAGGCAGGCCGATGAAGAACTTGTGGGTCTTTTTTGATGAGTTTGCCGAGCAAATAAATCAAAGCTGCTGGTCACCATCTTTATCACTACTGGGGAGCTTTAGCCCAATTTCTGGTAAGTGCTGGAGTACATTAATCTGGTCATGCATGAAGTTACACCTGCTCCTGGACTTCTTATTTATGTAAGTCAATAAATTTTCCTTTTTTAGTTAGGCCGTTTCTATTTACTTTCTGTAACTTGCAACCAGTAGTGTCTTGACTTCATATAACCAAAGATTATGATGAAAAATATTTTCCAGAGGTAATTAGATGTATAATGACTATTTACTCATCTCATCAGATCCTATGCTAAGGGTTTTATGATTTCCTCATTTAATCACTATATGAAAATCAACACTAAAAAAAAAAATTAAAGAAAAATGCCTATAAGCACATTCATGCACTATGAAAAGATGCATCAAATGCAGAAATCGCCATTAAGAACTAGAACTGGAGAACTGGGGGTAAGAGGATAAAGACTTGAAATTTTTTTTTTTTTTTACTCTATAAACATCTAAATCGTTCCTTTCTTTAAAAAACAAGAATATTATCTCCGTAAGTAAAACATGAATAAAGGAGTTAAAAGCAATATCCTTGAAAACTTACTTCATAGTGTTCATATTCATCAAGGTTAAATGAGTTGAAATTAAGGAAGTCATACTGCATTGCCTAAAATCCAAAGGAAAGCTTTTAAGAATAAAGATGTAAATAAGAAAACAATTTCCAATCCAATTTCCTAATTAAAAATTTCAGGAGGTACCCCAAAAGAGCATTATTATATTTAGATTTTGTTCCACTGACTAGTTTTCAAAGAAGGTGGATTATGTGTTTTAAATGCTTCCATTATCTGGAAAATTAGTTATAACTATTTATTTTAATGAGATTTGATTTTTTAAATTTTCCTTCATCAATCATCCTATCCATGCAGAGCTAAATAACCAAGTTTTAAAAGTAAGCCTACTAAACTTATTAGATCAACACCACTCAGCCTTCAAATCTAATGCCCAAGCAATGATCCTTAAATAAAAAAGGAAGAAACTATAGGTTAGCTTATTCTAAGCAAATCCTGCCACTTTATAAACATTTTCACTTTCAAATTCCTTTGAATTTGAATTAAAAGATTTAATGTTCCTGATACTACTCAAAATTCAAAATTTTGAGAAAATTCTTTCAATAAAAAGAAAAACCATAAAACTTCTGTTCTGTGGCCTCACTCTGAGTTGCAGTGGGCAGATCACACTAAGCAAAATAAGCAGAGTATCTAGTTTCTGAGACAAAGATGAGCTGGTGGTCCCTGAGAAGTGGTGTTCCTGCTCAATGATCTCCGAGCCAAGCAGTGTGTAAGCAAGAATTTCTTTTTTAATTGAAGTACAGTTGACATACAATGTTTTATTAGTTTCAGGTGTCCAACATAATGATTTGACAATTCAACTCAGTGCTCATCACAATAAGTGTAGTCACCATCGGTCACCATACAACGTTATTATTTACTACTATTGACTACATTCTCTACACTGTACTTTTCATCTCTGTGTATAAGCAAGAACTGTTCATCAGCAAGATATTCTTGGTTCATAAGGGGTGACTCTGTAAACTCAGCTTTCAAAATTTAAACTACTGAAATACGAATGAAAAATAAGGCTACAATACCAAACAAAAAGCCCCCATTTTAAAAAATATAGCTTTTTAAATTCTAATTCCAAGACCATGATGAATTATATTTCTTTGAATTCAAATACGCAATGTCATGCTATTTGAACTAGAGATGTTCCTAACAAAATGATACAATAAAATGTAGTTTATAGGCAATTTCTATTCATAAGGAGAGCCTATTAGAAGCTGCATTAAAATTAAGTCATAATTATATTTATAAATGTTTTATATATGCAGTAATATTCCAAATCAGCTACCAACAAAAAAATGTTTAAAAATCAGAAGCCATCAAATAAAGTTAAATACAGAGTGAGAAAAGCAATCTTGGCCTATAGTTCCTGCTAATTAATTAGACTTTGGATGTAATATTTGATAAAAAAAAACCAAAAACCTAAGCTGAGAAACAATGGAAACTGCTATAGAATGTTATAGTAGACTATTTCCAAGGCTCTCTAAGTTTTTTACCTCTCCTTTCAAAGGAGAGAAGGGAGCCCTAGGATCAGGACAAGTATGCCTGCCTACATTAGCAGTTCCCAGGGGCCCAGCTGGCAGGAACTGTAACTGCAATTGGAAAGGGTTCGTTTACATTTGCTGTCCCTCCATCTCTTGAACACTCCCTCTGCACATTACTTGCCTAACCTGAGGCCTGATGGAGCTGCCTCAAAGCCTATGGTTATGAACCCAATCAGCTCCATTAATCACTGGACTCAAACCCAAAAATACATTAACTTCCATACCTTGTTGCCTAATACAGGAAAAAAAGGTATACTAATTAATCTCTGAATTTGTTTACTACTTAGTTCCCAAAATTCTCAGAAAGCCACGTTTCATTATACAAGGTAAATCCAGGTTCCTTTTGCCTCTGAAAATACAGGTCACATAAAACTCGAGATGTTGTTGAAGGCTGATTTGAACCATGGACAACTGATTTGCAATTCTTGTTTTCTGTGCTGCTCTGACATTCAAGACACATACCTGAGGGAGTGAGTGTTATAACCAGAGTCTGCTGTGTCACGTAACTCCAGGGGACCCCACTCACTTAGAATGTGATATGAAAGGTGTCCCTTGTAGTCAAAGACAGCAGGCAGCCCTGGTTATAAAACACAGGAGTTATTTTTAAATAGCTTTGACAAAGCAGTGGTGACCTACTTAGTCTTATATAAAACCTAGTAACAAATTAATGGGCTATACAAATTCTTCTGTTGAACAAAAA
Source organism: Potos flavus (assembly GCA_028534135.1). Lineage (NCBI taxonomy): Eukaryota > Metazoa > Chordata > Mammalia > Carnivora > Procyonidae > Potos > Potos flavus. The sequence goes on along the minus strand of CM052892.1, from coordinate 55,334,722 downwards.
TTGAATGCCTGAAGATACAAAAACGAAGTGTTTGTATCAGTTACTGTGTTCTAGAAATGTCCGTTGTAATTAGGATTGGTGGATATCAGACACATAAAATACACAAATCAGAGAGAACTTGGAAACCAGTAATCTATTTACTTTTTGTTTTTCTCTGAAATCACAACACACTCAAAGCAAGTCTGGATTTAGCACCTAATTACATAACTATCTCTTATTGTCCTCTGTTGTTCAAGTGGCTGTTCTCCCAACTCATTCAGAGAAACACTCAGATTCAGAAAAACTTTTCTGGTTTGGCATCATTCTAACATTAGTGGGGAAATGGGATATCTCTGACGTCATACACATCTTGGAAGATCTTTGTGGAAGAAGGCCTAGACTTCCTGGGAGCTATAGTTTTCAACTCAACACTAGGCACATCCCACGAATCACTTACCTTCTTTACTGCATGAAAACAGTCGAGAAGTGTAATGTAGAAATTGCAACTTCCATAGGCAGCATCTCTGAAATCCCAAAAGTATTGAAATACATAGCTCAGTTAATTTAATTTTCTGTAGTACACTTGCCTCAAGACAGAGCTGACTAGAATTTAAAATCAAACCACAAACTCAGGACCAGGGCCAAAAAATATATGTGTGTACACACACACACACACACACACACACACACACACACACACACACAGATATATATACAGCCTTTTGGTTAATTAAGTCAAGGATAAGTCACTGTCACAAATTTCACTTCAGTTTCTACAAATTCCAGTAGATACTGTTTTATAGATGTGGATTAATAATGACCACTTCTAAATTTCAAATGATCTCCCAAGATAATTTCTGGCCTTGATGGCTAGGCTTCCAAAGTTTCTTCTTGAATTCTAATCAATAATATGTTCCCCCCACCACAAAAGGGCAAGGCATTGCATTTTTTCTTCAAACTGGAAAATACCATATTAAACTGTTACCAGGAAAGACTTCCTTTTGATTCTGTATTTACACATATATGCGTGCCAAGTGTAAGTATGTATTGTAGGTACATATCCATCCATGTAGAAAATAATATTGGGAAATCAAGGTAATATGAAATACTAGATGCGAGTTAAAAAGCAGTCTGCTCTTCTCATTATGCTTTCACAGTCTTTAACAAGTTAAATGAATAACTTCTTTCTGATTCTTAGAAGATTAGGGTACCAAGAAAACCACAGGAACTAATGGGTCAACCACCTTTGGTACTCCTGCACAAGTGTTTAAATTAGTTTAAAGGCAGCTCCGCCCAATACCGCATCAACAGCTATCAGTAATCTTACCACAAATCTCTTAATGTCAGTTAAGAATCTGTCCAGAAAAATAAGGCCATCCTCCACTCTCACCTGCTTCTCCTTTCCAGCTACCCTGAGCTGAAAATGTTTGGAATTAGGCAAGATAAAAATTAAGTGAATTGTGATCATTCTAGAAATGCCAAACAACTGTGACTCTCTGAACGGTCCTTATTTGGTCCCTTGGTGGAACCAGGCTGCTACTGAAGCCATCATTATTAATTACCTGCCTTGGTTGGGTTTTCACATTATAATATTGCTTAATTGAAAAATTAAACAGTACATTTTAAATTTTCAACTTATATAAACCTTTAGAATATTACACTTTTAGGGGCACCTGGGTGGCTCAGTGGGTTAAAGCCTCTGCCTTCAGCTCAGGTCATGATCTCAGGGCCCTGGGATCGAGGCCCGCATCGGGCTCTCTGCTCAGCAGGGAGCCTGCTTCCCCCTCTCTCTCTGCCTGCCTCTCTGCCTACTTGTGATCTCTCTCTCTGTCAAATAAAATAAATAAAATCTTTAAAAAAAAAAAAGAATATACACTTTTATAGCAACATGAATAAGGAGGAAAGGACATCCTTTTTACTTAAAGTAGTTTTAGACTGCCTGAATTGGTTAGAATTACGGAAGTAGGGGCGCCTGGGTGGCTCAGTGGGTTAAAGCCTCTGCCTTCGGCTCAGGTCATGATCTCAGGGTCCTGGGATCGAGCCCCGCATCGGGCTCTCTGCTCAGCGGGGAGCCTGCTTCCCCCTCTCTCTCTGCCTACTTGTGATCTCTCTCTCTCTCTCTCTCTGTCAAATAAATAAATAAATAAATCTAAAAAAAAAAGAATTACAGAGGTAAGTTATATGTTAGCCTTCATAGGACTGCACACAAAGTCTTAAAACATGCCACTTTTTCCTATAAGCTTCTGAATTTAAAAAGCTGCTCTTCTAAAAGCTAGAAAAGCTCTCTACACAGCTTAGAAAATGATTTTACCAATTGTTTATTGGCAATATTCAGAAAGAAGAAAAATGAAATGACCCACAGTAGTTCTCAGTGCGGTCCCTGGTCAAGCAGCATAACCATCACCCGATTTTGTTAGAAATGCCAATTCCCAGGCTCCACCTCAAACCTACTGAGTCAGAAGTTCTATGGGTGGGCCAGGTAATTTTTGTTCTAATAGGTCCTCCAAGTGATTGTGATGTACGCTCAAGTTTAAGAACCACTGACCTATAGAATCAACACAAAACATATGTTTTGTGGGAATACTTTTTTCAAGGAATAAAGAACATCTTTAGAAAGAGAACCTATGGTAGCGAATTGAAGTAATGTAGCCTAAACCAAACTCAAAATTGTCAGTGGAGAGACGCCTGGGTGGTTCAGTCAGTTAAGCGGCTGACTCTTGATTTTGGCTCAGGTCATGATCTCAGGGTTCTGGGACTAAGGCCCATGTCAAGTTCCTTGCTCAGTGTGGAGTCTGCTTGAGATTCTCTGCCACTCCCTCTGCCCCTCCCCCTGCTTGCATGTGCTCTCTCAAATAAGTAAATAAGTATTTTTTAAAAAATTATCAGTGGAAATACAGTAAACTCTCAAATTACATCCCCATTTTTTAACCATGTCTCCTCAGTTACTTTTATTATCTTCTTAACCTACTGATAATTCTTCCTCAGTCAAGTTAAAGGCATGTTGATTCAGTCTCTGTGATAACTGGAAACAATTATTCAATGCATATTTTTTGAGAACCTACAATGGGCCAAGCCCTGCTCTAGTCAATGACGATTCCACAAGCTTTAATCTGGGCTCAGCTTAAGTTCTGCCTCATACATCATATTACATGAATAGACAACAAAAATCTTTTTTATTCATTCATGTTTATTTCTTAATACCTCCAACTTTAAAAACACCCATACATCCTTCCTTCTACCCAAGCAATCAGGTTTCCTCAAAACAGCAGAATAGTAGTTATGAATCTGGATGTAAGGCTAGGGCAGGGGAGACAGGGGACTTGTCACTAAGATCATTTAACAAACTTAGAACAGTGGGCACCTGGGTGGCTCAATCTGTTAAGCAACTGTCTTCAGCTCGGGTTGTGATCTCAGGGTTCTGGGATTGAGTCCCGCATCGGGCTCCTCTGCTCAGCAGGGAACCTGCTTTTCCCTCTGCCTGTAGCTCCCCCTGCTTGTGCTCTCTTTCTCTCTGACAGGAAAGGAAAGGAAAAGGAAAGGAAAGGAAAAGGAAAAGAAAAGGACAGGAAGAGGAGAGGAAAGGAAAGGAAAGGAAAGGAAAGGAAAGAAAAAAAAGAAAGAAAAGAAAAAAAAGAAAACAAAACTTAGAAAAGCAAAGGAGCAGGTACCTGGCCAGCTCAGTTGGTGGAGTATACGACTCTTGATCTTTGGGGTTGTGCATTCAAGCCCCAAGCTCGGTGTGGAGATTACATAAAATTAAATCTTTTAAATAAATAAATATATAAGGCAGATGAGAATCAATGAAAGAGTATTGCTGAGAAACTGCAAAACAAGGTCAAATACTAGTTTTAAGAGTAACAGTTTTTGCAGCAGCTTGTATGCGTAATAGCCAAAAACTGCAAATAATGCAAGAATCCACCAAAAGGACCAAGGGCCAATAAACTGTGATATGTTCATAGAATGGAATGCTACAAAAGCAGTAAAAAAAAGGATGAACTACTGATACTTGCCACAACATGGATAAATCTCACAGGCATTATGTATTTAAAAAGCTAGGTCCCAACCCTCCATAATGCCTACTGTAGGACTCCATTCATATGAAGTTGAAAGGCATGAAAAACTGATGTGGTAGAAGTCACAGTAGTGGTTAGTTGGGGGGTGGTTATTGACTAGAAAGGGGCTGAAGGTAATCCTTAGGAATGCTGGCAGTCTTCTGTACCTGGAACTGGATGGTAGTTACATATCCATATGAGATTAGTAAATTTCTTTTAATTATATTAAGATATACATTAATTGAAAAAAAAAAAACACCCAGAAATAAGAATGTCCAATAAATGCTAGCTAAGGACAAGCATTATACTAGGTGTTTTATATGCAGGATGTTACTTAATCCTCATACCCCATTAGGGAGATCCTATTGTTATTCTCACTTATGGACTAGGAGACCAAAGCTCACATATGTAAATAGCCACAGAGATGTTAGTGGCAGAACTGAGGGTCAAACTCTCCTTGGTCTGAAGTCAATAATCAAGCTATAAAAACTATACAATACTATCTACCAAGAAAACAGAAAGCAGAGGTCCCCCTTTCCCCCCAAAAAAATCAACTAAGAAGCAAAGGAGTATCACAGGTAATACCAAAGAACAGCAGTATATGCTCTTCCTAACAATGATAATCATAAGGTATCAAGAAAATACTGAACTACATTTTATACTATATTTTCATTTAGATGGCAGAAAAATATCAATATAATCCATTAAGAAATCATGTATATGTATATACAAACATGTAAACTCAGTGGTTAAAGAACTATATCTAAGTTGAATTAAATTTTTTTTTCAAGATTTTATTCACTTATTTGACAGAGAGAGAGATCACAAGTAGGCAGAGAGGCAGGCAGAGGGAGAGGGAGAAGCAGGCTCCCTGCTGAGCAGAGAGCCCAATGCGGGGCTCAATCCCAGGACCCTGAGATCATGACCTGAGGCGAAGGCAGAGGCTAAATCCACTGAGCCACCCAGGCGTCCCTAAGTTGAATTAAATCTAATTAAATATTGCTATGGAGCATAAAACGTTTAACTGCAAATGAATGCTATTCTTGTTAACAGCTATATTTATACTGTGAACTTAAAGTGCATATATTTACTCTATGCACTTAAAGTGGCAAGGATAAAAGACTGTAGAGCAATTTCTTTCAAAATATTATCATGCTTAAAAAAATTATCAAAGTTTTATTAATTCTAATAGACTTACTTTCTAATTAGTAAGTTCAACAGAACAGTAAAATGTGGTGAAGCACCAGATTTTTAAATCTGTATATGCTGATACTTTTGTAAAATGCAGTAAGTATAAAATACGATAGTATTGTATTACATACCCAAAAATAACACAATAACTTCTGTAAATAAAAATACTTTCTATTTAATGAAAATATAGAAATATTTTGCACTTTTTTATTTACAAATGAAAATGAATTACTAGAAAAATAGAAAAAACAATCAAATACAAGGCCAAATTCTTCTAATATTTGATTCCACAGACATTAAAATACTCTATTATTTAAAAGTCTCTAAAATCTTACTTGCAATTCCTATACTTGTCACAGCTGGTAACAAAACGTTCACAGACTGACACTAATTCACAGGCTATACTTGGAGAACCAATACTTTAGATACATCAAATTTCTGGCATCTAGGCCTACAAAGACTGAAATTTTACAAACTTGAGCTGTTTCTAGCTAAGTCCTGTTTTTTAGAGAATTACTACCTTTACTCCTGGGACCAGAAGTAACTAACTTCAATTCTCAGTGCCAAACTTCAGTAATTTTAAACACAGGTATGGCAAAAAGCAACATTTATTCTATTTTGGCCTTTGCATTTAAATTAATGCAAATTCTCTTTTACATCAACAGCGTTCCAGGGATCCTTATTTGGATTATGTGAAATGTGTGTGCTTGTTCTATTTCAGGACCTTATGTTATAAACTTTAAGAATGGCACTATTATAATGGAATACCAATAGAAAGAACTCTACAACAAAATTAACACGGTATACCAATGTTCCTGTGACTCATAGACCACAGACAAGCATTTCTTCTAAAGGAAGTATACAGTTGCTCTTATAGTACACGCTGAGAAGAAAAGTAGAGCACTCTCCAGTTTAGAAAATAATCTTCATCTCTTCTTACCCACCTCAAATAACAGAAGACCTAACATAAATCCCTCCACTAGAAAGAAAGATGGTAGTACTCAGTTCAAAGAAATTCTTTTAATTTGCTAAATCACTTAATATACAGTCTTCAGTGCAATATAAAACTGAAACGAATATCTATTTCATGGAGTAAGTCCATGGACAATCCTACAGTTACTGAAGAAGATTCTGCCTAAGGTCAATGGGAGACCCATCCCAAAGCTTGTCCACAATGAAGTCAAATTCACAATCTTATGTTTTAAAAGCGAGGCCATCCCTTCAACATCAGGCATTCAAGGTATATGCAACAATACTAAAACTACTAACTAACTTATGAGTGGAAGAACAATGCAGTACTTGAAATTATCAACACAGTATGCAATCCGTAAAATTGTTTCACGTGTTTATTACATGTTAAGTGCCATACAATATTTCGATTACGTAGCTAAGTCAAGGATTTTGAGAAACAAGTAGAGAAACTTTTAGAACTTAAAGAAGAACAGAAGCTTTTTCAAAATAGCTTCAACACAATCACCTGGTAAGTTTGAGATGAGGATGAGGCTACCATCCGTTTACACAAGGACATTACTTCTATACCACCTCTTGACACAGCCATTTGGTTTTTCTAGTAGTGGTGCTACATGAGCAACCTCACCCACTATCTCTGCTGGCGTATTGCTAAGACAAAGATGTTCCTTTATGCAACTGAAATTAACTCCTGCTTATCAGGAAAACTTATTTCTTAACTCTTCAGGACCCAAACTCCTCAGTGGTAGCTCTGAGTACTGTAATTTCAGGACTGTCATCTGATTGCAAAGTATAGTTTCCATGAGTGGCAGAGGTTCTCACATAGAAGTGATTCACTGCCACGAGGGACATCTGGCAATGTCTAGAGACATTTTGGTTTCCACAATTAATTTCGTGGAGGTGGAGGTGTTACTGGGAACTAGTAGGCAGAAGCCGGAGATGCTGTTAAACATCCTACAATACACAGGACAGCCCCCACAACAAAATGTCAATAGTGTCACCGTTGAGCAACCTAGGTCTACGGTGCTATTTGTACCCACTCTAAAATGACGATTTACCAGGTCTCGCCCCCACCCTCCTGCCCAGAAACAACTACAAGATATTTCTGGCAAGGGCCTGAATCTGCCAGGTCATTCTTATATTTACCTGAAAGGGATATAGGATGTATCTCCACACATTAATATTCTATATGCTTCTTCTGGAGCTCTCCCCAAATATATAACCTACATTTGAAAAGAGAAGAAAAAGGCAGTTTATTTCTAAATGAAGATACAGTGCTGTCACTGCGAAGTTTTGTACGATTCCTCTCCAATTAACTGAGCCTGGTTCTCCAGCCTTTCCAAGGATCCTGAGTCACCCAGTACCCCACCAGTGAATTCCTTCTTTCCTTAAATCTGCCATAGCTAGTTTCTGTTGCTTGCAGCAAAAGCATTGAACAAACAACTTCTCAACAACCTTTGTGGTAACAAGTATAGCATTTTTAAAACAGATTTTCTAAATCAGGACATTAGACTGAACACATGCTTTTAACCTCATCTCCTTCCTGAAAATCCACTGAAATGACCATAGAGAAGAGTGTGGGGGATGAGGCTGGGAAATGGACTGAGACTGGGGAAAAGATGGAGAAGGACATAAAGGCAGAGCGAGACTTTGATTAACTCTATTCATTTAGATTTAACTACTTACAATACTGTACAGGTTTCCTATAAAACTGCATTTGCTTCCCATTTTCATTGGCTTCTTTTATCCTCAGAACTACATTACACTTCCATCTTTATCTGGTAGAGCTATTTCAAGTAGATTCTTTAGCATTTTGGGTTCTCCATTGGTATTCCTTGCATTTCCAATAGTTTCTTGTTCTCTGCCCTGACATTTACTGACTATGTATATGATTTGGGGGGGGGGGGGGAATAGTTCCTTTCCCTTGATAATTCATACATGTTGTTCCACTGTCTTCTCAGTTCTAGAGATGCAGAGTATTTTACTAGCCTCATTCTCTACTCCTCTCTTGTACAAGTTAACCTGTTCTAGAAACTTGGAATTCGAGGGGCATCTGGGCGGCTCAGTTGACTAAGCGCCTGCCTTCGGCTTAGGTCATGATCCCAGGGTCCTGGAATCGAGCTCCGTATTGGGCTCCCTCCTCATCTGGGAGCCTGCTTCTGAGCCCTCTCCTCCTAGTTCCTGCTCTCTCTCGCTATCTCTGTCTCTCTTTCTCAAATAAATAAATAAAATCTTAAAAAAAAAGAAAGAAAGAAAGAAAGAAACTTGGGAGTTCGAAAATTTCACTGGCGTTCCTCTAAGTAAGTCATCCTCAATCTCCAATGAAGTTTGCCTGACCCTCATTCAATCTGAAGGCACAAGTCTTCTTCCAACTCAGAATCTTCCTACAGGGCAGGGCATTTTCAGCTCATACATGGGAGGATGGGGAGGTGGCCACGAGCATTAGATTTGGTACATATATTATTACATAAATTAGATTCAATACTACAGCTTACTTTGGGATAATATACTTCAAATTCTGACCAGAAAAAAGAAATCACTAAAGGGGCGCCCGGGTGGCTCAGTCGGTTAAGTGTCCGACCCTTGATTTCAGTCCAGGTCATGATCTCAGGGTTGTGGGACTGAGTCCCGTGTTAAGCTCCACACTCGGTGGGGAGTTTGCTTGAGATTCCCTCCTTCTGTCCCTCTCATGCATGCTCTCTAAAATAAATAAATAAATCTTTTAAAAAAATCACTAAATTATATATATATACTAAATTATAAACTATAATATATACTATAGTATTATATACTATATCTACTATACATATATATACTAGTATATACTATACACTAAATTATAAACTTTTTATCTCCATTACTTACACATGTGAGCTGTTTCCTCAACCTAACTGTGAGCTCTCTGAAGTGAGGACCCATGTCTTAGGTTTCACTTTAAATTCTTGGTTCATATACTATATATGGACTCTGATTCAATGTTTAATTCACTGAACCTAAATTCTTAAATCTTAAGCTTTAAAAAATCTTTGGATTAAGAGAAATTATAAAATCACAGATCCAACAAGGATCTTTGAAACTTTGAGAAGGACATGTCCCAAAACTGGTTGTAACAGTTGATTCAGCTTCCAGAGAGCATTTTACCAATTTTCTGTTTCAAGAATCATAAATGGAACTTTTTCTCAATGTCTAGGCTGTTTCTCAATATGGTTTTTATCTCACTTACTCTTAAAAAAAATACAAAACTTTAACTATACAGAAATCTAACGTTTATCTATGGCAGCATACAAATCCACAAAAAAAGTATAAGAAAGAATAATTGATTCCAAGAATAAGGAAATGCTTTGTTACCTCGTACCTAATACAAATTTTCAAGTACAGTTATTTGTGACTCATATAAGATTGCAATTTATCATGAATTAACCATAAAATAATCTATTATAATCTCAGTCATCATTTTTGTCTATTTGTCTTTTAAGCATCAACTTATTACATGACTTTCTATTTTATTACTATTTATTTGGAAAAATAGCATAATTCTTTTAGGAAAAATTTAAAAATTTTTTTAAATCCAACCCTCCCCCCTTTTCAAATTTCCTCATTCTCTTCTAGTCTCCAACATGTTTTCTTTCTCCTCTTAAGGTTTACTGTATAACACTAGTAAAGTCTTTTCTCCATTCTATTTTAGGACTTACTAGTTGATAGACTAGTAGAGGTCCAGAGACCTCTTTCAGATTCTCCCTAAATTTCTAGTAAGGCCTTCTCTCCAATTATATAAATTTTTCCTTAAGCACCAGGTTAAAGATAATTCCTCTTACTCAAGATTCCAGTTCTTTGGTTTCTTCAATTACTAAAACTGCAATTAGGTATTATTTCCTTCTAACCTTCAAGACAAAAATAGTCTCTAATACATTAAATAACTGTGGTTTGGAATTATGCCTTGGAACACATGTTCAATCCAAAGAACACGAGAGCAATGTAACATTTTCTCCTTTGGGGGAATAAAACCTAAATCCCTAGTAATGAACTTTAAAGAAATGTTATTTCTAAATTCAGTTGGGGAATGCTTGTACATAAGGTACATAAGTAAATGATACTGGGTATAATTAGATAAGCTGAAGGAAATTTATAGACTCAGAATAAATCTATTTTATCATGCTATAGTCTGAATGTTTGTGTGCCCCACCTTGCAAATTCCTATGTTGAAATCCTAACCCCCAAAAGGTGATGGTATTAGTAGATGGGGCCTTTGGGAAATGGTTAGCCATAAGGGTGGAGCCATCATGAATGGGATCAGTGCCTTATAAAAGAGGATCTAGAGAGATCCTTAGCCCCTTCCACCATGTAAGAGCCCTCACCAGACCATGCTGACATACCCTGATCTCAGAACTCCCAGCCTCCATAACTGTGGGCAGTAAATTTCTGTGTGTTTATAAGCCTCCCAGTCTCTGGCAGTTCGTTACAGCTACCCAAAAGGACTAAGACACATAACTATCAAGGAATTATTTGCTAGCAATCTATCATTTTTCACTGTATACCCATCCATCTTCCCTAGTCAAAAGGCCCCCTGCCATATAAAATTATTTTAAATTGAAGAAAAACCCTATAAATGACTCCTATATAAACACAAATCCTCAAATTTGTAAATTCTAAATCAATGCAATTTTGTAATCTGTCACTGTGTTCCTGGCAATTTTGGAAGCTAGGTCCTTCTCAAATTCCTTTGGTATACTTTCATGAGAAGCTATGTACAAATATAGAATGGTCATTCTAATTCCAACTGCTGTCCAAAAATAGGAAGCAACAAATGAGGAACAAGAGAGATACTAAACAGCTGTGGTAGCCAGCTTCTAAAACAGCCCTCATGATGCTCATCTCCTGGTATTTCTACCCTCCCAGGCAGCCCCCTCTCACAATGAATAGGGCACCCATGTGTAAACAATGCATAAATGGCAGAGTATGACTTCTGAGGCTAACTCATAAATGACACTGTGGCTTCTGCCATGAATTCCTCACTCTAGGTACCTCAAGGTCTCATTCAGGGCACTTGCATAGCCTGCGTGGCAAGGAACAGAAGCCTTGTGCTAATAACTAGTGTAAAACGGCCAGGGGTGTGAATGGACCATGTTTTAGCAGTGTACCCTCCAGCCCCAGGCAAGCCTTCAGATGACTGCAGCCCAGTTGGGTAATTTGTCAGGCAGCAAAAGGTAACAGAGTAGCACAATAAACAGTGAAAAAGGAAATGATCACTTCAGTTTGTTAAAAGTGGATAAATAAGCAAATAGATGATAAGTACAGAGATGTAAACGTAAGCAGGACCCATGGGGGCTTAGAAAGCATCGGGAGGAAAAGCCTGTCGTCACCTCTCTCTGAGGTAGGTAATCTCTCTGAAGAAGCAAAGGGCAATCTCACAGGATGAATAAAATATCGAGGAAAAAATACCTGAGAAGTCAACAGTGCTTTTTGAAGTCATAGTATAAAGATCTTTTTTGCTGAATAATACCATAGCCATTTCTAGGACTTCCACACTCCCATTTTTTTAAATTATCATCTGCCTGCCCCAGTCCCTGTGACGACTGGTAATCCTGGACTACTGATCTGTGTTTTAAAATCTGGGAGGGGCTCAATCAGTGGTGAATGAAATCAGGGGACTGAAAGAAAAGAATTACAGCCTGATCATTCAGTTTCAATCCTGACAATTCAGGCCTCAAATAATAAAACCCAATCATTTAGACACATACTTCTTATTTCTATTCTTACATACATCATTTTGAAGCTTAAGCTATGTACTCAGAGAGCCTTTGGTACGGTTTTAAAAACCAAAACATTACACAAATCATCTGGAGAATGAAGAATAACAAAGGGCATTTAAATTCCACAACAAATGTGGCAGCCTGATAAGCCAGTAAACCATTTTCAAATATTTTTCACGGAGAAACGTCACAATGTTTCCAGTATTAACTATTTTCACTTCAACCAGATGACATAATCTTTTCTATGCCAAGACTTTAATGATCTTTCTTAAAAAAATTACTCTCCAGATTAACACAGAATGTTTATGAATCAATGCAAGTTGGAAACAAGCTTAAAGATCCAACTGCTGAATAAAAAAGGTGAGTAGGGACAAGACTATATACAATAAACAATTTTATATGATAAAATAAATAAAGTAAAATCACTTTCACAGCTCCTGCACTAATAAAAAAAATCCTAATCACTTTTTAAAAAAATCAGACAGCCTTATATTTCAATAGTTTTAACTTTTCAGTTATTTATATGTATATAGATATATATAGTAGATTGGTAGAATGATCCTTGATTTAGATAAAGGGAAACTGCAAGTTTGGCAGAGCAATCATGTATCTAACCAAGGCCAGACAGCTAATAAATGTGAGGGAATTGGCCCTGGGTATTAGTGTACATGGTTATATTATGTGGGTAGTAGGGATATTTTTTTAAAACAAAGCAAAAATCTTAATTTTTTTTTTTTGCGTGAAACCTCCTCATTTTTAAACATTGGCAAAAAACAAGTAAACTACTATTTATAAATACTGTTACATAGAGCTAGCAGGCCACTACTTTTCAACCTGTGATAGATAGTCGCTGGTCACCCAAAATCCCACTGCTTGTTACTGGATGGAAGAGGGCCTACTGCTCAGGCCTTATTTATAGACAAGAAACCATACTATCTAAAACAAGTACTGAAACAAGGATAGGATCCAAAATTTCAGAGAGCTTAAAAGATCTACAATCAAAGCTCATAACAGAGAGTCATTTCCCTTCACTCTTTCCCCAAATTAATACCACCTTGCAAGTGTCACAGGCGGCTGTAATACGAGTGGTCAAGCTCACTAGGGCAAGAAAGGAAGTGAGGCTGTGATCAACTGTGATGCCTCCAGCTACCTCCACCACATGGCCTCTTGCTCTGGCCCATGCCGTCCCCTTCTGGGCACACCTCACACTAACCAGCTCCTGTTTGCTAACAGCAGCCTGTTGCTATTTGCCCTGCCTGTCACAGACACCCAGAAAGGTGTCTGTCAGGTGATAAGTATTTACAAAGACTTAGGCCGTCCCACCTGATTTTATCCTCTAGTCTTTGCTGCCCCATCTAGACTGCTATTTGCTGAACTGGATTCTTTCCTACTGCTTTCAGATCCTCTCCTCTCTGCTCCTTTGGCTTAACTTCTCATCTGATCCCTTCACCCTGGAGCCACCTTAACCCAGCATTGACTACTCTGGGTCCAAAATAATTAAATCCTTAAGGAAAAGTAGACCACAAGTTCAAAAGATCATCATTAAAGAACAAATTAAGTCCCTGAGCTCTTAGCATGGAAGTAATCTCAAATTCAACACGATTTAGGATTCTACTCACAGACTGCTGAATTCATAAAATCCTATAACTTAATTAGTATCGTAATTTTCAATGTAAATGTTTATACAAGGTAAGCCATCCTAAAGGTTATAAAATTTGCTTAGAATTAAAACATACTACTACAGAGTGATAAATTCTGAACAAGGAATCTATATGTTAGCAACATTAGCTCTCCCAATCTATTAAACATTAAAGGAAAGCATATTTGCAAGCTATATACCAAGTTTGCTTGCGTCAATTATTTTACACTCACCATACTTTAACCACAAGAAAATGTTAGAAACGGTGGTTAAATTCCCAGGCTAGCCCTCAAAAGTACAATTACCTATACAAGAGCTGAATACTATATATCTGCAGAAAAATATAACCACCGGGGCAACAAGATATAAAGAAAGTTGATAACCAATAAGATACAATGGCATCTTTCTTGTTTTTTAATATATAAAGTAGATTTAAGGTATGATAATAGTGGAAAGAAGCAGGAAAAATAAAGAAAAAGACATTTAGTGAATGCTTAATTTGTGCCAGATACTCTACATAAATTGAAAATACAGGCGGCTCAGTGCCTTCTTCCAAAAAATTGTTTTAAAACTAGAAATTAAAGTTTATACCCACTAGTATAATGCACTACCACTTCTGTTACAAACTATACACATAAAAAATTACATAGTAAGAGAGAGATAAAGTGATAATTATTTCTTAAATGATTATATAGAGTAATTGTGCTTTAAAGAACCTCTGTTCACTATAATGTTAATAAATTAAAGTTAATGCTTCATTTTTTAAATATCTTGATTTAAAAGCCTAGTTGTGAGTTCAGCTATTTTTTTGTTGTTGGTTAAAAAAAACTTTATGGAAGTATAATTTACAATCAATAAAAACATCTTAAATATACAGGTCAATGGATTTCAACAACTGTCCACAGCTGTATAACCATGACACAATCCAGGTATCCATCACCCCAAAGGTTCTCCTGTGCATCTTCCCACTTAATCCCAAATGTCTCCCTCCTCCCCATTAAGTCTGAGGCAACCACTGATATGCCTTCTGTCACTGTGGACTAGACATCTTTCCAAGAGCTTCATATAAATAAAATCATGTACAGCTGTTTCAATTCTTGATGTTAATGGGTGCTGTAACTTAAAAAGAGACTTTCCAGTGATAAGTAAATGCAAATGCAGGAATGATTACACTCATTTTCTTTCATCCCGTCCAGCAATGATGGACATTTGGTTAGTAAATTCTTTTTTTTTTTTTTTAAGATTTTATTTATTTATTTGACAGAGAGATCACAAGTAGGCAGAGAGGCAGGCAGAGAGAGAGGGAGAAGCAGGCTCCCCGCTGAGCAGAGAGTCCGATGCGGGGCTCGATCCCAGGACCCTGAGATCATGACCTGAGCCGAAGGCAGAGGCTTAACCCACTGAGCCACCCAGGTGCCCCTGGTTAGTAAATTCTTATCATCCCAAATGCTAATCAGATGTTGTTAAAAACTAACGGGAAAAGTGCTGCACATTTTTAAAATGTTTAGCAAATAAGTTTAGAATCCACTGAAACATTATTTAGATGATTTTAAAGTGGGTTATAACATTTTGTTTTGTGGCTATTAATATAACACTTGACTTTGAAAACTATGTCCTTAAAGGGAAAAGACCATTCATTCTGCCTTTTCAGTAGGAAATTGGTTTCAGGATAACCAAATTGGTTTCAGCCTCAACTGGGGAGGGGAAACTCAATTCCCATAAAAGAAAGTCAACTAACAAATGCAGGATGAATAAAATAATTAGAAATTATGGTTTTACTGAAGCTGTAATAAAATTATTGATTGAGACAAGTACTACTAATTGCTTAGAACACTAGATGCATGGTTGATGGGGAACTGAACATACACATAGTTCCAAAATAACACCATATGGAATCCATTAAATCATAAAGGAGAAAATCATACATTGAAGGAATTTGATGGTTAGCACCGAATCCAGTGGTCATTTTTAGCATCCTTAATGGTAATTTAGGCATTATATGTTTTCTAATATAGCACAACATATGCAACTAATGCAGGAGCCTATAGATTTAACTTCTAGTTCACAAGACATACAGAGAATGGAGAAACAAGTTAAAAAATACCACAAGGAAGAAACCAGAGAAATTCAAAAGATGGAACACTCCATAAGGGGTCTGGTCTCTTCTATACATCAGTGTTAGCAAAACAGACCATACATGTGTCAGAGAGACTAAGGGCACAACAATCACACACATGTATGGTCCTGGATTGGGTATTGCTTTGGACGTTGTGGATCAACGGAGGAAATATGAATATAATCCAGGTAAGTATGTACTAAAATGGAAGAACGGGCCACTGACTGAGAAAAACAGGTGATAAAACTGTCCTGGTGAACTTTATGGTATATTACACACACATAGGCACATGTTCTGCTTTTATAAATACAAAAGGGGGTTCTTTTTAAGGAAAGTTTTCTAAATCTCTCAAGGGTATAAATATGGGTTTTGACATGACATTCTTCACAACAAAATGACAAAACAAAGTTTCAAACTTTTATTTTCAAAACACTCTCTTCACTATCATGAATTGTTTTTGAAAGGCACTAGCTTTTCCACTTAAAATTTCACCTCTACTTCAAATGACAGGTTAAATACCACTATCCCCCAAATCTGGCTAGGTAATCACCACTGACTTGTCACAACAGAGTAAACTTACCACTTCATAAAATGATGTGATGCACTTATCTTTTCGTAAAAAGAAAAACTCAGATATCTTCTATATTTTTCAACTCTTCTACAGTGAGTGAGTGTACAAAAGATTTTTACTTTCACCTAATGTGTTAACAAAGCTCCTACCATTTCAGATAGTTACTGAAACCATTTATCAGGCCACATAAAGTGCAATACTTGGAAATACACACATCAAAGACAAATGAATAGTTAAGCCAATAATCTCACTTCTGCCACACGTAGCACCTGACCATCTGACAAAAGGGACTAACAGAGCATGAGCATATCAACCCTGTTTCAATAGCTGAGTATTCTGACTATTTGCAAAACCGAAACTCCTGTTTTTAAGACAAAAAAATAAATAGAAGGACTGACACTTTATTCAAGCCTCCTCTACACTCCATATTAGGTCCTTTTGAACACACGAAGATGGAGACGGCATTCCTTTCAGAGTATAAAAGGATGGATAGAGAGTCAGTCTATTCGGAATACTTCCTTCCCAACAGTTCTTCCTCCAGATTTTTTGTTCTAACATTACCACACCATCTTCCAGATCGATCACTAAAAAGCATTACTATTTCCAAAATTCCTCAATAACTCCAGAAAAGATTATCGAGGCTGCAAACGAATTTTTAGGAAACTCTCACTCTTTCTAAAAATCTTTATTCAGAGAATTCGACAGACTTCAACCAGATCAAATCCTCACCTCAAATCCATCAAATTCACACTTGATGTTTAATCTTTTGAGGTATCTATATTATATCTTGACACTCCTTTGCTACTATTGATAAATTTCCTTTTCTGGGGGTGCCTGGGTGGCTTAGTTGATTAAGCGTCTGCCTTTGACTCAGGTCACGATCCCAGAGTCCTAGAATTGAGCCTGGAGCCCACAATCGGGCTCCCTGATCAGCAGGGAGCCTGCTTCTCCCTCTCCCTCAGCACTCCCCCACCCCCCAACTCGTGCTCTCGCACACTGTAATAAACAAAATCTTTAAAAATTAATTAATTAATTAATTAATTTCCTTTTCTTAGAAGTTTTTCTCCTGTTTTCTCACCTAGCATCATTTCAACTCCAAGCTCCTATTTTAGCCAACCAGTCACGGCTGCAAAGGCTTTTGCTACAGCCAAGAACTATAATCCTCCTGCCAAGCTGGCCTACTCAGCAGAGGAATGAACTCAAGTGAATGTCTAAATTGCTTACCTGGCACTTTCCTAACCAAGCAAATCTGTGCTAATCTGAGAGCATAAAATCCTGAAAGGATTTCTAACTCTAAATATGTTAAATATAGAAAAATAAACTTCTACCTGCCAAAATGCAACCATAAACAAAGTCAAAAGGCCAACACCAAACTTAGAACAAATATGACAACAAATTTTCAGTAAATATGCCAAGGGGTCACTGTTTTATCAGTGGCAGTAAAAAACAACAGCAATAAGATTTTTAAAAAGAGATTTCTTATTTATAAAATTATCAAGCACTTTGTTTTTAACAAAACCCTTGGTTCCCACCATACTCACAGCCACCCTCTCCAGGGGTTCTTGACACTGAAGTCACCATGTCTTCATGGCATGGTGACTTCAGAAGTCATGTCACTTCAGGGCTCCCTGAGACCCGCCCCCTGCCTCCACCATCTTGGGGACATCTGACCAGAGACAAATAAATGACTGACACAAGAGCAGCCCAGGCAGAGCTCTGTGGGTTCTATTCAGAAGCACATTGTCTTAAATGGAATGCCTTCAGCCATTTTCTCCTGGATAATGGAAAGACTTTTACTGTCACACTAAGGGCCCTATCTCCAGGGTTCCCTTTAATATTTTATAAACTCCAAGAATTCCAGCTGCATCCCTTTTTCTATAAAGCTGTCATGATTTATTCTAATCCACGGGGCTCCTCCTCTCCCCAGTGAGGGGCTAAGTAATGGCACCAAATGCCCCAGTTAAAAGAGCCACCTCTCCATACTCTTTTTCTTAACAACTTGCATAGGCTTTTTCGCCACTAAGAATTTTTGCTGCTAAGCACAATAAACACTACGAGAGATGAGGGAAAAAAACAAACAAAAGCAGCACATCTGGGTAAGTTTAGAAAGTCAAATTTTAGTAGACCTAATCTACAACCTGTGTTTCACACATTCAGAGATGGTTAAGAAAACTTAGCACTATCCCAGAAACATTTCTTCTGTGAGCACAAGATGAAAACAAAAGCAAAAAGGCCTTAATCGCATTTCCTAAGGTAAATCATTTACCTTAAACATAGAAAAGGAAATTACGAAAAGTTTAGGTGCAATTTCAGCCAATACCACCAACTTCTGGTTTAATCACTGTATATTCCAAATTATTAAACTATATACCAGAAAATAATTTCCAAAAGGAGGAAAGCATGACAGAGGCAAGTAGCAAGTTGGGGGAAGAAAAAACTTATCTAAAGAACTTCAAAAACAATCCCCTTATGGTGGATGGGAGTAGAAGACACATCCACTCACTATTCTTCTCCAGTGAACAGGCTAGCTAGCTTCCACACCAATAAACAAAAAGATAAGGGGGCACTATTCTGGAGGAGCCCTCAGCCTACTCTGGAAAAACTGTTGTAAGATACTCCTGCAGATGAACATACCAGGCAGTAATAAAATGTGCCTCTAAAAATAAAGATCTTCCATGATGCTTATAAATAAATGAAATGTATAACTCTTGTATAAACACTGGCTATTCCAAACCGTATTTTCCAATGATTCAAATAAACCTCGGGACACCTGGGTGGCTCAGTTAAGCCAGTTAAGCATCTGCCTTCAGCTCAGATCATGATCCCAGGGTCCTGGGATGGAGTCCCGCTTTGAGTTCCTTGCTTAGCAGGAAGTTTGCTTCTTCCTCTGCCTGCTACTCTCCCTGCTTGTGCTTGCACACGCTCGCTCTCTCTGACAGATAAATGAATAAAATCTTTAAAAAAAGACCTCTGAGTGTCTTATGTAACCTATATAGTATGTTAACTTTTTCCTACAACACTGACTCACTATGTCCTCATGCTAGATGTTCTCAAGAGAATGGAGAGAATCCACAAGAATAGACCTAAGAATCATACCTTAGTTAGGAAAAAATTGCCTAATTCAAATTATAAAGCACTCTTACCTCATGTGATGCACTTTGTTTTTCTAGAAAAAAAAATCAATTATTGGTCCTGACTGCACTTTCGCAACTTCACTAAATGGATCATGGGTTTATAAAAATACAGCTTTAGGGGCACCTGGGTGGCTCAGTGGGTTAAGCCTCTGCCTTCTGCTCAGGTCATGATATCAGGGTCCTGGGATAGAGCCCCACATCGGGCTCTCTGCTCAGCAGGGAGTCTGCTTCCTCCTCCCTCTCTGCCTGCCTCTCTGCCTACTTGTGATCGCTCTCTCTGTCTCTGTCAAATAAATAAATAAATAAATAAATAAATAAATAAATAAATCTTAAAAAACAAAACAAAACACAGCTTTGGGGGCATTATTTTCTAACCTTAAGTGCCATAACACATACTGTTGGCCAATTTTTTTAAAAAATAGGCTTTTTAAAGAGCAGTTTTAAGTTCAGAATAGCAAAGCTAAGTAAAAGGTACAGAAATCTTCCATATACCCTTTCCCCCAAATATGTACAGCCTTCCCTGCTGGTCAAATCTTTAAAAGCAAAACATGTTCCTTCTGGAAAGAAATCAAGATATTATCTTAGAAAAAGTAATTTCAAAATTCCAACTGCTATTTAAAGTACCGCTGTTGTATGCATTTTAACTAATATGTTAGGAAATCAGTTAAACACTTACCATATAACATCCAATAAGGAAAGCAGCATTCGCTTGTTTTCTCTGATCAGAGCCAGTAAAATGAATAATTTTCTTCCTCATCATTGTGATGGACTACATAAAATTAAACAGGTATTAGTATTTTCTCTTTAATTTCAAGTTTTCGAAAACTTCATTTTGTGATTAAGATAAATTCCAAATTTTACAATGTATAAGCATTCACCTTAGCAAGATCTTTAAAATGATTAACTTTGATGCCCCAAAATACCATGTACCTTCCCATAAAAGACATGTTCTTGGATTAGGATGAAAGTACAGTTCAAGAGTGGGGAGGAGCTTGGAGTATAAGCTCTGAAAGAATACACAAGATGCTGGAAAAGGCAGTGGGGGAGAGAGAGACTTTGCTTTCCATTTCCTGTTTTTGGCTTTAAATCAATTCCCAAAACCGTTATAATTAAAAGGATATATTAAAACAGGCAAAAATAATTCAGTCTGTTAGAAATCAAGATGATGAATGGGGTAAGAGGGCAGGCGGAGGGTGGAGCAGAGATAACAGAACAAAAGTGGGCTCTTATGTGGTGGTGCTAATGTTGTTCATGATTTGATGACCAAGATGATTACCTACATATATTCAGTTTGTGAAAATTCACTGAACTGTGCACTCAAGATGTGTACCTATTTCTGTACATACATTATACTTCAATAAAAAGTTAAATAAAAAGGGTATGGAATTTAAAAACCCAAAAAAGCACATGATTATAGTTAGCACCTCCTCACCTGGAGTTCACTAACGTGAGCAGAAACAGATTCAGGTAAGCATAAGGAAAAGGATATATTCAGTTCAAAAAGCACACATTTCTTGGTTTCTGTGAGTCAATGATGAACGTGTATAAATTTTCCTTTAGTTGTTTACATAGAGTAAGAGATCCAAGTTGATTTTAAAAAAACAAAGCCAAAACCCAACCAGCCATAGAGGAACACAAGCACAAGACACTTTAATTCAAACTCTCAACACACTTTCGTCACTAATTGAATAGGCAGTAACGTTTCCATCAGGTTGGGTGGTCAACACCCTGAAAGAAGTTGTTCTGGTAAATGACAAAAAGGTAAAAGAAGAAAAAAAGAAAAAAAAAAAGGGACCGGTATGCCAATATATTCTTGGTTGCGTCAAAGGATAAAAGGTGGAGTACAGGAAAGGAAAAAAAAAAAGTCTTTCAAAATTAAAGCAAAGAAACACGGGGTGGGGGGTGGGGGGAGGTGGCGGACACACTCAGGGAGGAAATTACTTTTAGCTTCCCAGCCCAGTATGAACAAAAGATCTGCCATTAGCAACTGGAAAAAAGGAGGAGGGTGTGGCCATAAATATACAAGGCCATAAATGCTTATATTCCTATTCAAGAGAAAAATAAAATCCAGAAAGAAGAGTCTCCCTCTCTACATAAATCTGTAGGGCAAACATATATAATACAAAAAAGAAAAGGCAATGCTACGACTTCCATTTTGCAAATTAGTAACTTTTTGACAGGTTCTTCTAACATTTATAATGGGGAATTTTAGGTTTGAGGCTCAAGGAAAAAAAAAATCTGCCTTACTCACTCATAAATTTGTAATACAATTTAATTTTTAACTGAAAATAAATTTTAGGCACCTGGGTGGCTCAGCCGTTAAGCATCTGCCTTCAGCTCAGGTCATGATCCCAGGGTCCTGGGATGTCCCCAACATTGGGAAGCTAAGTGGGAAGCCTGCTTCTCCCTCTCCCACTCCCCCTGTTTGTGTTCCCTCCCTCATTGTCTTTCTCTGTCAAATAAATTAATAAAATCTTTAAAAAAAAAATTGGGTGCCTGGGTGGTTCAGTGGGTTAAAGCCTCTGCCTTCGGCTCAGGTCATGATCTTAGGGTCCTGGGATCGAGCCCCGCATCGGGCTCTCTGCTCGGCAGGGAGCCTGCTTCCTTCTCTCTCTCTGCCTGCCTCTCTGCCTGCCTGTGATCTCTCTCTCTCTCAAATAAATAAATAAATAAATCTTAAAAAAAAAAAGAAAGAAAGAAATTTTATTTCTTCTGTGTTAGGTTGGTAAGTAATCAATTGGATAAAGTTTTTTAAGAACTACCTATCCTTAAATCCAGTATTTTCTACTTGAGAACTTACAATGACTAATTTGGAATTGCTACCAGTACATAAACACTTTTTATTGATGTGACCATAACTTAGAAGTTTTTTAAATAGTTCTGAGCTCAAAGTAACAGAAATACACTTTTGCAACTCTCATATACAGTCTTAAAGATAGGCTGTTTGCCCCTGCTTTCCTCACTCCTTAATGGTATGTATAAAGGTGGGAGTGAAGAGTCACAAGGAGTACAGTATCATGGGAGATTAAAGATAGAATGGAATTAAGATGAGCCAATATTTTTTATTACTTTGATAGTACTCTGTCAAAGTAAAGGCAGAAAGAACAAAGACCAAAGCAAGGGAAATTTCCCTTGTTAGGTTTCAGTTCCATTAGATCAGACAGCAAGAGATTTCACTTTATTAACCAATTTCTACTTTGGCTTTTCAAGTATCTGAGCATCACCAATCCAAACCAGAACAAAATGACCCAATCAATCTTAAACCATTCAGTCAAAACTCTGGAAAACAAACATATATACACTATGATTATATAAAACGAAAATCACACGTATGTCCCAAACACCACTGCAGTGAAAAATGACTCTTTTTTTTTTTTTAATAAAAAAGAGAGATATGTTTTCCTTTCTTTTCACTCCCCAGAATCAGGCTAACAACGATTACCTAAGTCAAATTTTAAGTAAAAAAGATTTTACCTTTAATTTCTTATTTATCTTGCAACAGTATCTGTAAACCATTGCCAGATTGAGTGGTCCAAAATCTGCGTAGAAGCTTTAAAAATGAAAAACAAAAACATACATATACATTCTAGATCCTCTAAATTTTATAAATGCCTTTTTGGAACTACAATATCCAACTAAGACAAGAAAGCATACACCAAATTGTTATCGGTTAACTATGTTAATGATACTGCCATACTAGTGGTAAACTGTGGTATTCCGGTAAGGAATGCCTACTAAAAAATATAACAAGGGCTACAATGCTTAAATCTAGCCTCAATAACATCAGAATAAAAAAGCTGTTTTTCCACACATTTTCCCACATTTTACTTATTACTATCCTAGTTTATATCTCATTGTACTTTAAGCTGCTAGATTTCAAATATAACTTGTTAAATTTAGGAAGGTTCCTTCATTTTGATATTTTCCCTAAGGATCTACTTTATTACCAAGGGTTATACTACCAAGAAAAAAGTACTCAGCAATTAGCAATCAACAGATTTGTAATTTTCCAAGGCTATTCTATTTATAAACATACCTCTACATTCTTCAAAATAAAAAAGAGTTACTAACAATCGTTTAAAAAGCAGTACTTACTTCTCATATTCAAGTTCATTATCTATGCTGAAATAATGTACATTTGATGAACTCTTTGGTCTGCTGTAGAGAATGGCAAAACAAAGGCGATCTGAAATGGAAAAATTGCAATGTTCCTTCCTTCAGATTATTAAAAAAAGTTTCACATATCATGATGCAACTCTTTTCAGATGAAGTCAAATTTTTATTTTTTCCATGCATGGTAAGGGTGCCAATGGGTAATTTCAAAGTGTTCTGCTATTTTGGTAGGTAACAATAAATAAGCAACATTTTAAAAGGAGAAATTGTTTTAAACCATAAAATTCAATAGCAATAAGTAATTTTTCACATAGCAATATGGCTAGATTTCTAGAGGAACCTCTCATTACAAAACTGTGGTTCCCCTGGGCTAAGAAATTTCAGCAAACAGCATCATGCATTCGATAGTTAGGCAGATTACATGTGCTATGTTTCACTAAGTTTTCGAGTCATACTAAAAAATCATTTCAATAAGAAACTATATTTTTTAAAATAGAAGCAAAGAATGCTATCAAAATTGCTGCAAAATTAACGTTTACTTAGAACACAAACAACAAAACAAACCATGTGTTTATTTGACTATTAGGGATCACTACTTTCGTATTTTTACAATTAGATGAATAACCATTACAACAGAAGCAATGAGAGGTTTCTCCAAGATGAGTGTGAGATGAACTTGTGTTGCATAAATGCAGTTAGGCTGCTGTGAAGTTTATCAAGAATGGTAAGGAGTAGTAATGCTGAAAGGCTCCACCCTTCCTCCCCTGCCTCATCCCCCAAAAAGTTGCCTAAAAATCCACGGTGAAGCAGTCACCTGCATTACCTAGTAGTGGTAATAAGTAGTGCTAACAGAATACTTACACTCAGATTGTAGCAAAATCAAGTACAGCCTTCAAAATAGTAAAAAACGCCAGCTGGAATCCTTTCCCCAAATGGTAATTTAAACAATTTTTGTCTGCAATTCAACTCGCACAATCGCTGTATTTCCTTGCAAACTCCTCAACTAAAATGCCTTGTAACCACAAACACTCAAAGAGATGACGGAGCTTATTCCTTTCAAACCACAAATGACCCTTGATCCCCGTGCACAGAGTGTCTTGGGATTCTGCTCCCATGGGTGAGTAGGGGCAACTCCTCTGCCAGCCAAGGGTGGAAGGACACCCGGTTCCCAGCTGCATACGTCTGTGCAGGTTCGCCCCAAAGCAAGACCACGCCTGGGGACGAGGAGTCCCGGGAGGCCACCCACGCCGCTGAGACAGCATCCGCCCGGCCCCAAAGTTGAAGGGCGGCTGTTGGCCGGCAATAGGCGCCTCCTCGCCTCCCCCGGCACGGACTGACGCCCCCTAAATACGGCTGTCACAGCGGCTCCCGGGACGGGCAAGCTCCGCGCCACCGCACTCACCTTTGATCACCTCCACCACCAGAGGGGTTCCTGCGCCCTCCCGGCTCATGATTCCAAAGCATCTGGAAGGCGGGGCGGAGGGAAGGACCGGGTGGCCAGGGAACAACCAGCCGCTGAGAGGAGGCGCCGGGACCACACCCCCAAAGTTTAAAAAAACAGAAAGTTTAAAGGGCCGCGCCCAAGCGCGGGGCACAGCGACGCCCCTCCGCCACCCTCCAGACGGCAGACGCGGGCTAGCCAACCCCGGAAGTTCAAAACTTCTCAAACGTCCTCAAACGGAGCGGCGAGGGAGTGGGGCGCAGAAACCAGCCAGCTGTTCGGGCTAAGCCTCGGCCCGGTCATCTGCAGCTTCGGGACGGGCACGGCAGCAATTTTGCACTTGAAGTCGGGGCCTGCAGCAAAGCGCGGGAGAAGCGGACGCCAGCCTCGTAAAAACAAGCGGCTTCAAAAGCCATTAAAAAGACTTCTCAGAAGAGAAGGGCTCGGTGGGGACCTGCCAAACCACCCGGGGGCCCTCCCACAGCCTCGCACTCAGCTGCTCTCGCCGCCGCCGCTAGGGGGCGCTGCGGCCAGAGCAGGACAGGCCCGGCGGGGGAGGCAAGGTCCTGGGCCCAGGACCCGTCCTTGGTCAGGTCGGGTCCACACCCGGTGGGCGCCGGGCTCGCGCCAGTGCTGGCTACCCATCTAAAATGGGCTCTCCAAAACTGTTCCGGATTTAAAGGTAAGCCTAAAAACTGAGGCCAGGCGTTCCTTTAAAAGGCCTTAGATTTCGCCTCAGGAAAGCACTGGGATGACTGAAAAATATTCGGACACAATACTAAGCATTCATTTAAGGTATTTTCTAAATCTGTTACTGTGTTAGTCTCAAGTGAAAAAAATAAAGATACACTGTGAGTATGGTCCCGATTTTGTTCTATATATTGGTGCTAGGGCCGTGGCTGATTTTCGTTTCCCCCTGTTCTTTTTCCAAATTTCCTACAGAAAAGTATTGCTTTATCCATGAAAAAATTTGCAATGACTCTCCCTTACAGAGAAAAGCAATACGGTAACAACACTTTCCCTCAAATTACTTATAGTCTCAATACAACATACGCATTATATCACAGTATATACATCTTTGCCTCCAAAGCAAGCCTGCGTATACCTCCTAACCTTGTTCTAAAATTTTTGGAAGGATCAAAGGCTTTAAATGTAAAAAACAATGAATTATTTCTGTACCCTCCGACTGGGCCTTTCTAAATGAAACAAAATTTAAAAGCCGTAAGAGAATATAGACTACTAAATTGATACACATTTTTAAAATGGTCTTCACGGCAAATAAACATAGAGTCAAGAGATAAACTGGAAAAAAAAATTTAAGATTTTTTTTATTTATTTGACAGAGAGAGAGATCACAAGTAGGCAGAGAGGAAGGCAGAGAGAGAGGGGGAAGCAGGCTTCCACTGAGCAGAGAGCCCAATGTGGGGCTGATCCCAGGATGATGAGATCATGACCCGAGCCGAAGGCAGAGGCTTAACCCACTGAGCCACCCAAGCGCCCCAGAAAAATATTTTTTAAATTCATCTCATTTTGATGCTGAACTTCAAAATACAAAAATGAAACTGAAACTAAAAGGTACTATTTTGCCTTCTGACTGGCAAAAATCAAAGGAGTTTGATAAGGCATCCTGTTGGTGAGTCTGTGGGGAAACAGGCACTTTCTCTCACATTTTCTGTGGGTAGGAATATAAACTGGGACAACCTCCCTGAAGGGCAAGGAAAGGTCATTTGGCAGAAATGTTCAAGACTGAAAACTGCAAAACTGCCAAGACAGGGGGCACCTGGGTGGCTCAGTCGGTTAAGCAGTGGCCTTCAGCTCAGGTCATGATCCCAGGGTCCTGGGTTGGAGCCCTACATGGGACTCCCTGCTCAGTGGGGAGTCTCCTTTGCCTCCTCCCCCTCCCTCCCCCACCACTCTTGTGCATCTCTCTCTCACTCAAATAAGTAAATAAAATCTTTAAAAAAAAAAAAAAAAAGATTGCCAAGATAGGCTGCTATTTAAATACTACCATAGTATATGTATATATACACATTTGTATGACCATCCATGAAATCTTGCATAGCAAATCTCCAGAAGGATATACAACAAACTGGTAGTAGTGGATGTCTTACAGGGGAACCTGGGTGTTCAGAAACACAGAAGGGTAAGTGAGATTTATGCCTTTCTAAAAACTTTCAAATTTTGTACCATATATCACCTACTCAAAATTATGAAGCTTTTGAAAAGTGAACTTGCAGGCTAATAGTGTTTTTCCAAAGCTGACTCTTCATCAAAACATATTGTAAGCACACTACAAGGCAACTTGGAAAATGTCCTTTGTGCACATTTGAAAAAGCGAACTAGTTTGTAACTTCTTTTGATTTCTACCTACATACCTCTTGAAATCCAGTTTCTTTTAACAAACCCCAAAAAACTGGGTAAACCTAGAAGGAAGTGGGAAGAGATATTAATAGGGAAGAAAAAATGAATCACTGATTTTTGATGTCCAATTATCCTTGTAGAAGACATTCTCAATATTCTATTCTTAGAATAATATTGCAATAAACTGTTACAGAGACTAGAGTGCTAAGATGAGAGCTATTTATTAGAAACCTGGAGCTAGAAACAGGGATCATTACAAAGTTTTGCTTAAAGGTTCATGATTAAACTTATAAACGTACTGTAAACCCACATATCTTCCACTTAATGGTTCTGTTGTCAAAAACAGAAAACCAAAGTTTTAAAGTAATAAACCTTCTTGCCTATATATGCCTGTCACATAATGTTGCCTCTCTTGCTTCTCTGAGTAATATGATACAGTAGAAGGAACTAAAATATCACCATTTTAAAATGTTAACAAAAACATTCAACATCCTTATGCCAAAGTTGTTTGTTTTGACTTGGCTTTTTGGCCTCCAGTTTGCTACTTCTTCCTTTAATAACTATGTTAAATAAATGAAAAACTTTTTCCTGCATAACAACTGTAGATATTTGGGGATAATTAATCAAACAGAGGGCTATGATCTAAACCAAGTGAGAAATATATGTAGGAGGGCACCTGGGTGGCTCAGTGGGTTAAAGCCTCTGCCTTCGGCTCAGATTATGATCTCAGGGTCCTGGGATCGAGCCCCGCATCGGGCTCTCTGCTCAGCAGGGAGCCTGCTTCCCCCTCTCTCTCTGCCTGCCTCTCTGCCTACTTGTGATCTCTCTCTGTGTCAAGTAAATAAATAAAATCTTAAAAAAAAAAGAAATGTTAAAAAAATATATATATATGTAGGAGTCAGCTGGCACTGATAATACGGTATATACCACTTTTTAAAAGAAAAGATTAAAAACTCTACTTGGACATAATAGACATCCTACTATTTCTCTTTAGCTCTGGAACTGGACTGACTTCACATCCTGGCAGAGCAGCTAGAGACATACACAGCTTCCCCACAGGATAAGGGAGCTCACCACAAGACAAGCAGAAAGGAGGATTCTTAGACCTATGGAACAAAAGAACAGGTAAAAAAAAGTCTCCACCTGAGAGAGAAGGCAACAGACATCAAGCTCTCATCTGTATTAGTCACGCATCTTTGAAGGGAAGAAGTGACCAAGGGAAGCAGAGGAAGAAATGTTCATGAAAGTACTGATTTAAAAAAAGAAAACAATGACAGCGAGCAATTATTGAGAATTTAGTGCCAGGTATTATATTAATATAAGCTCATTACAACCTATGAGGTAGATACTACTACTGCTACCATCAGTATTTTCCAGGAAGTGAAACCTAATCTTAGAGAGGCAAAGTGACTAACCTAAGCAAGGTCCCAAAACCTGTAGTAAAGTAGCAGAATTAGGACAGGACATTAGATTGAAGCCTGAGATTTTTAAAATCCCTGCCTCAGAGACTTGCCCTAATATAAAGCATGAATAATTAAAACAGTATGATTTTAGCACAGCAATAGATAAATACGGACGTAGGCATATATGAAAACTTAGTATATGAGGAAAATGATATTTCAAGTCAGTAACAAAGGCTTTATTCAATAAGGGGCAAATATCTACATGTATAAAAAAAAGTGAGATTCCCATCTTACCTATTATATAGAAAAAATACCAGATTACATAATTTTTAAAAAGATGTCAGGTAACTATTAAAATATACTGAATAGTTTTATAATTTAAATGGGGAATTTTGAGGGTGCCTGGGTGGCTCAGCTGTCTAAGCATCTGCCTTTGGCTCGGGTCATGATCCCAAGGGTCCTGGCTCTCTCTCTCTCTCTCTCTCTCTCTCTCTGTCAAATAAATAATTTTTTTTTTTAATGGGGAATTTTCAAGCATAACACAAAACTCAGGTTATAGAGGTAAAAAAGCAGAGACTTAGGGGAAAATATATAATAAAGGGTTAATCATCACAACAGATAAAAAGTACCTACAAAGCAATATAACAACCCAATAGAAAATAAAACTCTATGAAAGCTATAAATAGCCAATTCAGAAAAGTATACAAACGGTCAATGGCATATGAAAAGAAAATCTTCCCAGTGGCTGGTTCATCATTAAAAAAAAAAAGAAACCTACCATCATGAACAGATTACAGAAGAAAGCCACATGTTTCTCATTAAATACAGAAAAAGGAATCATTAAAACCAAATCAGTTCCAATTAAGTCTTTGTATAAAGAGCCTAAAGGAGAACTTCCTTAACCTGATAAAGAGTATCTTCCAAATACCTCTACCAAATATCATACTTCATGCTTTAATTTGTAAGCATCTCCCTGAAATCAAAAACAAGACAACAACTCCCATCATTATAATAACTGGAAGTTCTAGCTAATGCCAAGAAAAGAAAAAGAAAGGAGAGAAGAATTGGAAAGGAACCAACTGTCCTTATTTACAGACAATGATTATCTTCCTAAAAAATACAAGAGAATCTGTAGACAAACTATTAAATAACCTAATAAACTTCTGCAAAGTTTCTAGATATAGATGATTAACATACAAAAACCAAGAGTTTTTCTATATATTTGTAATAACCAACTATGAAATACAATAGAAAAAAACATGTGCATATCCTCTATGAATATATGGGAAGATAAAGCAAGTTTATAATTGGGAAGATTCACTATCAAAAGATGGTGAGTACCCTCAAACTAAAGGCAATTCTTACTAAAATCTCAATAGAGCTTTTCGTGGAATCTGGCAAGCTGATCCTAAAATTAATCTAGAAGATCACAGGGCCAAGAAGAACTGAGACCACTTTGAAAATGAAAAGGAAAGGGGAGACGTCTGGGTGGCTCAGTCAGTTAAGCATCTGCCTTCTGCTCAGGTCACGATCCCAGCAGAAGTCCCACATCAGGCTCCTTGCTCAGCGGGGAGCCTGCCTCTCCCTCTGCCTGTGCACATGCTGTCTCTAGCAAGTAAATAAATAAAATATTTTTTAAAAAAGAAGGAAAGGGGCCCTTGCCCTACTACCAAATAGTAAAACTTAAATGATCTGGCACAGATAGAATAGACAAAAGGTAAAGACGAGAGCCCAGAAAGAGGCCACATATACGTGGAAACTTCATATATGGCAGAGATGGAATTACAGATCAGTAGGAAAATTAAGAATTTTCAACACATGGTATGGGGATAACTGGGTGTACACACTGTCAAGGATGGCAGGAAGGAAGAAGATCTGATCTCACATCATATGCCACCTGTCCCCAAAGAAGAAAAAAAATCTCAGGTGGATTAAAATCTTAGATACGAGAAGAAAGTTTTAAAAGTTTTAGAAGAAAATATGGAAAAATAACAGTGAAGGGATGGATTTTTTTAAAAACAAGACATAAAAAGTACCAACTATAAAGCAAACGTTTAAGAAATATGGTCACATGAAGATTTGATGCTTTGTTCAATACAAGACCCCATAAACAAAATTTAAAAAGATAATTCACACACTAGAAGATAGGTAAAATGCATAAAAGCAAAGGAGGATTAGTGTCAGAATTTACAATCAACTGTAAGTCAAAGAGAAAAAAGCTAACACCCCAATAAATATATGGGCAGAAAATGGGAATAAGAAATTCACAAAAGAAGAAACCTAACGTCCTTTCTCACTCTTCTTTTTAGGACCTATGAGTACGAGGATGGTTTCAGTCTATGCTATGCTTTGTGATGAACTGAGTTGATCGCTCAGGGAAAGCTATGGCAACAACTAACCCTGAAATCTTAATGATTTAGTTCAGTACAACAGAGGCTTATTTCTTGTTGGTGCTACATGTCCATCATCCATCGCAGGGTGGACGACACAGTCATCCAAGGATCCAGGATGATAGAGCCTCCGTCAGTTAGCAGATGCACTATCTGGAATTTATCCTTGTGCCTGGTTGTCCAATTAGCCAGTGACTGCTTGCATAAATAATTCCAGTTGCCTGCAGATCTAAATGCACACAGATAAAAACCAAGTCCCATAATTTTATCAGTAATAATGCCTACATTTTAATCTTTATCTGTTTAACTCCCGTGTTCCTCTACCAATTGGTCTGGAACTAAGGTAGGGAAAAGAGTAATCTTATCTGAAGAGATCCAAACATCTTCCCCCAATGTTACATTAGTCTCCATACTCACCTGTATTTCTGAAATAGTTTATAAAAGAATTTTTTAAAAGGAAGCCATTAGAAGAACTACGAAGGATTTCACACCTTCCAAATCATTAGAGCAAGAGAAAATGAAACTAAGAAAATGTGATCAAGGCACCTAACAGCTAGGAAAAACATGGCAAACAGAAAACAGAACAAGATGGTAAGAATAAGTCCAAATGTATTAATAATAATAAAGTACAAAATACTTAAATTCATCTTTAAGATTTTCAAATTGAATTTAAAAGTATATACTGTTTAAAGACTTCTAAAACAAAGCCTATAGGGATTTCATTTAAATGAAAGGATAGAATATGGTACCCCATTTATTGCTCTTCACAGATACAATATTTGCAAATTGAAGGTTTGTGGCAACACTGCATTAAGCAATCTCTTGGTGCCATTTTTTCTAACAGCATTTGCTCACTTTGTGTCTGTGTGTCACATTTGGGTAATTCTTACAATTACATCAAACATTTTAATTATTATATATGTTATGGTGATCTGTGATCTTTGATGTTACTATTGTAATTGTTTTGGGATGCCACAAACCACATCCATATAAGATGGTGAACTTAATCGATAAATGTGTGTATTCTGTCTACTCCACCAACTAGCCTTTTCCCCATCTCTCTTCCCCCTCCCTCAGGTCTCCCTATTGCCTGAGACACAACAATATTGGAATTAGGCCAATTAATAATTGGCCTCTAAGTTTTCAAGTGAAAGGAAGAATTACACATCCCTCGCCTTAAATCCAAAGGTAGAAATTACTAAGTTTGGTGAAGAAGGCAGGTCAAAAGCCAAGATAAGCTGAAAGCTAGGCCTCTTGCACCAAAAAGCAGAGTTGTGAATGCAAAGAAAAAGTTCTTGAAAAAAACAAAAAGTGCTACTCCAGTGAACACATTAATGATAATAAAAGTGAGACAGCTTTATTGCGGATTTGGGGAAAGTTTTTGTGATATAGATAGAGCACGCTAGTCATAACATTCTCTTAGGCCAATGCCTAAGCCATAGCAAGGCCCCATTTCTCCAATTCTGTGAGGCTGAGAGAAATGAGGAAACTATAGCAGGAGAGTCTGAAGCTAGCAGACGTTGGTTCATAAGGTTAACAGAAAGAAGCCATCTCCATGACATACAAGTACAAGGTGAAGCAGCAAGTTATCTAGGAGATCCAGCTAAGGTAATTAATGAAGAGGGCTAGAGTCAATAGACTTTCAACGTAGAGAAATAGCCTTCAATTGGAAGATGCCATTTAGGACTTTCATAGCTAGGAAAAGAAGCCAATGCCTGGCTTCCAAACTTCAAAGGACAAGCCTGCCTTGTTAACTCTCTTGTTAAGGACTAACATAGCTGGTAACTTTCAGTTGAAGCCAGTGTTTCTTCACCACTCTGAAAATCCTAGGGCCCTTGAGAATTATGCTAAATCTACTATGCCTGTGCTCTAAAATGGAACAACAAAGCCTGGATGGCAGCACATCTGTTTATACCATGGTTTACTGAATATTTTAAGTCCAATGTTGAGACCTACTGCTTGGAGAAAAAGATCCTTTCAAAATATTACCGCTCGTTGACAATGTTCCTGGTCACTCAAGAGCGCTGATGGGAGATGTACAATGAGATAAACGTGTTCATACCTGCTACCAAAACATCCATTTTGTAGCCCACGGTCAGGTCATTTTGACTTTCAAGTCTCATTATTTAAGAAATACATTTTGTAAGGCTATAGCTGCCATAGATAGTGGTTCCTCTTATGGATCTGGGCAAAGTAAATCAAAAACCTTCTAGGAAGGATTCACCATTCTAGATGCCATTAAGAACATTCATGATTCATGGCAAGAGGTCAAATACCAACATAAACAGGAGTTTGGAAGAAACTGATTTCAACCTCATGGATGACTTTCAGGGGTTCATGACTTCAGTGGAAGAAGTGACTGCAGATGTGATGGAATAGCAAAAGAACTAGAAGTGGAACCTGGAGATGTGACTGGATTGCTCAACCGCATGATAAAATGGCTGAGGACTTGTTCCTTATGGATGAGCAACCAAAGTAGTTTCTTGAGATGGAATCTACTCCTGGTGAAGATGCTATGAAGATTGCTGAAATGACATCAAAGGATTTAGAATATTATGTAACAGTTGATAAAAGCAGTCAGCAGGGTTTTAGAGGACTGACTCCAATTTTGAAGAAAGCTCTGTTGGTAAAATGCTATCAAACAGTACTGCATGTTATGGAGAAATCATTCATAAAAAGAAAAGTCAATCAATGTGGCAAACCTCACTATTGTCCTATTTTAAGAAATTGCCACAGCCACCCAACCTTCACAACCACCACCCTGATCAGTCAGCAGCCATCCACATTGAGGCAAGACTGTCCACCAACAAAAAGATTTTGGCTCACTTAAAGCTCAGACCATCGATGGTTAGCATTTTTTAGCAATAAAGTATTTTTTAATTAAGGTATACACATTGGTTTTTTAGATATAATGCTACTGCATAGTTAAGAGACTGGACTATATAGCTAACATAACATTTACATGCACTGGGAAACCAAAAAGTTCATTTGATTTGCTTTATTGTGATATTCACTGTATTGCAGTGGTCTGGAACTGGGCCCGCAAAGATCTCCGAGGTATGCCTGTAGAATTCACAGCAAAAAGCAATAAAAAGATGAAGATGTTTCATGATTAAAGATAATAATCTACCAAGAGATTACAACAATCACACATCTTATGACAACAGATTTAAAATCCATAAAACAAAACTAGTGAAAATAGGAGAAATTAATAAATCCATAATCATAACACACCTCCAAAAAATAAGGAATTAGAAGTTTGATCTAGTAAATACACAATACTGTTTCCAACAGAGAACATAAACTTTGCAAATAAGTTATGCACTTAAGTCATCATGTATCGGGGCACCTGGGTGGCTCAGTGGGTTAAAGCCTCTGCATTCGGCTCAGGTCATGATCTCAGGGTCCTGGGATCGAGCCCCGCATCGGGCTCTCTGCTAGGCGGGGAGCCTGCTTCCCCCTCTCTCTCTGCCTGCCTTTCTGCCTACTTGTGATCTGTCTCTGTCAAATAAATAAAAAATAAAATCTTAAAAAAAAAAAAAAGTCATCATGTATCAAGGTCACAAGGAAATCACAAGAACTTCCGGAAAGCAGAAACCATACATACAGCCATACAATGACCAAAATACAATAATATTGGAAACTTACCGTTGAAAGGATAACTCAAAAAATCTATTTCTAAGTAACATGCAACATAGAGAAATTGAAGCAGAATTTGACACAACTATTTAATATTAATGTCAATAAGAATTCATATTAAAATCTGTAGAATATGGTTAAACAAAAATCTGAAGAAAATGACCTGCCTACAAAATATTTCCTTGTCACACTACTTACAAAAAAATAAACTGTACCTGATTAAAAAGCTGAACATAGTAATTCTGTTTCTCTACAGGATGTAGGATTGCATATCGTAAGTCCCTTATGGCTAAATGAGCAGAGGTGAGATATATACTGCTTTCAGGCCAACCCATTAACTTGATGGTACAAAACCCTGCAGTATTTTCTTTCCCTCTGACCAGCAGCATTCAAGATTATAGCCATAATACAAACCATTTTAGAAAACTAGCAGTGTCCAGGGGTGCCTGGGTAGCTCAGTCGGTTGGGTGTCCAACTTTCGGTTTCAGCTCAGCTGTGGTCTTGGGGCTGAGGGACAGAGCCCCACCTCAGGCTCTGCGCTTGGCAGGGAGTCTGCTTGGGATTCTTTCCTCTCCCCCCACCCCCTGCTCAAATAAATAAATCTTTAAATAAAAAAAGAAAAAAGGAAAAAAAAAGATGGGGCACCTGGGTGGCTCAGTCAGTTAAGCCTCTGACTCTTGATTTCTGCTCAGGTCAGATCTCAGGGTTGTGGTTTCCAGCCCTGCATCTTGCTCTGTGCTCAGCAGGGAGTCTCCTTGAGATTCTTTCCCTCTGCCCCCCCACCCTGCTCTCTCTCTAAAATGGATAAATCTCAAAAAAAAAAAAAAAACACAAAACTGTCAGTGTCCATAAAAAATGAACATCACACATTTTATGACTTAGTAATTCCACTTCTAGATATATATATACACACACAACAAAAACACATATATATTCACTAAGAAAGATACAAAAAAAGGTTCATAGAGTCATTTGAAAATAATGACTGAAAACAAAAACTGAAAACAAACCAATGTTCAGAAACAGTAGACTGACACACTGTGATACTTGCTTACAATGGCATATTAAATAACAATAAGAATGAATGAACTATAACCATGCACAATCACAGATGACCCTCACATACTGTTTAGTGAAAGTAGCCAGACACAAAAGAGTACATACAATATGAGTCCATTTATATAGATTTTAAAACAAATCTTTGGCAATAGAAATTTGGATTATCCTTGGAAGGGTTAGTGATTAGGAAAGGCTACAAAGGGGTAGTTTCTAGGGTATGGTGGTGGTGTTTCTTAGTCTGTGTGCTAGTTATTTAGCATGATATACACAAGCTGTCTATCAAGTTGTTCCTTAAGTGCACATTTCTGTGTATTACTATTACATATTATAAATATGTGTATGTTGTTTAAATAAATGAGTTCACTTATGTCATACTCAATAAAGTTATATATGTACTAGCTGTGCTCCACGAGCCTGGGTCACAAGAGTAAGGAGATTTAGAACAGGTCTTACACCTAATCAATGATAGGTATGTGTCATGAACACAAAATAAACCTATGCTTATTAAATTCCACTAAGATTTTGGAGTTGTAATCACAACATAATCTAGCCTAGCCTGATACTTATCTTCAGATGTTTAAGAAAAGTCTTGAACTAAAACACAAAATGCAAAAGGTATAAAGAGAATTTGATAAATTTACAGAAGACACCATAATGGTATTTTTTTAGAAATGGGGTGGAGGGAGAGAACACTGTAGCCAACCTGAAAAAACTCTTGACAAAATAAGTACATAATATTGGATTATAACCCCATGTATAAAATAAATATGCACGAATGCTGATACAAATAAGTGATTAAATAAATGGAGAAGAGACAAACCTTCCTTACAGAAGAATTCCAAATAAAATATGTACATACTTTCCTCCAAGAGGCGAAGCTTAATCCCTCCCCTCTTTGCATGAACTTAGTGACTTGCTTCTAAAGAATAGGCTAAGGAAAAGGAAAAATGGCATCTTAACAGAGGAGAAACCTGGCCAACACTACTTTAACCCAAGTGGTCATGATTAACCAATGTTGTCATGTGGATTTCATGTGCCCTTGATATGATGGTAAGAAGGGCACTTTGCTATGGTATTCATTCCAAACCCACTGTAGTCATTAGAAAATATCAAACACACCTTAAGAACATGCTACAAAATGCCTGACCAGTACTCCCCAAAACTGCAAAGGAAACTGTCAAAGACCGAGATGACTAAGAAGATGACAAAAACAACATAGTATTCTAGAATGATCCTGAAATAGAAAAAGGACATTAATGGAAAAACTGTGGATATCTGAATGAAATCTAGCATATACTTAATAGCAACATACCACCAGTGTTGGTGTCTCTACAAGATGATGTAGAGACTCAACTGTGTCCCCCTAAAATACTATCTTGAAGCCTTATCCCCCAGCAGGACTATATTGGAAATAGGGACATTAAGAAGGTAATTAAAGGAGGTCATAAAGATGGGGCCCTAGAGTAAAAGAACTAAAGTCCTTTTAAGAATTGGAAGAAGGGCACCTGGGTGGCTCAGTCAGTTAAGCGTCTGACTCTTGGTTTCAGCTCAGGTCATAATCTCAGGATCGTGAGATCGAGCTCTGCATTGGGATCTGCACTCAGCTATCCCTCTTCTGCTATCCCTCTTCCCCTGTTCTCTCTCTCTCTCAAATAAGTAAAATCTGGGGGGGGGGGGGGGGGGAGAAGGAAGGAAGGAAAAGAAGTAGAAGAGATACCAGAGATCGATCTTTCTCTCTGTGCACACAAAGAGTAAAAACCATGTGAGGTCACAGCAAGCTGGGAAGAGAGGCTTCACCAAAACCAACCCTGGCAGCTCCTTAATCTTGGGACTTCCAACATCCAGAACTGTAAAAAAGAAAATACATTGCTGTTGTTTAAACCACCCAGTCTGTGTATTTATTTTGGCAGCCTGAGGAGACTAATGCAGAGGGTAAAGTTGGAAGAAACTGAAACTAGTGAAGACTATATAGGAACTCTCTGTACTACCTTTGCAATGTTTCTATAAATCTAAAAAGTTACTTTAAAAAAAAAACAGCTGACTGGAAGAAAATATTTGTGACTTATGTAATAAAATCTAAATATATATATATATAAAATAAATACTAAAAATGCCTATGAAAGGGGCGCCTGGGTGGCTCAGTTGGTTAATCATTTGCCTTTGTCTCAGTCTTAGGTCATGATCGCAGGCGTGGGGAGCCTGCTTCTCCCTCTCCCTCTGCCACTCCCCCTGTTTGTGCCCCCTTTCTCTCTCTCTCTCTCTCTCTCTGTCAAATAAATAAATAAAATCTTTTTTAAAAAATGCCTATGAAAATTGCAAACAGTCCAACAGAAAACGAAGTCAGATATAAAAAGGCAAGTCAGAAAACTAAATACAAATGACAAAAAAACATGGGACATGTTTAACCTAATTAGTAATTCAAAAAATAAAAATTATAAAACTGTAATTCTGTTTCACACCATCAAATTGGAAAAAAAATTTTAAATACTGATATCAATTAAGGAAAGGTTGTGCGGAAGTTGCTACTTTTATACAAATAAGGCGTTCCGGAGGGCAGTCTGGCAGTGTCTGCTATGCATGTATTCCCTGACCCAGCAGGTCCCCCTTTTCTAGATGTCTACCTTAGAGAAATGCTAGCTCATGAGCACTAAGAAGCATTTGTGAAGATGTTTACTAATGCACTGTCTGCAGTAAAACTAAATGGAAATAACGATTGTTATCAAAGCGTAATAATTACATAAACTAAAATTAAGTCCAACTGTGACTTAAAATTAATGAGGCAGAGCGCTATGAAATCTCACCACAAGTACTACAAAGATAAACCACTTAAAAAAAACTAGACAAACAATAGATATATGTAAAAAATATGTAAAAACAGTGAAACAAAGCAGTATCTCTATAAGCAAATTTATATATATGCAAACAGAAAAGCAACTGGGACACCCCACCAAACAGTTAATTTATAGAAAAGGAACTGGGATTGGGGGGCGGGGAAAAAAATACTTTATAGTTATTACTTAGGTCTTTAAGAACATCTTAAAACTAAGTCTTTTTTACTTAGTTTATATGTAATTGAAAATAGTCCCCTGAGGAGTAAGGAAGGGATGGGTTGAGGGGGGGGACCTTTCATCATCTTTCCAGATCATCTCCCTCTCAACCTGGGTGGCCTAATTCCCTATTAATAAATGCCCTGAAACAACAGCTATTTTCAGCCAGGACAAGATTTACTGTCCCAGGGCCGACATCAGTTTAAATAAAGCATTAGTAACTAGCACTCTTAACTGGAAGAATGAGCTAGTAACGCCTGCCAGCTGCCTTTCACCATCCTTCTTTATCTTAGTCTATCCTTCATCCCTGGGCTAGAGATTCAAAATTGTTTGACTCTCAATGCACTTTAAGGGGAGCTACTAAGGGGTAGCAAATATAAGACAGCTCTATCAAGCTCTTTGGTCCTTCTCTTTAAAACAGAGGCTCTGAAATTTAAATCACTGGGGGGCTGGGGTGGGGAGTGGGTGGGAGGAATCTCTCCAACCCTCTGTCTCACATGATCTCTGGCTATGTAACAAAAAGCAAAATTAATAGTTCTAGACTCTAGTTTTCTTTGTCTTTGAATGTTGTAAAATTACTCTTATCTGAGACTTCTAATATATTTACTAAATTTATCAGAAGGTAGAGTGCATTATACAGATGAAATCTTTTCTTATTTTATATAATGGCACTGGGTTATTGTTAAATTTGCTGTCAAACTGCATAGACAAGGTCAAAATGTACAGTTTGGCTTAAGCTACATGGTGGGACAAATCCGTTGATCTAGGGGCAACTGCTCTTATCAGAAACTCACACTCCAAAGATAGCTTTAAAGCAGGAAAATCACATTTCAGAGATGATACAGCTTTTCTGTTATCTGTATATCTGTAAAATTTATAATGAAACCACTGAATGCCAAGTGGTTTTTACTGGTAAAATGAGTAGCTTGCTAATCAAAATAATAGTTGTTAGAAAGGGCTCTCATTGGTGAAATTAATGGCTATCCATATATGTAGACTGTATAATCTGTCTATAAAATATTTTAGACAAATGGGGTGCCTGGGTAGCTCCATCGATTCTTTTTTTTTTTTTTTTAAAGATTTTATTTATTTGACAGAGATAGCGAGAGAGAGAACACAAGGTGAGGAATGGGAGAGGGAGAAGCAGGCTTCCTGCTGAGCAGGGAGCCTGATGTGAGGCTCAATCACAGGACCCTGGGATCATGACCTGAGCCGAAGGCAGATGCATAACGACTGACCCACCCAGGCACCCTACGTGTATGACTCTTGGTTTCAGCTCAGGTCATGATCTTGGGGGTGTGGGATTGAGCCCCATATAGGGCTCTGTGTTTACCACGGAGTCGGCTTGTCTCTCTTCCCTCTGCTCCTCCCCCCACTAGCGCTAGTGCTCCATCTCTAAATTTAAAAATCTTAAAAAAAAAAAATTTTAGACAAATATTTTATAAGAATCTAATGTGACTCTTACTTAGGGATAGTGTTTAAGACCACATGTCTAAAGTGGCCCATGTCCAGCTACTAGCTGTGAGGATTTCTGGTTGATTGGTGCCGACTACAAGGTTAACAGAATCCTGTACCCGGAATATTGTCACTTCTGCCTCAAGTGAACCTGTCATGAAAGCAGGGGTTGGAACACCTAAAAATTCAGGAGCTAAGCCCATAGGAAAGGGTATATCAAGATTTATGCCTGCTTGCTAAGAATATTTAATAAATGACTATTGTGTAAAACTGTTTTTATCTGAGACTAGCTTTCATTATAACCCTATCTACCTCAAGTTTTCCTGCAGTTACTGTTATCTATCAAAAAGTCCTAAGAGCTGTGCATGACCAAATTGGCTCAGGTCAGTTAGTTTCCAACAGTCCGATATAAAAGTTAGATTAGATCTGGTATTACTAACATGTCCTAAAACATTTGGATCATCATAGTCATGGAAGTAAGACACAAGCCAGAGAAAGGAAGTTACACTGAAATAAAGCAGTTAACTTCAGAAGACAGATATTGTTCTAGGATCCTAAGCCAAGAACTTTAATAGATAAATTCTAATTTATCTACCTAAATGAGCATTTCAAAAGGTGGAGGGGGCTGGAAATGGGTAAGTACATGGTCTATCTCATCTCAAATTTCTTGGCAGTGAATGTAAAAGGACTTACTTTAATGAGTATTTTTAATATAATTGCCTTATCAGAAGTAAATTCTTATTCGTAATACTCATTATCTCCAACGGTATTTCAAGGCCCTCCTAACAATATTTAGTACAAATCCTAATTCTAGGCCACTAGTCCTATCAACAAATAATGTTTTTTTCTGTAGAAAAACATCAAAGAGAGATCTTTAAAAAGTATGCCAATTTGGCTGTAGTTTTTAAGAAAATGGTGCAGAGAGAATTTTGAGTACATATTAAATTTTCTTTAATGGGAAGAGCAAAAGATTTGAAGGCAATTTATGAAAGAAGTTATAGGAATGGCCTATAAGCTCATGAAAAAGGCATTCGAATCTGGTTAACACAAATCGAAACCACACTGAAATACCTACACCCACTAGAATGGCTACAATTAGAATCACAACACCAGAGGCGCCTGGTTGGCTCAAGCAAATCTTGATCTCAGGGTTGTGAGTTTGAGCCCCATGTTGGGTGTAGAGATTACTTAAAAATAAAATCTTAAAAAAAAAAAAAAGGATGACAACACCAATTGCTGAGGAAGATACAGAGCAATTAGAACTCTCAAACTTTGCTAATGGGAATTTTAAGTGGTGTTAAGACAATGGGACATATACTTTCCCTATAACCCAACCATCCTACTTGTAAGTACATACTCAAGAGAAATAAAATGTGTCTACAAAAAGACCTGTAGACAAATTATTTGTAGCAGCTTTATAAGAGCCCAAAACTGGAAACGAGAAATGTCCACCAACAGGAGAATGGATAAACAGATTGCTGTATATTCATGCAACCGAACACTACTCAGCGAAAACAAAAGAATGAAGTGTTGATACCCAAAATAAAATGGATGCATCTCTAAAGCATTATGCTGAGCAAAAAAAGACAGACACAAGACTTCATGCTATAGGATTCCAGATACATAAATTTCAAGAACAGGTAGAACTAATCTATACTGACAGAAATCAGAACAGTAGATGCTTGGGGTAAGAAGCAGTTGACTGGAGAGGGGCCCAGAGAGAACAAGGGGTCACAGGGGTAAATTTTTGTTAAAATTCAAACTCTACACATAAGTCTGTGCAATTTACTGTACAAAGTTATACTGTACTTTTAAAGGGGGGGCAAAAAGAATCTTAACTGGTAAACACTCATGAAATGATTATAGAATTAAGGTATTTTGTATAGAATATAATTAAGAATTATCTTGACCTAATTAAGTGTATAGCATAGACCATGAATAATAAATTACAGTCCAAAAAAAAAAAAACTACCAAAAAAGAGTGTGTGACTACTAGAAAGATTATTGAAATCTAAGTATTTTTATTCTTCCTCAGTCTGTAAAAGACTGCTTATAAAAGTAAAACAAAAAAAAAATTTTTTAAGCAGTTCCTCAGGTCCTAAAATCTGTAATTCCTATAAATCTATTTCCTAATTCACAGATACAGGGCCTATCTTTATTAATTGAAGGAATATCTGCCATTCCTTACATTCCATCAAACACATTACTTAATAAAGTACTCTGGATTGAGCATAAGGAGAACACTAACTCTGTTAAATACCATGTCATATGGCTCTAAGGCTTGCTTCAAGTAACATCAAACATAGCAGGATAATCTAGAATTCTTATCTCTCTTCTCTTAAAACTAATGATCCACTTATGATCCAACTCTCTCACACTACCTACAATATTGCTGCCCAATAGAACTTCCTGCAATGATGGAAATGTGCAGCATGTGCAAACATGGTCAGTGGTTACTGTAACACAGATTTAGAGGAAATTTAGTCCATCGGTTTCTTTTCTTTTTTTTTTTAAATGGGGGTCCATATTGATTCACTTTTATTTTTTTATTTTTATTTTTTTTTAAAGGTTTTATTTATTTATTTGACACAGAGAGAGAGATCACAAGTAGGCAGAGAGGCAGGCAGAGAGAGAGGGGGAAGCAGGCTCCCCGCTGAGCAGAGAGCCCGATGCGGGGCTCGATCCCAGGACCCTGAGATCATGACCTGAGCCGAAGGCAGAGGCTTTAACCCACTGAGCCACCCAGGTGCCCCAATCCATTGGTTTCTTTCTACACATTCTGACAAGTGAATACCAAGAAACGAAAGGCCCT
This sequence comes from Potos flavus, assembly GCA_028534135.1. Lineage (NCBI taxonomy): Eukaryota > Metazoa > Chordata > Mammalia > Carnivora > Procyonidae > Potos > Potos flavus. The sequence continues at coordinate 55,291,601 of CM052892.1, read as the reverse complement.
CACTATTGGCAAAACAGAAGCAAGGGAGCTATGGCTTTCCTTCTGCTTTAGGGGCCTTTGGTTCTAAGAGTGCTGAGCTGAACACCAATCCTCAGAGCACAACTCATGCTTTTCTTAGGCGTCTGAAGAGAATGAGAGCACCTGCAGTCAGAAACACACCCTACCTAGTACAGTGCCTAAGACACAACAGATGCTTAATAAATGCCTATATAAAAAAACCAATTTAGGGGCACCTGGATGACTTAGTTGGTTAGGCGTCTGCCTTTAGCTCAGGTCCTGGGAGCAAATCCTGCGTCGGGCTCCCTGCTCAGTGGGGAGAGTCTGCTTCTCTCTCTCCCTCTGCTCCTCCGCCCACTCACGCTCTCTAGCTTGTTTACTCTATCAAATAATAAATAAAATCTTAAAAAAAAAATTTTTTTTTAAAGAAGCCAATTTAATAAATGGAAGAAGAACAGACAAGGCCAGAGGAAAATTAAAGTCATTTATTGAGTACATCCTGGGTTAGGCACTTTACACACATTATCTCATTTTATTTTTCACCACAGTCTATGATACAGGTATTATCACCCCCATCTTACGGGAGGCAGTGCAAGAAAGAATAAGTAACTTGCACAGCTTGTTACAGTGGGGTAAAAAAAGCTTTTAACAAATACAACCAACGTATCCAGAATTAATTCATAAAGTAGCATATATACCAGTAATTGCCATATAGCATATTTTTAAGAGCCCCTTATTTCTCATTATTATACTGCATTTTGACTTCAAGGAAAGTCTATGGAAAAATAATTAAGTGGCTCAGGTAGGTGACTTCCAAAACTGCTTATTTTATATGATATGGCTCTCAAATTTTAATATTTTTTTCAAAAGAAAAGAGGGGCCCAAAACAGTATAATCTGCATCATATAAAGAGATGCTTTATTTGAGCTTTTCCAGGCTCAATTCCCTTCAAAGCTTTGATTCCTTCAGCGGACCTGTGACACCAGAACAAACACTCTGGGGGGTCTAGAAGGAGCGCTAGAAGCAGGACAAGTTTGTGGAAATCTAAAAAAGAGAGTGGAATGTTCACTGAAAGCCCTCTATTAACCCAGCCACATAGCGCCATTCAGCAAAGGGGCATTCTGTCTTGCTTACAGGTCATTTTCTGACACAACAGATTTTTCACAGCAGTAACATTTAACTCTCTACAGCAGCTCTACATGGAACAGTAAACCTAAGGATCTTAAAAGAAATTTGTTTAGCCTTTGAATTTGAGGAGGAACTACCTCTTGTTAAATTTAATGTAAGTTTGAGGTGGTTTTCTTTATGTTTTTAAAGTTTTCGGTTTTTTTTTTTAAAGTTTTAGGAAGTCATTAAATATCCAGGAATTTAATGTCAATGCTAAATTACAGTTATTATCTACTTTACAACAATGTGGTTTTTTTTTTTTAAATTTATTTATTTTAGAGAGAGAGATACGGTACAAGCAGGGGGAGGGGCAGAGAGAGAGAAACTCAAGCTGACTCCCCGCCAGGAAGGAGCCCCAGTGCGGCCTTGATCCCACAACCCTGAGATCACAACATACGCTGAAACCAAGAGTCAGAGGCTTAACCTAGCAAGCCACCAAGGCACCCAACAATGCAATATTTAGATTGTATCTGTGAAATCAGCTTTATGTTTTACAGCGCTACTTAAGTACTTTTAATTGAAAAACACTGCCTGAAAGCAGAAGTGAAATCTTCCTATTGAGAAAAACCATTAAGTGTTAAAGATGCTAATAAAATTTACACCTAAGTATATTGTTTTTTGTTTAAATTGAATGGATATGTGCAACCATTCTGTTAATGCTTAATCACACCTCAACAATACTAATTTCAAATGTTCTGTTCCACTCCTAAAAATAACCCTTACAATTGCCAGATGCACTTATTTGCTTAAGATACAACTAAAACATTCTCTGAAATCTGAATTCTTGATCTCCAGAGCCTAATATATTTCAGAGGAATACCTACACAAATAGCAATATTAAGATCAGTCAACAAATAGAAATAGATGTGAAACTTATTTTTTTAAAACCTTGTGTGTGTGTGATCAAAAACAGCATAACACAGGGGCGCCAACTGGCTCAGTCAGAAGAGTATGCATCTCTTGCTCTCAGGGTTTTGAGTTTGACCCCCATGAAGGGTGTAGAGATTACTAAAAATAAATAATTTTTAAAAGACCTCATTAATAATTGTAATCGATCAGATATATATTTAATAAAACAATACAACATAAAATTCACCATCTTAACCATTTTTAAGTGTATAGTAGTGTTAACTATACACACATTGTGAAACAGATCTCCAGAACTTTTTTCATCTTGAAAAACTGAAACTCTATATCCACTAGAACAGCAACTGCCTTTTCCCACCTCCCCCAGAAGGGCAACCACCATTTACTTCGTCTTAAGAGTTTGCCTGCTTTAGATACCTCATATGTAGAACCATATAATATTTGTCATTTTGTGACTGCCTTATTTCACTTAGACATAATGCCCTCAAGGTTCACCAGTGTTTTTGTTTATGACAGGATTACCTTAAAGACTGAATATCCCACTTTACATACATACCACATTTTCTATATCTATTCACTTGTTATGAACATTTAGGTTGCTTCACCTCTTGGCTATTGTGGAAAAATGCAGTGAATTTAAGTGTACATAAATGATCTCTTTGAAATCCAGTTTTCAGTATTTTTACATATATACCCAAAAGTGAGATTGCAGGATCACATAGTAGTTCTAATTTTAACTTTTAAAGGCCTTCATACTGTTTTCCATAGCAGCTGCACCATTTTACTTTCCCATCAACAATGCACAAAGGTTCTAGGGATGCTTGGGTGGCTCAGTTGGTTAAGCATCTGACTCTTATTTCAGCTCAGATCTTTATCTCAGGGTTGTGAGTTCAAGCTCCACTTTGGGCTTCATGCCCCTGTGGAGCCTACGTTAAAAAGCAAACAAACAAAACACCAAACATCTACGAGAGAAAGAGGATAGTGGAGTATTACCACCACTTTGATCATTAAAAAATTTTGAGGCACCTGGGTGGCTCGGTTGGTTAAGAGTCCAACTCTTGATCTCAGCTCACGTTTTGATGTCAGGGTTTTAAGTTCAAGCCCCATGTTGGGCTCCACACCCAGCATGGAGCCTACTTAAAAACAAAGAAAGTCAGACACCAAAAGGTGTAGCCCCGGCACCTTTGTCAAATTTCTCCACTTCCTCACCAACATTTTCTATTTTGGCTTTTTTCTTTTTTTTTTTTTTAAATAGTGCCCAACCTAACAGGTATAAAGTAGTAACTTACTGTGGTTTTGACTTGCATTTCCCTAATAATTAGTGATGTTGAGCATTTTTTCATAGGCTTGTGTAAAAGGACAGAAAACATACATATTGGTCTCTGCCCCAGTTCCTGGCACATAGTTCCTAAAACCCTCGTAATTTCCTAAGTGATAAGAACACTAGGAATTATCTTTTGTTCTAGTATTTGGTCTCTGATCCTGGTTCCTGACACAGGATCCTAAATTTCTAGAAATTTCCTGGGTGATAGGAATGTCTTTTGTGCTAATGAGATGACTCTGGATTAGGACTGGTCACCAGAAAGAGCAACTCATAGTACAAGCTTGGAATTTTCAGCCCTGCCCTGAATTCTCTAAAGAGAAGAGCTAGAAATGGAGTTGATAAATTGATCATGCCTACATGAGGAAGCCTCCATAAAAATCCCAGTAGTATGGGAAGCTACTAGGTTGATGAACACTTAGTGGTACTATGAGCAGGCATGGAAGCTCCATCCCATCCCACATACCTTGCTCTATGTTTCTCTTCCATCTGGATGTTCATCTATATCCTGTCATATCCTCTTATAATCAAGTGGTAAACAGTAAGTTAACTGCTTACCTAAATTCTATAAGCCCCTCAAGCAATTAATCAAACCTGAAGAGGAGTCTTGGGAACCTCTGATTTGTAGCCAATCAGTCAAAAGCACAGTTAACAACTTGGATTTGTGATTGGCATCTGAAGTAGGGGGAGGCCAGTCTTGGGGGACTGAGACCTTCATCTGTGAGATCTCATGCTATCTCCAGGTTGACAGAGTCAGAATTAAGTTAAATTATAGGACATCCAGCTAGTGTCACAGAATTGCTTGGTGTGGGGAAAATCCCCACATATTTGGTAACCAGAAGTATCAGAAGTGACGTGCTATCTGTAAGAGTAAAGGAGACATACAGGAGGGAAACCAGAGAGGTCTTTTTCTAATATAGCTTATTGGCTCTTTGTCTTCTTTGGAGAAATGTTTATGCAAGTCTTTTGCCCATTTTTTAGTTGGATTTTTTTTTTTTTTGGATTTTTTGTTGTTGAGTTGTAGTTCTTTACAGGAGTTCTTCATATATTCTGAATAACCAACTGCTTATATCAACTCATTTATCAGATACACGGTTTGCATATATTTTTCTCATTCCATAGGTTTCACTCTCATGTCCTTTGACGTGCAAAAATTTTTATATCTGATACAGTCCTATTTATCTACTGTTGCTTTTCTTGCTGTGCTTTTCGTACTATATCCATGAAATCACGGCCAAATCCAGTGTCTTGAAGCTTTTCCCCTGTGTTTTCCTCTAGTTTTAGTTTCTCTAGTTTAGTTTCCTCTAGTTTTAGTTTCCTCTAGTTTACATTTAATCTTTAATCCATTTTGAGTTAATTTTGAATATGACGTAATGTAAGAATCCAACTTCATTCTTTCGCATGTGTACTTACAGTTTTCCCAACACCATTAATTGAAGAGACTATCCTTTCACCATAGTGTTGCCCTGTCACCTTTGTCAAAGATCATTTTTTAAATTTTTTTTTAAAGATTTTATTTATTTATCCATGAGAGACAGAGAGAGGAAGGCAGAGGCAGAGGGAGAAGCCGGCTCCCTACTGAGCAGGGAGCCGGATGCAGGATTAGATAGATGCCAAGAGCCTGGGATCATGACCTGAGCTGAAGGCAGACACTTAACTGATTGAGCCACCCAGGTGCCCAAAGATTATTTGACCATATACATAAGAGTTTACTTCTGAGCTCTATTCTGTTCCATTGGTGTATGTCTTCATGACAGTACCACACTGTTCTGTAGCTTTGTAATACATTTTGAAATCAGAAGTGTGAAGCCTCCAGCCTACATCTTTCTCAAGATTGTTTTGGCTGAGGTTCTTTGAAATTCCATATGAATCTGAGAATTTTCTTCTATTTCTGCTAAATATACCATTGTGATTTTGACAGACTGTATAAAATCTGCAGATCACTCTGGGTAGTATGGACATTTTAACAATATTAAGTCTTCCAATCCACAAGTATGGAATGTTTTTCCACTTATTTGTGTCTTTAATTTCTTACAGCAATGTAAAACCGTAAGTTTTTAAAAGGCCATTTTGTTTCTCATGCAAATTCCTATTCATTTATCAAACAAAGAAATCCATGGTCACCATTAGCTATACCAACTTACTCAACGGGGTTCAAAAACAGGTAGTTAAAGAGGATATTAATAGTCTTATTTACAAGAGCTGAAAGATAAAATACTAACATGACCAGAATGATCAATTCCTAAATTTTAATAATAAAAAACAAAGCCATGAGATAATCATCTACAATGTAAATGTAGTATTAACGAAGTTATAGTAACTCCACAGTCTTTATTCTAACATCTAAACATTAAGCACAGCCACTTCTACCTTCTAAACTCCGTGGTAAGCACTGTGGAGTCAAAGTTAAATAAAATTAAAATGTTTTCCATAATGAGTTCAGTTTAATGTTCAGGTAACTGTTTATACTTGAAATAAAAGAGAAGAACAATCCTACTTATAACAGCAACAACAAAGATTAAATACCTAGGGAAAAGTTTAACAAGTGTAAGATACTGTATGGTATAAAACTTTAACACATTAATGAGCTACTCAAAAGAAGACTTGAGCAAACAAGACATATTATGTTTGTGGACAGAAGTGTCATCATCCTAAAGACTTTTTTTTCCTTCCAAGTTAGTTTTAAGTAACCCGCAGGATTTTTTTGTTTATGGAATAGGGAAGTTGATCCTTAAATTCATATGGAAAAATATGCAAGAATAAACAAACAAGAATAGTTGGAGGGTTTTTTGGGTGTTTCTGGTTTTTTTTGTTTTTAGGTCAATGGATTTTTATTTAAGGAACTTCACATGTGATTCCTTACACTGCCAATCAATCACCTTAGTTCCTCCAAAGCCTGGGTCATAATCTTTAAGATAGCCCTTTTTAAAAAGAATTTTTGCTCAATCCACAGTTGTCATTGTCAGTCGGTCCACAATTCTTTTAGCTGAGCTTCTCTGATCATCACTTGAATATCAACACTTCAAAAATTCCCCACTTGTGGGGCGCCGGGCTGATTCAGTCCGCAGAGCATGCAACTCTCTATCCCAGAGGTGTGAGTTTAAGCCCCACGCTGGGTATAGAGATTACTTAACAATAAAATCTTACAAATTCCCCACTTGTAATCTTTAGGATCCAATTTCTTCAAGCAACTTACTTCAGGATCATAGAAGTTAAACTGTAGGAAGCACACTGATTGCTATTTTGGCAAATCATCTAAAATATATTATTATTCCTCGGGTTGCCTGGCTGGCTCAGACAGTAGTGCATGTGATTCTTGATCTCACAGTTCTGAGTTCAAACCCCACATTGGGTGTAAAGTTTACTTTAAAATACATAACATATAAATACACACACATATATAAATATATATATACACAAATATATTTTCCTTAACCATTTATAACATTGAAAAGTCTTGTTACATTCATTTTTTTACCCATGAGCCTAGCAAAAACTGTTAACAGGTCTCATTGTCGCCACTGCAATAAACGTAACTGTGTTGGGAAGTATAACCAGTATCTCAAGGTAGCCATGAAAAGATTTTTTTTAAAGAGCTCTAAAAAGGAGCTAGCACTCCCAGATATTAAAATATATTAAAAGGCCTCCATTACTGACATAGACTGTTCCTGGCACCTGATAGACATATATACATAGAACAGAAGTTCTAAAATAGGCCCAGACACATACAGGAATGTTATATATGATAAGGATAATAAATCAAGATACATGTCAAGTACATAAGTGACTGTATTAGGTAGCCATCTGAAAAAATAAATAAAAGTGGCTCCATGTCCTCACAGCAGAATAAATTTCAAATGGAGAGTATATTTAAATGTAAGAAACTGAAAACATAAAATATGTAAGAAAACAGAGGATTTCTACATCTAGCCAAGATAGACTAATAGGAACCAGACTTACCATTCCTACTAAAAAAAAAAAAAAAAAAAAAAAAAAAAAAAGTTTTTTTAAAAACCAGACAAATAATGGTTTTTCAAGACTCTGGCTATTAGACAATGGAGGACAATGATCTGAGACATAAGAAACAAAAAAGGTGAGCCCTGTAACTGCCCCAGCAGAGAGGGTAAACTGAGGCAGAACCCAGCAGACTCCCCAAGTTGAAGAGATGGTGCAGAGTGCAGGAAAACCAAACCAGCAGGAGTTCATAGGATAAAATACCAAAGAGAAGGAAACAGCACAGAGAAAGAACTCCAGAGATTTGCAAAGGGTCCTAAGGAATTAAGAGAATAAGTAAGTTAGGGAACTACTGGAGGCCCAGGAAAGAATCTGTCTGGCACTCATAGAGGGCTTCGGAAGGCACTTGTTTTCACAGGCCATTATGTAAAAACTCCTAAGTCACACTGGATAAGAGTACTCAGGAAGGTATTGCCTCAATAATGAATAATCGGCCCTTGACTTAGCACCGATGCAGGCCTGCCTAACAAATACAAAAATATCTGGCACCCACTGAGGTAAAATTCAGCATCCAACAATTGCCAGGGGTGCAAGGAAGTAGAAAAGCATGACCCATTTGAAGAGAATAATCAATCGAAATAGACCCAGAACGGATGCATAAGATAGAATGAGCAGAGAAAGACATTAAAAGTTTTTATAACTGTATTCATACGTTCAGTAAGTTAAGTAATGAAAATATATGTCCACATAAAAATTTGTGTATGTATGTTCATATAGCAGCATTATTCATAATAGCCTAAAAGTGGAAACAACCCACGTGTCCTTGAAGGGAAGATAAACAAAATGTGATATTATTCAGCTTTAAAAAGGAATAAAGCATTGGTACATGCTACAACATAACTGAACCTCACAAACATTCTGCCAAGAAACCAGTCACAAAAGATCCCTAATTGTATAATCCCACTTACATGAAATATCCAAAATAGGAAATCTATAGTGACAAAATGTAGATTGCCTAAGGGGAAAGGGAAGGAAATGGAGTGATTTCTATTTGGTAAAAGCTTTCTTTTAGGGATAATGAAAATGTTCTAAAAGTAGATTATGGTGACAGTTGCACAATTCTGTAAGTATACTATTTACCCCTGAAACACAATTTTTTAAATATTTAAAATTTAAATGCTATTTAAAATATACTCTTACAGGGGCGCCTGGGTGGCTCAGTGGGTTAAAGCCTCTGCTTTTGGCTCAGGTCATGATCTCGGAGCTCTGGGATCGAGCCCGCATCGGGCTCTCTGCTCAGCAGGGAGCCTGCTTCCCCCCCTCTCTCTGCCTGCCTCTCAGCCTACTTGTGATCTCTCTCTCTGTCAAATAAATAAATAAAATCTTTTAAAAAATAAAATAAAATAAAATATACTATTACAAAAAATAAACCATTCAAATGTGCACTTTAAATTGGAGGACTGGAGGCACCTGGCGGTAGCTCCATCGGGTAAGCATCTGACTTCCACTCAGGTCATGATCTCAGGGACCTGATTTCAGGGTCCTGGAATGGAGCCCTGTCTCCCACTCCTCAGCAGGGAGTCTGCCTGTCCCTCTCCCTCTGCTTTTCTGCCATCTCATGCTCTCTCTCACTCTAATAAATAAAACCTTTAAAAAATAATAATAAAATAAATTGGAGGATTGTATAGTAGTTGAATTATGTCAATAGAGCTATTATTTTTTAAATAGAGTAAAAAATATAGAGTAAAAAAGGTAGAGATACATAAGATATAAAAGTGGTCCAAGTCAAGCTTTTCTGAAGATGAAGACTATAATCTATAAAATGAGAAACACAATGGATGGGATTAATGGCAGATAATAGGAGAAGAAAATATTAGTGAACTAGAATGCACATTAGTGAACCTATCCAAATGAAAGAGAAAAAAAAAAAAAAATTCCCCCCAAATGAAAAGAGATCAGTGAGTTGTGGGACAGTCTAAATGGCCTAATATACAGGTAATTATAATATTAAGGAAGTGGGGAAGGCAGAAAAAAATATTTTAAAAAATAATGGTTGAGGGATGCCTGGGTGGCTCAGTTAATTAAGCATCTGTCTTTGGCTCAGGTCATGATCCCAGGGTTCTGGGATGGAGTCCCACATCAGGCTCTCTGCTCAATGGGGAGCCTACTTCTCCGTCTGCCTGCTGCTCCCCCTGCTTATACTCTCTCTCTGACAACTAAATAAATAAAATATTTAAAAAATAATAATATTGGCTATAAACTTTCTAAATCAATGAACTCTATAAACCCACATATCCAAGAAGTTCAATGAATCCTAAGCACGAGAAACATAAAGAAAACTGCACTTAAGCAAAATGCCCCAAACCAGTGATAGAGAAAATCTTGAAAGCAGCCAGAGAAAAAAATTACATAATACACACAGAAACAAAGACAAGGATATCAGATTTCTTGTTGGAACCAATTTAAGCGATAACACAAGAGAGCAGCATCTTTAATGTACTGAAATTAAAAAGAAAATGCCAACCTTGAATTCTATACTAAGCAAAAATCTATCAAAAATGAAGACATAATGAAGACATTTTTAGATATTCAAAAGATCATAGAGTTCACCATTAGCAGATCTGCACTATAAATAATGTTTAAAAAAATCCTTCAGGCAGAATGAAAATGATAACAGTTGTCTGGATCTACACAAAAGAATGAAGGGTACCAGAAATGATAACTTCGTGGGTAAATATATAATATTTTTCTTATTTAAATCTTTTTAAAAGATGATTGTTTTTACAAAATAATGTCCTGTGGAGTGTGTGTAATATAATATATGTATCATTAAAATGCATGAGAACAACAATTTAATGGCCAAGACAGGAAAAATGGAAAGAAACACATAGGAATTTCCTAATAACTTTGTTGAGTATAACTATGACTTAAAATCCAGAAGCCTTAAGAGAAAAGATTATCAGGCTCAGCTATAAACTTTGCATGGTAAACACACATCACCACCACAGCTGTAAGAAAATTAAAAAGCAAATGACAAATATAAAACTTATTTGTAAATCCTAACACATAACTTCCCTAATGTTTAAAGAGCCTAATGCAATGCATATAAATTGGAAACAGCAAACAGCCCAATAAAAAAAATGGGTGAAGAATATTTATAGCCAGTTTTTGGAAACTCAACCTATGTTCATGAATGCAAACTACATTGAGACTGTAATTTTCCACCTGTCAGGGTGGCAAAAATCTAAAAATTTGGTAACCCACTCTATTGGTGAACTTTTAAACAAGTCCTCTCATACACTGCAGGTGAAATTGTAAATGGGTATAACTTCTACCAAAATTACAAATATATATACCTCTAACTCAGCAATTCACTTTTGAAAAGTCATTCCTATACACATCTGTACATATGACATATGTAACAGGTTATTCAACAGAGCATTTTATTTTTTATAGCTAAAGACTGAAAGCAATCCTAATCAGTATGAATAAGGGCTTAAATATCTTATGTGCATTATAAAGTGAAATTCTATGCAGCTATAAATATGAATGAGGAAGTCTCTATGAAAGAAAATTGAAAGATCTCCAAGATATATCCTATTCCATCAATTCTAAGACGTATATTTTTTTCACATTTGAGTATCTCTGAAATTATGCTGTAGCTTAAGATCTGTGACTTAGTTATAATTGGCAGCATGTCTCCTTTCTCTGAAGTATTTAATATATTCTGTTGTGTTTAAAAATCAGTGAAATGTGGTATCAGTGGAGAACAGCAAGGTGCAGAAGCATGTGTAGAATATGCTGTCTTCTAGTTCAAAAAGAACCTACTTAATACAATGTAGTCTTCTGGCTTATATCCTGGAACAGAAAAAAAAAGTTGTTTATGTGAGGAAATCCAAATAAAGTCTGGAGTTTAGTTAACAGTTCACATCAATGGTGGTTTCCTGGTTTTGACAAATCTTATGGTAATGTAAGGTAGCTTTAGGGAAATGGAGAAGGCACAAACAGGAGCCCTCTGTATTATCTTTGCAACTTTTCTGTAAATCTTAAATTATTCCACAATAAAAAAGTTTGTTGAAATGGTAATTTTTAGAAGGATCCATATTTTATGCATTTTTAAAAACTCAAGGCAAATGTAACAAACTAAAATCCCTGGGGGATGGCAGGGTGAGGAGAAGCAGACAAATATGGACAGAGAGGGGCTGGTGGGAGACTGCTCACTTTACACTTGTCTCAGAACCATATGAATGTAATTACCTATCCAGGTACCAAGTTTAAAAATTATAACACAAGAAACAACAGGTGTTGACAAGAATGTAGAAAAAAGGAACTCTTGTACGCTACAGGTAGGAATGCAAACTGGTGCAGCCACTGGGGAAAATGGTATGGAGGTTCCTCAAGAAATTAAAAATAGGGGCGCCTGGATGGCTCAGTTGGTTAAGCATCTGCCTTCAGCTCAGGTCATGATCCCAACGTCTTGGGATCAAGCCGCACATCCAGCTCCCTGCTCAGGGGAGGGGAGCCTGCTTCTCCTTCTCCCTCTCTCTCTGCTGCTCCATCTGCCTGTGTTCTCTCTCTCTGTCAAATGAATAAATAAAATCATTTAAAAAATTAAAAATAGAAGTACCACATGATCCAGTAATCATACTACTGGGTATTTACCTAAAGAATACAAAATACTAATTCAAAGGGATACATGTTTAGTGCAGCATAATCTACAATAACCAAATTATGGAAGCCGCCCAAGTATCCATCGACTGATGAATGGATAAAGATGTGGTATATATATAATGGAGTATTACTCAACCACAAAACAGAATGAAATCTTGCCATTTGCAAAAACATGGATGGATCTAGAATATAAGGCTAAGCAAAATAAGTCAGTCAGAGAAAGGCAAATACAGTATTTCACCCGTATGTGGAACTTAGGAAACCAAACAAAGGGGGAAAAAGATACGAACCAAGAAACAGACTCTTAACTATAGAAAACAAACAGATGGTTGGGCGGGGGGGGGGGGGGGGGGGGGGGGGG
>CM052892.1:55219686-55279163 GCA_028534135.1 Potos flavus | reverse complement strand
AGCCAGCCAGGCGACCCCAAGAGTAATATATGAAGTATATTACTAAGCACTAAGTAATATATGAAACTGCTGAATCACAATATTGTACACCTGAAACTAACAGAACACTGTATGTTAACTACACTGGAATTAAAATTTTTAAAAATACATATGTATTTACCTGATATTAATAAAGTAACAGTGACAAGAAAAAAACAAAAACTATAAAAAGGTACTTTATGAAAGGACAAAGGGGATAAAGAGAGGTTATTCTAAATAGAGCTTATATTTACAACCTAAGGACCATGACAAGAATCCATGGCTTGGCTGAGGAAGATGTACAACCTAAAATTCTCTACCCAATTTTATGTAAATGAATTCATGGACATTTTCCTCAGTAGAGGGACTACAAGGAATTAAATACCTTATATATCCGTACACTAGAATAATATGCATCTACTAAGAGATATACAGTTGGACACATACTTATGACAATGAAAGATTCCACTATAATATATAAAGTGGAAAAAAGTAATGATAGTATCTATAGTGTTTACTTTGTTAATGTAAAAACATCTCTCTCGGGGCGCCTGGGTGGCTCAGGGGGTTAAAGCCTCTGCCTTCAGCTCGGGTCATGATCTCGGGGTCCTGGGATCGAGCCCCACATCGGGCTCTCTGCTCAGTGGGGAGCCTGCTTCCCCCTCTCTCTCTGCCTGCCTCTCTGCCTACTTGTGATCTCTCTTCTCTGTCGAATAAATAAATAAAAATCTTTAAAAAAAAAAAACCCCCAAAAAAAAAAAAAAACCCAAAAAAAAAAAAACCTCTCTCTCTATGGAGATGTCTATCTATGTATATAAATATGCACTGAACAAGCTAAAAGGCTAAATGTGGTAACCATTAATGCTATTCACCAAATATTTCTGGCTCCCTGCCTAACAGACACATTCTTGCCCCTCAGTGGTTGGGTGGGACCTTGTGATTAATTCTGACCACAGAGTTATGAGTGGAAACAAACATTTAATTGTTGATTCAAGACCCTCCACAGGCACTCTTTTTCCTCCGGTATAGGAACCAACAATATTAGAGACGATTGCTACTCATATGCCTAGGTCCTCAAAGCAATTACAATAAGCAGAACCCCCTGCTGACCCAGAGTGGCTGTGAAACAGAAACAAGATTTAAATTTTTGTTTTAAGTTGCTGAGATTGGCCAGGGGGAGAGAGAAAGCTTGTTATTACAATATAACCAAGTCTAAACTAACTGATAAAGAAAACATCCTTGCTAGCAGGATCTCTTACCATTTTCTTTCTGTGTGGTCTTTTTTAAAAATAACAAGCACCTGGGGCGCCTGGGTGGCTCAGTCAGTTAAGCTACCTACTCTTGATTTCCCCTCAAGTCGTGGTCTCAGGGTCCTAGGACGCTGCATATGGCTCAACCTCAGTGGGGTATCTGCTTGGGATTCTCTCTCTCTCTCTCCCTCTCCCTCTTCCTCTGCCCTTCCCCCTGCTAACGCTCTAGCATGTGCTCCTTCTCTCAAACAAATCTTTTAAAAAATTAAAAATAAAAATAATGAGCACCTGTATCTTAGAAAACTTATTTGGGGATAGAGGAGAGACACAAGTCTTAGCATGGGCCTTAGCATCAAGCAGACATTGACCATCAGAGATTATTACCATCACATCTCAATCTAGAGCAGCCTGAAAGCATCCTCCATTAGCACCCCTCAGGTCCCTTTGTTTCATTCCATGCGCACTGAGCAACCTGATAGCAGTGAAAAAGCAAGGAACAGAACCATGAGAATAAAGTGCTGTATTTTGCATGAGAAGATACAAATATACATACATCTGTACATACATATATACATGTTTGTAAATACACAGAAAATCTCTGGTAAGACCCAGAAAAAGTTATGTCAATTTATTCTGAAAAGGGAAGGGAAGTCGCTAGGTGAGAAGAGAAAGTGGAAATCGTACTCTGTGCCATTTACTCTTTTGTATTTTTTACTTATTTTTTTAAGGATTTTATTTTTAAGTAATCTCTATACCCCATGTGGGGCTCGAACTCATGACCCTGAGATCAAGAGCCATATGCTCCACTGACTGAGCCAGCCAAGTGCTCCTCTTTCTTATCTTTTAAATTTTGAACTATATACATGTATTATCTATTTAAAAAACAGATAAAATGAAAAGAGTTTAAAAAAACACAAACAACTCTAAGTGAAGGAATATACTAAGTGTTATTTTAGTGGGTCATACTTCAAAAATATAGAAAGCCTACTAAAGGGGTTTTCATAGACCAATGATGAATGTGTCATGAATCCAGAATCATAAATGCACCTTAATAGCACAGAACATGATTAAAGGGCAAGAAAGATCGGCAGCTCTGCTTTTGCAAATAAGTTCTATGAGCTGCCCACTGATATTCAAGAAAATGAAGAAAAATTACTTCTAATGCTTCCAAAGTCAAGGCTTTTTTATTACTGAATCTTGATCCTATGTGAAAGCTTCAGCATTGTTAAAGTCCACCTCTTAACAAGATTAGCGGTATGACTTTTTTTTTTCTCCTCCACTAAGAACAAAAGGCTTAATTATTGCTTCCAAAGAAAAATGAAAAGGGACTGTACAAGGCTTTAATTATACGGGAAAAGCAGGCACCTGGGTGGCTCAGTTGATGAAGCGACTTGATTTCAGCTCAGGTCGTGATCTCAAGGTGCTGAGCTTGAGCCCCACACTGGGTGGTGTGGAGCCTGCTTAAGATTCTCTCTCTCCCTCTGACCCTCCCTGTTCGCCTGCTTGCTCTCTCTCTTGAGAAAAAAAAGAAAAAAAAGACCACAATAAACCTCATACGTACATTACTTACATTAATTAATTAATTAATTAATTTAAAAGGGGGGAAAGCATCTCAAAAGGTAGGAAAACAGCACTTACTTACACTATATGGTAAACTGTGAGTTCTCTAATTTATATCAGTGTAATGTTTCACACAAGTTATCAACTCTTGAGCAATTAAATTAGTATATTAAATTAAATTAGTGTATTGATTCATTTTGAAACTTTCCCAAGAGTACCTAACACTTGTTATCTGGCCTTATTAGAAATAAATGAGGTGCCTGGGTGGCTCAGTCAGTTAAGCATCTGCCTTCAGCTCAGGTCACCATCCCGCGGTCCCAGGATCAAGGCCCTCGTTTGGCTCCCTACTGAGCAGGGAGTCTGCTTCTCCCTTTGCCCTTCCCCCTGCTCCTTCTCTCTCTCTCTAAATACTCACTCTCTCTCTCAAATAAATAAAATCTTTAAAAAATTATTTAAAAAGAAAGAAAGAAAGAACATAGGGGCACTTGGCTGGCTCAGTTAAAAGAGCATGTAAGTCTTGATCTCAGGGTCATAGGTTCAAGCCCCAGGTTAGGTGTAGAGATCACTTAAATACATAAATGAAAACTTTTTTAAAAAAATAATAAATGACATAAGGTGGTTGACTTCACATTCTTGCACAAACTTCATTTAGCTGGGGATGAGGAGTTTCTGGAAACGGAACTGCACAGAAACCGCGGAGTCTCCATGGAGATCCAGTCCTGGCATTCTACATTGGCAATGGCTCAGCTCCTCCAGCTACTTCACATTCATTGAAGTCAGGGCTGTCTCTGGCTGTAATTCTTCTAGGTGCTAATCGCACAGTTGTTAGTCAAACATCCAAGCTACAGTATTTATAAAGCCTTTCGTAAAAATCACAGAACTTCCAATCATCCTTAACTGTATGCTGATCTTTACCTAGTTTCCTCACACATTTCCCTCCAAGGGTCTCTAAACTTACATTTTAAACGTCCAACTGTCCCACTGCATCTTTCCAAAAAACCCACCCTGTCCCATGCATACATTTTCTCAACATTCGCTATCAATAATACCTCATACCCCAACAGGACACAACAGAGTGACAGTAATGCACTCGATTCAGGGTAACAGTTGAGCACTGAGAACTTACAATAGCACTAGGAGCACACACAAAAATTTAACAATAGCCTAGCTGACTCTAGAGGCACATTGAAGAGCTCCACGTAGACCCTTCCCTACCCCCTAGCCCCCAGCACTTTCCAATTGCACCAGCCTCTCCTGCAGGGCTTTCTCTAGACTACATGGCCCATTTTGGCCATCCTCACAGCACTTCAAAATTATCACTCACCACCCCCGCCCCCTGACTCTAAGTTACTGGTTAAAAAATATCCCAATCCCCTCAATCCTCGTATGTTCTATACTGCTGTCAGATTTCCCCTATGGGATCAAACTCTAGTTAGTACAGAAGCAACCTGCCTAATATGAGCATTCTTTCCCACTTATAACCCTCTCAGTTCCCCACTCCCTTTGGAGAGTTTTCTGGGATCATATCCCAAAGAAAGTACTGTGTTGGAATTCTTGACTCAGTCTGTGCTAGAGAAACCAAAACAAGACAATGACCAGTTTTATACATGCCTATTTATTCTTAGTAAAATTATTTTGAAGACAATATAATTACAACAAAGCAGCACTGCATGGGGTTATGTTAAATGGGGTGGGTAATAGGTACACAAAAAATTGATATTATTTAAAAATTGCTTTTGTGGCATAACCAACATAATTTATTAATCCTTTCATAAATCTCTATAATTAGAATAAGATTTGTTTTCTGACCATTTTAAAATAAAGCCCTTAATCCAAAGCTTTGATTTGGGGGGAAAAAAAAAAAAGCTTATTGCTTTTTTATTCCCACACTGTTATTTTGGAAATTCCCAAAAGTATCACAGTACAAAAAAAGACTCCTCCTCATGCACTGCTGGTAGGCATGTAAATTGGAGCAGCCACTATGGAAAACAGTATGGAGGTTCCTCAAAATATTAAAAATAGAACTACTATATGATCCAGCAATTCCACTACTGGGTATTTACCCAAAGAAAATGAAAATACTAATTTGAAAAGATATATGCACCCCTATGTTTATTGCAACATTATTCATAATAGCAAAGATATGGAAGCAACCTGAGTACATATCATCCATAGACGAAGAAATAAGATGTGGTGGGTGCGTGGGTGGGGGTGTGTACGTGTGTGTGTAAAGATATATACCTATACATACAATGGATTATTACACAGCCATAAAAAAGAAATGGGACCCCTGCCATTTGGTACAACATGGATGGACCCAGAGGTTAGTATGCTAAGTGAAATAAGTCGGACTGAGAAAGACACAAAAATTTAAAAAAGAAAAAAAATTCCTTTGCTGTTGTACCTACAAATGGTTGTCTTCTGTTTTAACCCCTAAAATTTAACCCCTAAAAATTTATTTGATCAAAATAATCTGAATAGCTTCTAATAGATACAGATGCTTTAAGGTTTATGTTCCTTTTCCTGCTCTCCTGAGTAAGAGAGATTAGATTAAAGTACTTTTTCATTTTGGAGCAGAGCTGTTACTTAATTTAGGTTAACTACCACATCTTGATGCTTGTTACTGGCAGAATGGGAGAGCACTGTGAGATAGGTCGAGGGGGTAGAAGAGGGTATTTCCCCCACACTGGAGTGGAGTCTATCCCCAATCCTAGCAGTCACCAGCCCTGACAACTGCCACCACGGTACAGACAATGGTGGCTGTCAGCAGGAAGAAAGCCAACTGGTGTTACCGTGTCCAAGCAGGGTTCCTGCTGGTTCTGGGGACAGGGCTGGGGGGGCACTCAAGCCTCTTCTCATTCATTCAGAGACATCCATCTTTGAGTGTCATGACATTCACTGATAAGCCCCTCTATGTGACAGATTTAAGAGATACATCACCCCATTCTATGGGATCCTATCCCTTCCCAGAGATCTGGGTCAAGTGTGAAATCTCTGCTGCAGCCCTAGAAGCAGCCACTGCAAGGATGAGACCATAAAATGCACTCAAACATATCCTGAGTGAATTTGTGCTTTGAGCCCTTTCAGTCACAATAGTATAAAATTAGAGTATATTAATAGTGAAGTTAAAATCCCAACCTCAATTGTGTTTGCTAGCTAAATCCTAAGCTTTTATTTGACAGTTTATTGTCAAAAGGAACTAAATGCACGTTAAGATGGTTCAGTTTCATGTATAAGGTGCTTCCAACAAGCTACCCAATGACAGTCTTACAATAAAAAATTCCAAGAGCAGACTGAGAACAGCTCCCGAAAATGTAAAACCATAACGTTAATTCTGTTATACATTCATGTCAAAGCAATTCTTCCTCAGCACCTATAAAAGAATGTGAAAATCAGAATGTTTTTCAGTTCTCAGTTCAAGTCACACAAACCAAATCTAGTTCTTAAAATATTTGGTAAATCTTTGTCTTTAGTGCCTTCAATTCAAGAAGCAATACTCAGCTTAAAAGGTGCTCTGTAATTACTTCCTACCAATAAATAATGTATTTTTAAAAAATAAACAAGGTATCTCATATCGTCTGGGATGCTCTTGAGATTCAAATTAGAGATACAGAATTAATTGGAATGGAGACCTTTTACTTGCTGTGTTTTAGTAGAAACAGGGTTTTCAGTATATTATTAACAATATACATTTATATATATTTACAGTGTTCATATGTATAGTGCATTCATATATGGATATGATTAGTTATATACCACAACTAAGCTTTTTCCCCTTGTCTCTTTTAAGGTTTAAAACACACACCTACGTCCACACCCCCCACACTCCCAAGAGAAAGACACCTTAAGACAGATCGTTTTCACCACACACTGGAAAAAATAATTCACTTTGTGTAGGAATTATGGAGTGACATTTCCATCACAAAATTCTCTCAAACTGACATTGTGTAAATGAAGAGAGCAAAACTACACGATGACTGATTCCTTCAGTACCTGTCGTCACTGAGATGATGACTTAACAGTCTATGCCTTCTCATTCTTTCAGGGATGTTGTTATCTTTTTTTTTTTTTTAAAGATTTTATTTATTTATTTGACAGAGAGAGAGATCACAAGTAGGCAGAGAGTTAGGCAGAGAGAGGGGGAAGCGGGCTCCCCACTGAGCAGAGAGCCCAATGCGGGGCTCAATCCCAGGACCCTGAGATCATGACCTGAGCCGAAGGCAGAGGCCCCAACCCACTGAGCCACCCAGGCGCCCCAATGTTGCTATAAATCTTCACATCTCCTCCCTTCCTCAATAACACCTGGCTCAACTCCTTGTTCACAGTAGTTGCTCAATATTTGTTAAATGTATACACTAATTAATTCCATAGCACAATTCATACAACTACAAATGAGTATAAATGAGCAAAATGCAGAGAATGATTCAGCTGAGATGGTCCTAAAATGGAGGGCTTTGCAGAATTCAGAATCTGTAATGATATTATAGCATTATGGATTGGGTATAAAAAGATCAATGTCATAAACTGCAGTGCCAAGAAAGTAATTTTACTTTCAAATAAGAACTTGAAGGAACAACAAATACCATCGACATTGGGAACAAGATGTTTTTCTTTTGTGAAAAGCACACTGGCAACCAAATTTAATAGTATAAAAGTGAACTACCTGAGAAATGAAGTCAATATGTGATATTATGCAATTAGAATAAATTTACCCAGCCTAGCTTCCTCAGCTTTTCAGACTCCACGACAATGGGACCGAATCTTTCACCTGGTGAATAAAGCCTTCTAAGAGAACTGCTCCTCTAGAATGTAAATACTACTAAGAATTAAAGGAGTTGAATAAAAGACCAAGAGAATAAAGACAGAATTTTTTTTTAATTAGAATTATTATACATACAGAGCCATATGGATTTGTTCTTTTTGATAACTGGCCTTATCTGAGGTACTTGAAAATGAAATGGAATCAGAATACTTTTAATGTTTTAATAGACTATGAAGGAGCTTCCCCATTCCCAAAGTTGAAGTTGGCATTTCATGAAATTTCCCTCCTGCCAAAAACAATAAATAAGATATAAGCCTGTCCATTAAGCAAAGAAATGCCTAGAAAGAACTAAGTGACCTCGCAAAAGAAAAAAACAAATCAAGAATAGCTGTTTAGTTATAACAACTCATTCTAAGCATCCTTTCAGCAAGTCTACAAAAGTGAGATTCAAATATAATTAGAAAAAGTTTAGTATTACCAAAAATATCCACCATCAAAAACATAGCATTAATAATTAATCCAGTAAAATATCAAAGAAACAACTGTCAGCATTACCTATACACAGAAACCAACAAAACTTTTCATTTAAAGACAAATTTCAACTTAAGTCATAAACATACAAAGGATACTCTACAGTTGTAGAAAACTGAATCTGCTACCCAAGACTAAATTTAAGACAAGCAAACAGGAAGGCACGGAACCAAGAATGACAACTAACAGATTAAATCTACAATTTTAAAATCATCAGAAAGCACTGCAAAGTAGAGTCAATGATCTGAATACCTTTGTTGGAGCAGTATCCATGAAAAGCTATAGAAAAAAGAGAAAGAGAGAGAAGGGCGTAAAACTTTCATATAAACTAGAGAATCCAGATGAGACGCACACATTCCAGTTAAATATCCTTGCATTTAGGAAATTAAAATCAATTTTATTTTAGAAAATGTTTTCTAAGGTAATCCCTCCCTAATATGGTAGTCAACACTTCTAGAAATTAAGTGACTAATCTCAGAAGCTAAAAACCAAATAATGTAAAGGAACGATATCTGAAGATTGGTTAGCTCCTGCCGAACCAGTTTCCATGTCTCTGTATCAATCTGACCACTTTCTTGCCCACAACCCCTGTGCCTACTTACCTCACTCATAAAGGTGCCTGTCCTAAGTGAGGAACGACTTTGAAGTGTTTGAAACCAGTCTATCCAAGCTTTTTCATTCAACTGACAGATAATTACATAAAAATCATTTTAATGGGAAGGACCTTAAAGGACTAAGTTTAAAAATACTCAGGAGCTAGTATGGAAAGGAAAATAAAATACTGGCTACTAAAATTATTTTGTTCTCAGTGTAATTAAAGGAAAAGATTTAAACACGTTAATTTCTTATTTATGTGTAACTCCCACCCTTTCCAAATACATTGGGTTTCCATGCCACAAATTAAGCATGGAAAGGCCCACTGAAAGGCAATTTTGTTTTACTCAAAATAAGAATTAAAAAAATGTCCTACTGCCTATAATACACACCATCAGTATCAAATCTTTTGGATCTGTGAAATACTCTTTTAAAACGATATTCTAGGGCACAGTCATGCTTTAAACTAACCACTCTGAAGAGTTTATATCCTACCAGTAAAGAATTTAATATATTTATTTTCCATAACCTTCTACCTGAGGCTCTCCAGTGGGGCCTTTTCATCTTTACAAAGACACCCCCTCCCCCAACAAGCTTAGCTGCAATTTAATATAAGGCTATATGCAAACTCTTCAGTGTAGTAAAATTACATAATAGCCTCAAAAAAGAAGAAACGGCTCTGGTTTACTCTTCCTCTTACAAGGAATCTTTAAAGAGAAACGGTAACATTTTTCCCAAGGCAGAAAAGATTGTCAAGGCAGTGCTAAATCCCTTCCAGCACTTTGACAAATACTGAACCAGCCTCATCTGGAGCGCTTCTGCCCTGAAGATCACTCTTAGAAGCAGAGAAAGGAACACAGTTGCATTTTCACTGTGCTGATTCACTGAATCTTTTGTGCACATACACGTATGGGGGAAATGTTTGCTTCGGAGCTGGAAACCTTTCCAACCATGGCGACTGTCTCAGTCTGTCCTTGGTATCCTGGGCCACTGCGGGCACACTCATAATACTAGAGACCGTTTACGGAGCCCTGGCTGTCAAAGAGGCACCAAGCCAGGCACTTCACATGCATCTGCTTCAGTTCTTCCAACAACACTGTGCACTTTTTACTTTCAAACAGATGAGAGAAAAGAGGCTCCAAAAGGTTATTAATAATCCAGCTGTGTTCAGTCCCCCCAAAGGCAGACACTAGCTGTCCCTGGTATCCTCACGCCTAACCACTAGAATTAACTCTTCAAATACCCTATGAACAGTTTTTCATTCCCAAGGATTTCAACCACGATACGGCTCCTCTCTAAGCTAGCTATTCCTCAGACCCTCCAAGTTTAGCTATCTTCCAAGTTTCATTTTCTCAATTAGCACAGAAAACAAACTCCATCAGACCAGGGATTATCTCCAGCAGTGACCTATTTTTATCACTTGAGGGGAAAAAAAAAAGCCTGGCAGAGTAGGTATTCATTACAATTTGGTTGAATGAATGAACTATCTAGAAAATCTGGGCCGTGGTGACAGCCAATTTGGACAACAGCATGAGTGGAGGACTTGAATTGTGTGTGTAGTTTGCTCATATTCCAAATTCACTAGGTAATTATCTAAATTCAACTTTACAGATAACAACTTATGGAGTATCTACTAGGACATCACCTACTAGTCTATGTAAACACAGGACTAAATAGTACATGGCCAATGAAGCATTTATGTACAACTCTGCTGAAATAGCTTTATCTGTTGGAAAGAATAGAAGCCAGGTAGTATGGGTTTCCCAAAGAAAGTGCATCAATTTGGCCAAAATTACTTATCTCTTGTGTTAGCTTCTGCGGGAAAAGTGGATGGTTGTGGTATTTCAAAATGATCTCTTGAAATTCTTTCAAATAACAAAACACCCGTCCTGTCAATTCAGAGATCCCCAGAGACTACTGCAGAAACTTCCAAGAAATGCCACTGGTATGCACCCAATGCCATCCTTCCATTCTAAAAATCCACAGTGTGGTTTCATTCCAGCTTTCCCCCACAGGAATTGGGGAAATTCATTCCCATTATTCAAAGGCACAAAGAAATTACAGTGTGCACCGACTGACAGCTCCTAGCATTAGTACTATCTCTGTCATCCAGTTACTCCACTTTCCCTTCATCTCTGTGCCCAACCATTCTGTCCACTAACACAGTAACAACACAACTATGTATGTGTGGTGCCCCAGTGCCTAAGGATTTAGACCTAAAACAGGTAACTAACATGACACCATTGGAAGTAAAGATGTTTAGAATTAAGCACACAAATCAAGAAATACATTAGAAATAAGTCATAAGCAAGAAGGAAAACGAACACTACATACTTTGATGAGCTTCAATTATTGGAACTCAATAATCTACTACGTGAAAGTCTTGAAGAAAAATGAATTTATTTCCTCCTTGAATCAGTGCCCGAGGTAACTGCATTCCTTTTTTACCAAGAAAAATATACTTCGATCACAGCAAACAATGAATATGCAGGACTATTTTACATAGTAAGCATTCAATAAATACTTCTTGAATTAATGAATAAATTTTCCCTAATAATGTCTAGTTCTAGTGTGAATCTTTTAAATCCTAAAAAGAAAATAAGGGGGGACAGAGGCAGTGCTGTATCTGTTTAATTTGAAGAGTATCTGATATACCATTAATTGGTGCTTTTAAATGATAATCCTGACCTCAACTAGAGCTTCTCCAATAAAATTATTTACAGTTACAATATAGACAGTCTTAAAGAGATAAACTATCACGGCAGACACTGAAAAAAAAATTTTAAGAAAAACAACCAAAAAGCATTTTTTAGCAGTAGTTATTACCAATTACTTCTACTAGTCAGAAGTTTAAAAAATAAAGAAGTAAAATAAATTTAAGTTCTGTGCCAACTATTAAATCCTATAAATTATCAAGCATAGGGATAATACAGTAATTTCATAATCTTTAAAATTTTTTCCTATATTAATAAAGAGGAAAGGAGAATGTACACTGTCATTTATGCCCCTATTTAAGGATAGGAATACAGAGAAAAAGATTCAGACTTCTCACTGCAGGAGATTCATAGGAAAATAAAAAACTTGTGTCCAACATTTTTCCTTTGGCACTTCTCCCATCTTGGGAGAGATTTAATTCCAAAGCCAATCAAAAACCCTCTTCTCTTCTTTCCCAGCTTCCCTGACTGATAACTCATTCTGCTTATACCTTTATTCAGTATCTCTTTCACGTTAATGTATACAGTTTACAGTTTTTATGATCTTTTTTTAACATAATACACCGGAACTGCACCAGGAATACAGCTAATGTAAAAATCCACGTCATTGCACAGGGCAAGAGCTGAGTGAATGGCCAATGAGAGGTGGATGGGGTCCACATGGGAATAAAACATCAGTCAGCTCCTAGTAAATGGCCAGTGCAGCCAGATGGCTGGCTAGACCCTAAAAAAATAGTGACTACATAACAAAGGACTACAGGGAACAAAAATAGGCATTAAGAATCCTGTATTAAATATATACAAGGGGCACCTGGGTGGTTCAGTCAGTTAAGAAATGGACTCTTGATTGCGGCTCAGGTCATGATCTCAGGGTCCTGGGGTGGAGCCCCATTGGATTCTGTGCTCACTGGGAAGTCTGCTTGAGATCTCTCTCTCCCTTTCCCCATACTCACAGGCACTGAACAATCTCTCTTTTAATCTCTCTCTCTCTAAAATAAATCAATCAATCTTAAAAAAAAGTATACACCACCATGAAATATACTGCAATCTATGGGAATGGAATTTGACTTAACAGATAAAATAGTTGCAATAAAAGTAACAAGAGACTAAAGTAAAAAAAAAAAAAAATTAATGTATTTAAGGGCAGAGTGGGCAAAAGTGATAATGGGCCTTAATTTTTACAAACCAACCCCACTGGTAAAGAATCTTCACAATCCTGTAACAAGTGTTGGTGAGGATGTGGAATAAATTGCTGGTGGGAAATGCTGGTGGTACAGCAACTTTGGAGAAGTCTAGCGGATTAAACATGGCATTACCACGCAACCCTGCGATTCCACTCCTAGGTGTATATATGCAAAGCAACTGAAAATATCTCCATGCAAAAACTGGTACATCAATGTTCATAGCAGCATTATTCATAATTGCCTAAAAAGTCCACCAATGAATGGATAAACTTTATATATATTTTGGCTTGGCCTCTTCACTTCTACTTTACTCTGCAGATACAATCATATATGTAGGTAGATATATACACTGATGCTCCTGCTGCTATTTGCAGGGACTGAAATCCCCCCATAACCATTTATTTATCGCCATTATATAAATCACAATTCAGCCATACAGTGCAATACCATATAGCCATTAAAAGAGGACTCTTCTTGCTGGTATGGCACACTTTATAGAAACTTAAGGATGCACAGAAAAAGGAAAGCAAATATTACTGGGGAGACTAACTATATTTATATATTTCCTTTCATAATGCTCAACTTGAAAAATATTAAGAAAACAAACTGAGGGAAAAACAAGTTGGGGAGGACAGGACCAGGTTGCCATTTGTTGAGGATGAGGCTTCAAGCCTTCCCTCCGAGCCCAAGAAAAAGTAATCTGTACCCTGCATCCAAAGTTATTTTTTTTTTTTTACCCCATTACCCCAAAGTTAATTTGTCTTATTTATCACCGTGAAACAGATTGATTCAGTATCATTTTTCTAAGAAGCCAAGACTGTCACTAAGGGATACCTGGGAAAATTCCAGGCAAAGTTGACTCCCTTACTTTCCCCCTTACACTGAGACTGGACCCTTCCATTATCTGGGCTTGTAATCTAAATAACAGCATTTTGATTTTATATAATGCACCAACTCTTTCTTCAATATTGGGCTTAGCAGTATTTTCTGAAATTAAATCACTGTTGTGTTCAGGAAAGCCCACCAGGAGGGAGGAAGAAGATCTAGCCCAATGACTTGACTTTACAAAACTTCCTTTTTTGATGGAGACAATCTAAATGTTTATCAATAGGGAGCTGTCTAAACAAATGATAAAACATTTGGGGGCGCCTGGCTTAGTCGGTTGAGCATGCCATTCTTGATCTCGGGGTTGTGAGTTCCAGCCCCATGCTTAGTGTAGAGATTACTTAAAAATAAACACAATGAAGTCTTAAACATATATTTAAATCCGCATGTACTTTACAGTTTTATTTTCTAAAACCGTATCTACTTTGGCCTACGCAGTAATTAAAATCAAATGAAGCAGTTTTGCATGTACTAACCGTTCTGCTAAGAGATAATACTGCGAAGAAAAAACAAATGTGCAAAACAACACGTATGCTACCATGCTTGAGTGTGATAAAGAACACACAGGTGTATACACACACAGTCTCTTTCTGGAAGGATTCACAGGAAACTCGGCAACTTCAGTTGCCTCTGGGGAAGGACACCAGGTGGCTGCGACTAACTTTTCACTATAAACTCCTGTGCACCTTTGTAACGAAGAATGCATTACTTGCCCTAAAATTAAATGCTATGAAGCAAAGTTCCTTTGAAGAGGTATAAATAACAAAGGCGTAAGGAATGCGTGGTGTCCTCCCCCACCCCGAGCCCCGAGTGCACAGCCGGGTGGGACCTGTCTCGGCCTCAGAGAGCTGGCTCCATCTCCACCAGCGCCACGCGCTACGGTGGACCCGGGCAGCTGCCGGCCGGACACCCGCACGTAAGGCCACCCCTTCCTCCCTCCACAGTTCCCAGGGGCCATCCACCCCGCGCCAAGAAACCCTCCCCTCTACTCGCAGCTTTCCGAAAATGGACCTTAAGTTTCCAACCGTCACCCAACCTAGAAAACAATTTCTACTAAATTTGTGTTTGCCTGAACACTTCCTAAATTAATATTCTGACTACTCCAGCTCACCCGGCTTATTAAAGGCTAAGGGCGGGAAGCAGTTTATAAAAATCCTACACGCCAAGGCTTACACATCCCGCGCCACAGAAAACAGACTGCGAATTCCCTCAAAATTGCAGACAGCGATGCTGTTTACAAAGCGTTTCCACATACATCATCACATCCAATGCCTTCACACGCTTTAGTGTCAATCCCGGCAAATCCTACAGCTGCCAAATTGAATTTTTTAGTCTTCAAGAACTGTAGAATCAGCACTAGTTAATAAAACAGCTATCAAAGGGCTGCTTTTCTACCTGCTCCGGCTGGCTGCGATTTCTCAGAAGTGACAACTCTGGGCTTTCGGCACGCACAGCGGCTCCCAAACCACCAGTGTGACACATTCCTTGTGGAAGCGAGGGAGAGGAGCCAGCCCTACGAGGTGCGGGTGTGCTCGCGTGCGCGCTGGGGAGAGGGCGAGGGCGGTGAGGACCCGCGCGAGGACGTGGGAACGCCGCACCAGGCGGGACTCCATTTCCTCCACAGCAGCCGAGGTCCGGCGGACGCCCAGCCAACAGGGCAGCTGCTCCCGTGCCGGCGCGTTGCGCGCGCTCGGGGACTCCTTCGGGGTGATTCAGAGCTTCAGGCTCCTGTGAGGGCCAACCGAGCCTGCAGCCCGGGGAGGCGCTATCAACCCGAACTTAGAAAAAGCCCGAGGCGCCGAGCTGACGCCAGCAATTTAGAAAGGTGACCCTCGGCCCATCTTGCCGGGGTAGGAGAGTGCAAAACGGATAAAGTTACAGCTCGCAACACACGCAGATAGAAAGTCGGGGTAGGAGGGCGCTCCCAGGGAGCCGGGCCGCCGAAGGGGGTGTGGCCGGTGGGGTTTTTACGGGAGTGGGGGCGGAGGCGTGTCAGTCGGGCCCAGGGAGGCGCCTCCACTGCCTGGGAGGGTGGGCTAGAACCCCCCGCGCGGGGTGCCGCGTGTCTGCGGCGACCCGCCACGCGCTCGCTCGCTGGCTCACCGGTGATGTCCAGGTACAGGTCGTCCTGCTGGTCCAGGCGGTGCAGTTCCTGCGACGTGGAGCTGCGGCTCTTCTTCACTCCCTGCGAGGACGCCGAGCAGCGCCGCGAGCAGGGGGGCGCGGCGGCCCAGCTCGGCCGCCGCTCGCTCTTCCGCTTCATGGAGGCTGCCGCGGCCCGTCAGGGGGCCACGACCATGGCCCCGCGATCCCGCTCGCCCGCCGAGGCCCCCGCCAGCCCCGCGCGCGGGCGCTCGGGGCGGCGGGCGCGGAACGGCGCTGCGGGGACGGCGGGCGCCGGTCGAGCCCGGCTGGAGGCGGCCGCGCAGGAGCCGGAGGAGGGGCCGGGCCCACCGCGCCTGCCCCGCTCCCTCCTGCGGCCGCCGCGGGACCCGCGCCGCAGCCCTGGCTACAGCGCCTCCTGCCGCCGCCGGCGTCCCCCAGCCCGCCCCCAGGTGCCCGCGGCCGGCTGGCGCGGCCGAGGCGACGGTGCTGCCGCCGGCGGCTGGGGCTGCCCGGGGTAGCCGCGCGCGCCCACTGCGGCCGCGGACGCTGCTGCCGAGGCGCCGAAGCACAGCGGGCCGCGGCTCCCGGGGACCCCAGGAGGGCTGTTCTGTGGAGCTTCATTCACAAAAAAGGGCCCACAACCCTCCTCGGGGCCCGCAGACTGGGGCTTTTCATTGGTCAGTGGGCCGTGACGTCACGGAGAGGGGGCCTTTCTACAGGCAGGTACCCGGTGACACCATAAAGAAAAGTCTGAGTGGTTCCGCCAATCAAATATAAAAGTGTGCTCGCGACCTCCGCCAGCCCCCAACTTTTGTTTTTTCGGTGTTTTTCGGTGCCGAGACCCCAGGTACCCACTTACTTTAGTGAGTCGCCGAAGCCTTACACAGCCCCACCCTAGTAACTTAACTCCAGTTCTTTGGCATGTGTATTTTTAAAAGTATTTCAGGATTTTCCTTGTAATCGCGCCAAGTGAGAAGGCTTCTTGCCACGGCTGCTGGCTTGTAAAAGAGTATGGACTGATTAAATTGTCCGCCGCTCTGTAGACTTAAGGTAAAGTCGATATCACAACCGACGAACTATCTAAATCACCTACACCCTTTATCGACCTATGGTATGCCCAGCATTCAAAAAAGACTAAGCCAGGGCTTCTTAGGGGGTCGATAAACCTACTGTGGAAACATGATATACCGTACGGTTTATCTCGCAGTTCCTCTTGGAATCCAGTACCCTCATTTAACTCAGTAATTTTATACACCAGTTGCTGAGTTTTTCTAACCTAAAGTGTCTACAGATCCAATTGTTGAAGTATCGAAGCAAGTGGCGAATTTAATTCTTGAACTTTCATCCTGCAAGCTGGAGTCATATCTTTTCTTCTGGGTTAAAATAATGCCTGATATTTCTGGAACTTAACCAAAACTGTCATTTTGGAGGGACTTTAAACAAATTTGCATGATAGCATCTAAGAAGGTGAATAGATTGGAGGGCAATCTTTAGATTTCAGAGCCCCGAATTTTACGTCTTGCAAGCTGTTCCTAATTTTAACGTTTTATCCTGCAGTTCCGCAATTACTGCCAGCCTCTAGAAGAGAAAGATGAATTTGAGTCAGTCCCCCTAGAAGCGCCTCGGAAATGCAAATTTTGATGGAGTACTTCCCGGGGGGGGGGGGCTATTTGACTTCTATTGTTGAAGGCCTTTACCCTTTAGAGCTGCTAATTAAGGAGGAAAGGGGGCTGGGGAAAGAAGGTTCTGCATCACTGACTCAGCTGAACGGTCTGGAACTACAGATCAGCCACTTAGGCCAGAAGCTTAGTAATCATGTTCTTTCATCCCCTGTTTCCCTAAGGAAACCAATGAAGGCCTTAAATTAAAAATGGTCTACCTGTTTGTCTGCAGGGGCAGCAATGAAGCGAGAGAATTGGGCGCTTGTGGAATGCTATGCAAATGAGTCTAAATTCAGGAGAAACCTATCCTCTCAGGTCCTTTGCTTTGACCGGAAATAGGAGGCCTTTCTAGCCTTAGGGGCTCAACAGTGGAAAGGCCACGTTTTCCCCTACCATCTGGGATTTTGCAGAAGTAAGCCTTTTGTTTTGTTTATTGAGGTATAACTGACATAATGTTATAGTAGGTTCAGGTGTACAACATAATGCTTTGATATTTGTATATATTGCAAAATGATCACCACAGCAAGTCTAGTTAACATTGAGTACGTCTTGTTTTGAATAGATATTACATGGAAATTGTCTTCTTGGATCCCTAGCATGAAAGAAATTCAAATGCCCCATGATATTCTATTTATTTGAGGGTGACTTATCTAAATGTCAAACTAATACTGAAGTGCCAGGAAGTTCACTTACAGCAGTTCATTTTCTCCTTCAAACGTAGTGTCGAGGCTGGAAATTCTAACAAAATGCCTATGATTCCAATAAAAGAGAAAACAATATAATAAATACAGATAATTATGTTGTTGAGGCATTTTCATGTTTTAGAAACAGAATTTTATGGTTTTGTTAGTATAACATCATTAAGAGAAAAATATATAATTACAGTTGGTAATTTTGCCAAAATATCTTGCATTCTTGGGAATAGGAAGTCCATATGCTAAGTACACACATCAAAATTTTAAACCCTATTCGTATTTTGTTTTTAGGTCATGTTTAGGTAGTGGTAGAAAAGTCCTCTTTCTTACTGATACTTGTTTTTTGTGTGTTGCACTTGAGCAATTTGAGTCTTCCTGATGTTCAATAAGCCGATCTCTAGGCTCTGAGAAATTGGCCATAGGAAATGTGGTTTGGTTTACTTGGTTGATTGGTTAGTTTGTTGTTCACTGTTTGACCATTGATCATAAAATTTTAGAGCTAGAAGGCACTTTACACAATATTTGGTCCAAGGCTGCCCTTTCATGGTGAGGACATGGGGATCCACAGAAGTGACAGGAGCAGGGCTGGAGTGAGAACCTAAACAACTGTCTTGAGGATTCCGGTGTGTCTTTCCCCAGCCTGTCTGAGCTTAGAGAACAGATGCATCCGGTTGTGATCGTCAGCGTTATGGGCAGCATGGTGAAAAACAAGGAGGGAAGGCGTTCTCTAAAATATTCCTTTCTCCTAGGTAAATTCACCCTGAAAAGAATTCAATTATGGAACATTTACTTTTCTTTTTTTTGGAACATTTTCTGATACGTATATTTAAAGATAAGTCACACTCTGTAAGTTTGAAATCTTACACTAAATTTAGTACAAACTGGTCCACAGATACATTATGTTAAAATTTTGAGGCTTCTCCGGGCACCTAGGTGGCTCAGATGGTTAAGCCTCTGCCGTCAGCTCAAGTCATGATCTCCAGGTCCTGGGATTGAGTCCAGCGTGAGGCTCCCAGCTCAGTGGGGTGTCTGCTTCTCCCTCTTCCTCTCCCTCTGCCTGCTGCTCGCACACTCACTCTCTCTCTCTCACTCACTCAAATGAATACATTAAAAAAAAAATCTTAAAAAAAAAATTTCAAATGATAAGGGCACCTGGCTGGCTCAGCGAGTAGAACATGTAACTCTTGATCTCCGGGTTTTAAGCTTGAGCCCCATGTAGGGTGTAGAGATTACTTAAAAATAAAAATCTTTAAAAAAAATTTTTTTAATGATACTAAATTTCAATTTCAAATGATAAGTAAATTATAGCTTAATGATATGACGATAAATAATTTGTCTAAGGTCAAATTTCCATAAAGCTAGAGGGTTTAGGTAGCAGGTATATGGAAAATGGACACACACTAAAATGTTCACTAACATTTTTTTTAAAAGTTGGTTTGGGGGCACATGACTGGCTCAGTCTGTAGAGCATGCAATTCTTGATCTCAGGGTTGTTCAAGCCCCATGTTGAGTATAGAGATTACTTAAAAATAAAATTAAAAAAAAAGTTCGTTTTATTTCATTGGATATTCTGGTATTCTCAGCATTAATCTGAAATCCCCCATGTTCCTGATCCTGAGACTGAAAATCTCTCAGAATTGTAAAAAGGGGAGAAAATGGATATTTATTAAGCTATCACCACATGCTGTACACAGGTGGTAGGGGCTTCACACAAATGCCCTGTTAAATATTATCGTTTTATTTTGTAGGTGAGGAATCCCTCATTTGTCAGGTCAAGGCAGTTATCCCAGGTCCTGCAGTGAGCTTGGTTTGGAAACCCATGGCTCTTTCCTGGGGCCAGCACCATTCTTCACAGGTTAAGGACAGAGTTTGAAGGGACCTTTCCTTGTAGGTCCATTTCTGAAATAGCCTGTATAGTTGTATAAATGTCATACAGTTTAATAAAAATTTTTTTGGACCTCAGACCACATGCTAACGTTATAGATTTTTTTTTTTTAAAGGTATCTTTTTATTTATTTGTCAGAGAAAGGGAGAGAGAGAGAGAAAGCTCAAGCAGGAGGAACGGCAAGCCTAGGGAGAAGCAGGCTCTCCGCAGGGCAAGGAACCCTAAGCAGGACTCAATCCCAGAACCCTGGGATCATGACCCCAGTCAAAGGTAGACGCTTAGCCAACTAAGCCACCCAGGTGTCCCATAACATTGTAGTTTTTAAAACAATATTCCTGATATTAATATGGGGGCTTGGGGTTAGGTACACTTCCTCCCAAACAAACAACAACAATAATTATAATAATGGAATGCTGGGATGGAAGGGGCTAGAGAATGGTGAGGATTCTGGTTATATTGAGTCTTGAGATTAGAGAATGACTAAGAATGCTTTCGCCCCAAAGCCTAGGCCTGTGCCTGGGGCATGGAGCGAGCAGCACCCAGCTCTTCCTCACTTCACCTTTTGAAAAATGCTAACATACATCTGACTTATTGTCAGGTGGTTAGTATATCAGTAGAGTAGAATTTAGTAACCTGGGAGAAATGGAAAAGCATGCATGAAGATCAATAGGCTCTCCTTGGCTAAATGTTTCTACCAAGAGTGAATGAATATACATGCTCATCCTCCTCATCAGTAGCTTCTTAAATGTAGGTATAACTTTGTGATAATGGCTTTTTACCTCAAAGATTCTTGAGTGAGGTATTTTTCTTTTTCTTTGTTTTTATCCCAAATGACCAAATAATGCATGAATGGGACTGTATTTTTTAGAAATGTGAATAAAAATCAAATATATTTGATATTTATTTATATATATATTATATATGTATTTTATATAATATATGTATAAATATTTTATATATATTATACACATCTTATAAAATATATTTTTTTGATATATATATATATATACACACACACACACGCCAAAAAAGTTCTCCTTCACCCTCACACCCCAATCCTACCCTCATAGATAACCACCTTTAACAGTCTGTATTCAGGGGTGGTGCCTGGGTGGCTCAGATGGTTAAGTGTCTGCTTTTGGCTCAGGTCATGATCCCAGGATCCTTGGATTGAGCCCTGTGTTCCTTGGGCTCCCTGCTCAGTGAGGAGTCTGCTTCTCCCTCTTCCTCACCCTCTGCCCCTTTCCCCACTCGTGCTCTGTCTCTTGCTTTTTCTCTCTCAAATAAATAAAAACAAAAAAGTCTGTATTTAGATTTAAAAGATTTTTTAAATAAATTGTTTCATAGTATGCATATTGTTCTGTGGAGTGGGTTTTTTTTGGTTTTTTTTGTTTGTTTGTCTGTTTTACTTAATACTGCATCCTGAACATTTTCCTTGTCAGTCCTCATAGCCAACTTCATTCACTCTAATGGCTGCATGGATTTCCCTTGTATGTTTTCCATAATTTATTTTCCTATGGATGGACACTCAGGTTGTATTGGGTGGGGGGCACTATTACGAATAGTCATGCATTGAATATCCTAACATAGGTATATCCACAGAAGCTGGAATTGCTGGATCGAAGAGTATCCACTTTGTAAATTTTGCTGGACACCAACAATATTTTAGAGTACCTGTTTTTGTACACCCTTGAGATATTTTTAAGTTTGAGAATTAGAAGTAATAGCTTATTGTAATTTCATTGCATTTCTCTGATCACTAGTAGAGCTGAGCGTGTTACAAAGTGCTCAGTGTATTTTCTAAGAATTTCTTATTCATGTCCTTTGCTCATTTCTCCATCTGTTTTTTTTTAGATTGGTGGGAGCTGTTTATATTTAATGAATATCAGCTCTTCAATCTCTGCTGATAATTACCTAATCTTTATCATATTACTATATTCATGTTACTACTAAAGTTATATGTGTTTTAATGTCTGATCAATTCTACCAGTCCTTTTTTTTAAGATTTTATTTTTAAGTAATCTCTCCACCCAATGTGGGGCTTAAACTGACAACCACGAGATCAAGAGTCACAGACTCCACTGACTGAGCCAGCCTAGCACCCCTTACTAGTCCTTTTTGGTTTTTTTAATTAGCATATAATGTATTATTTGTTTCAGGGGCACAGGTCTATGATTCATCAGTCTTACACAATTCACAGCACTCACCATAGTACATACCCTCCCCAATGTCCCATCACCCAGCCACCCCATCCCTCCAAACCCCCTCCACTCCAGCAACCCTCAGTTTGTTTCCCGAGATTAAGAGTCTCTTATGGTTTGTCTCCCTCTCTGGTTTCGTCTTGTTTCATTTTTCCCTCCTTTCCCCTAGGATCCTCTTATCAGTCCTTTTTTAAGGTTTCTAAGTGTTGTATCTTTTTTTCTTGTCCCAATATTTTAAAAGTATTCTTTATATTCTATTTCTTTTAGAGATACTAATATATTTAACTCCTTAATCTACCTGTAATTTATTTGGAAGATATAGGATAAAATAGGGATCTAGCCTTTTCCTAACACTTTTTTTTCACATAACCCATCTTTTCCCCATTAATTTAAACTGCTACCCATATATATGTGCAGTTCTTATATATACTAGGGCCTGATTTTAGTCTCTTTGCCTTTTAACTAATCTTGTTATTAATATTAATTTTCCATTAATATTAGTCTATTCGTTTGTCAATGCACACTGTTTAGATTACAGTAGCTTTATAGTATGGTTTGGTGTCCAGTGGGGTAAGTTCCTCCTTACTATT
Source organism: Potos flavus (assembly GCA_028534135.1). Classification (NCBI taxonomy): domain Eukaryota; kingdom Metazoa; phylum Chordata; class Mammalia; order Carnivora; family Procyonidae; genus Potos; species Potos flavus. Next base: position 55,256,527 of record CM052892.1, on the reverse strand, counting down.
TTTCTTTCCTAAATGAGCCCAGAGCCCCACACTGGGCTCAATGCAGGGCTTGATTGTGTGCTTCCTGATGAACACAGCCAAAAATATTTACCCAATCAAGTCTTGAGATCTGACTTCAGTCTACAGGAAATATAGAGGGTAGGGGAGAATAAGTTAAATGACTTCTAAGAAAAACACCTAACGTAGACCTTTTACAAAGTCTGTCTCTTCAACAAGTAAATGTCATAGGAAAAAAACAGGTCAAGTGGATGAGGAGACCTGTGGTAAGTGAAAAGAGCCTTAAGAGGCATAAAACCAAATGCAATGCATAGTCTCTGGTCTGAACAAAGCAGCTATAAGTGACATGTTTAGGATGACTGGTGACATTTGAATATGGACTGGGCATTAGGTGATATTAGGGAAATATTGTTAATTATTTGGGGTATGATAGTAATAATGCAATTATGTAGGAGAATGGACGTATTCTAGTGCTGTGGACTGAATTGTCCTCCCTGCCCCCCACTTCCGCAGCCCAATTTATATGTTGAAGTCCTAATCTCCAATGTGATGGTGTTTTGGGGATGGACCTTTGGGAGGTAATTAGGTTTAGATGAGATCAAGAGGGTGTAGACTTCATATTTGGATTATCACTCCTGTAAGAAATAGAAAAGAGAAAAGAGATAGCTCTCTCCCTGCCATATAAGGACACAGCTAGAAGGTGGCCATCTGCAAGCCAGGAACAGAGTCCTCACCGGGAACCAAATCAGCCAGCACCTTGATCTTGGACTTTCCATGCTCCAGAACTGTGAGAAATAAATGTCTGTTGCTTAAACTACCCAGTCTTGGGGTACCCGGCTGGCTCAGGCAGTAGAGCATGTGACTTTTTTTTTTTTTAAGATTTTATTTATTTATTTGATACAGAGAGAGAGATCACAAGTAGGCAGAGAGGCAGGCAGAGAGAGAGGGGGAAGCAGGCTCCCTGCTGAGCAAAGAGCCTGATGCGGGGCTCCATCCCAGGGCCCTGAGATCATGATCTGAGCCAAAGGCGGAGGCTTTAACCCACTGAGCCACCCAGGCGCCCCGAGCATGTGACTTTTGATTTCAGGGTACACCATGTTGGGTGTAGAGATTACTTAAAAATAAAATCTTAAAAAAAAAAAAAAGTCTATGATACTTTGTTATAGCAGCCCAAGCCAACTGATAATATCTATGAAAATTTATACTGAAGAATTTATGGATAAAATATTAGGGTGTAAGGGGCGCCTGGGAGGCTCAGTCGGTTGGGCGTCTGCCTTCAGCTCCACTTCGGGCTCCCTGCTCAGCAGGGAGTCTGCTTCTCTCTCTCCTGCTCTCTCTATTTCTCTCTCTGCTCTCTCTCAAATAAATAAATAAAATCTTAAAAAAATTAGGATTGTAACACTTTAAAATGGTTCGTAAACATGTACTCTTTATCTCATTCTATCTATCCATTTACCTATCTACCTATCTATTTACCTATGAAACAACTATGGCAGAGCATTAAGAATTGTTGAATCCAGAAAAAAAAAATTGTTGAATCCAGATAATGGTTATTTATCTTTTCATTCTTTCTATTTTTTTTAGGTTTGAAATTTTTCATACTCAAAGTCAATTTTTCTCTATATTCTTAAATATTTGAAGACTGTTTTTAAATAATCTCTACACTCAACATGGGGTTCAAACTTACAACCCCAAGATCAAGAGTCACATGCTCTACCCACTGAGCCAGGTAGTGCCCTATATTCTTACATATTTTAAAATTCTTTCTGTGATTTTGCCTGGGATAGTATTCAGTTTCTAGATTAACTTGAAGAAAACTGACATAGTTACAATATTGAATTTCTTTAATAGGATTTTGTTTTTAAATTTATTTGAGAGAGAGAACACAAGCAGGGGGAATCTCATGCCTTGCTGAGCAGGGAGCACGATGCTGGACTCGATCCTGGGACACCAGGATCATGACCCAAGCCAAAGGCAGACACCTAACCAACTGAGCCACTCAGGTGCCCCAGGAATTTCTTAAAATGTTGATTTGCTTTAAAGGAAAAAGTATATCTTTCAATTTATTTAAGTCCTTTCTTACTTCAATATGTAAACTATCATAGGCTTATTATGAGCATGATTTTTTCTTTGTTCTTTGATCCTGCCACTGTTACTGGAAGATGGTACAGCCTAAATTCACAGGAATGCAAACATTTTTCATTAAACATAGACTTCTCAGCCTCTTTTGTTCACAAGGGAGATAGTATTTTAAATTACTGTCCGGACTAATTTCATTTCCTCCTCCTGGCTTCTTACAAGGCCCAGAGGCCTACTGGGGCAAAAGAAATTACACCTATTACCAGCTGACCAAAGCAGAATCCACTACATCTGGGACACTTTCATTTACACCAAGGCCCAACAGAACTTTGAAACTAAACTCTTTTCTTTACTTTAGTCTGGAGTTTGGGTCAGTGCAGTCTTTTATCACCTCGTTTTTGTAAATGTTGAGGCTCTTATGAGGATTTATTAACCTTATGTTCAGAGTAAGCTCCAGGGGCACCATAAGATTGTGATTTCAGCTACAGTAATTTCCTGCTGTATTTACTTCCAATAGGCTTTTAAAAAATTGAGATATAATTAACATGCAATAAAAGCAAAGATCTGGATGTTAGTTCAGTGAGTTTTAAAATTATATACACCTGTGTAACCATCACCCAAAACAAGTTACAGAATCAGTGGTCCTTACAGAAATACCATCCATGCAAACATAAGCATGATTCCTATGCCAAGCCCATGTCCAGACTATCCCCCTTGCCATTCCAATCCATCTGCCACCGTTCCTTTGTCCCTGCTTGCTGCCCTCCATCTCACCTCTGACACCCCTTTGGCACCATACCTCAGCTTCTGAATGGTCCCTCCCACTCACCCTGACTGGGACATGCTCTCCTGGCTGGGGTCTTGGTCCTCTTCCTCAGACAGCACTGAGCCACAAATTTGCTGCAGACCCAAGTTGTCCCTGCATTTGGCCCTAGCTGCCAGCCCCACTCCACCAGACCTCCTCCCATGGGGCTCGAGAGTGGTAGAAGTGAGCGTGCTGCAGGTAGTAATCGGCAGAGATAATCAGGTAATATGAAGTACCTAATAGCCTCCTTCACCTTCACTACACACATTTGTCTTTCCAATTGTTGCAGGACAAGAAAGACATCCCTTGTCTGACTCTGCCCTTATCCACACAGTTAGAAGTAAATTAAAGGCATCAATTTCAAGTCACTTCTGTAGCCGTAGAAGTGTAAAAGCAATTTATTCTTTATCTCCTGTTGTGGCTGAGAGAATATTCCCTGAAATGACTTCGGAAGAGAACTAGCCAGCAATTCCAATATATTGAGTGATTTTTCTGTCTTTTTGTTACAAATTTTCTCATTTATGAGGAGATCCTAGCCCAGTCTTGTTTCTCCCTCTCACCCACTATTTTTCATAGCAGTAGGGAGGACAGGAAAGAGTAAAATACACATTCTCATTTGGTGGGAGGTTTTTACTATCTTTTTTTCCCCCTTCTTCAATAATACCAGAGCACAAATGGACAAATTAAGTTGGAGTCTCAATCAATTTCATTTCTTAAGATTTATTTATTTGGGGGTGGGGGAGGGAGAATCTCAGGCCCACTCCCTGCAATGCAGGGCTCGATCTCATGACCCTGAGATCAGGACCCTGAGATTACGACCTGAGCTGAAACCAAGAGTCCTATGGTTAACTGACTGCACCACCTAGGCACCCCTAATTTCATTTTTAAATGCAGATTCAAGTGAGCAATCGTTTTATCCAAAGTTAGGGGCTATGCAAAAGACAAAAACAGAAAGCTGAAATGACCCATGATATAGGCAGTCAGCTTCTAGAAATTGTCCATAAAAGTGAATTGTCATTTAATAATATTTATGGAAAGAAAAGCAATTATGTTTTCGTGTTTAATGTATTAACTTAATCCTTTTAGTTTATGCACTACTAAATATTATATAAAAAAGAACATGTTTCTGACTTCAATCTAGCTGCCAAAATAACAGTCCAATGTATTTATAAGTGAAGAGTTTGCAGATCAAACTTGTCCTTTGGCCGCTATGTCCATTTCCTGGCCCATGCTCCATGCTGTTTACTATGGAAAATAGTAAATGGCAAATCTAATCATATCATTTTATCAACTAAAATGTTCTAACAGCTCCCTGCCCCATTTAGAGAGCTTTGGATTTATCTTCTGGACCATCCTACACATTTCTATGAGAGTCATAGTTATTATTATTTTATTTTAGTTTGAAAATTTCAAACCTTTAAGTTAATTTAGGGGGAAAAGCTTAATACCTGAACCATTTGAGAGAATGTTGCAGACATCATGACCTCTCGCCTAAGAACAGGGACATTTTCCTACATAACCATAATGTTATTGTCAAATTCAGGAAATTTAACATTCCTAGAGTACAGTTATCAAGTATTTGATAGTCCACCTTCACAATTCACCAATTGTCCTAATAATTTCCTTTTGAGCATTTTTTCCCCTGACCCAGGAAGCAGTCCTTTTCCTAACAATTGGCCTGAGGATGTGCATTTTTGCAGTTTCCTGCCCTGATGGTATATTCTTGATGTGTCAGGTTAGATGAAGTTTGCCTTATTCTGAGTAATTATGAACTGTGATCACTCGGTTCACTAAGGTGTTACCTGCCATCTTTTTCCACTATAAAGGTATAACTTTTCCCCTTGTAATTAATAATTTGTGGGGAGATACTTTAAGACCACAAACTTCCACCCAGTGATTTAGTACACATTGATGATTCTGAATCAGTTGTTACTATAATGGTACAGACTGGTGACTTTCTAATTATGTTCTACATTTATTAATTGGCATTCTTTGGAAAGAGGAGTGCTTTTTTTTTGTATGTATGTATGTACATATGTATGTATGCATATGGATGGATGGATGGATTATTGATTATTCATTTCTGGTTTTCTATAATGGGTTATAATCCCACAGTGTCGTCATATATTTTGATGTTCAAACTGTCCCAGATTTGACTGGTGGATGGCACTTCATATGAGCTTCTGTGTCCTGTTGATATGTCTCTATCAATTTTTTAGTGTTTTCTTACTTTCTGGCACAAGATGTTCCAGGTATAACTTGTCCTTTCCCTGCCTCGGCTCTGGAATCAGTTATTCCTTTAGGAAGGTCTGGCTCTCTCCCCCTGGGATCACGTTATGTAGAAAGCATTCAAGGCCTCTGAGACCTACCTCTGGCCTCACCTACAACTTCTCCTGCAATTTCTTCCCTGCCCTGTATGCTCAGCCACATACCCTCCCAGAGTCCCCAAAGTGCCGTGCTCCTCTCTACTCTTGCACTTTCTGTGCCCTCTTTCTGGAGGCCCTTACCACCACTTTTCTGTGTGGATAATTCTTTCTCTTTTTCACAACTATTCAAGTATTAGCTGCTGTGTGGTCTTCTCTGACCACCTTAGAATCCCTGACTTGTGCTCCTGACAGCACGAACTCTGTACCCCCTCTCACATGGTAGGAAAATAGCATCTCATTGTTGTTTTTGTTTTGTTTTTACATAACATTTCTTTTCTTTTCTTTTTTTTTTTAAGTGATCTCTACACCCAACATGGAGGCTCGAACTCACAACCCTGAGATCAAGAGTCACACGCTCTACCCATCTCATGTTTTAATTTACATTTGCCCGATTACCGGTGTGAACATATTTGCTTTCTGTGTGGGAAATAGAAAGTAATACTGTACAAGAGAACATGAGAACTGGCCTTATACAGCACTCAGGTTGATATTCTTTGCTGCACTGCATTTTTAGTTGAGTCTTCTGTATCAACTAATGTAATGCAATGACAATTTGATTATTACTTATAACTATTTATTAAATAGACAATACATCCCCTGGCTCAAAATTCAATGTTTTTGTATCCAGGTATAGTCTATGCATATACAAGCTCACATCTGTTATTATATACCCTGTGAGTGGTTCACTTTTATATCTTAAAACGAAATGACATAAGCAAACTTACAGAATGAATTTTATAATTTTTAATGGAGATGTGTGTGACTACACTGTAGCATATAGGTTCTAAGTAAATATTAGAGTAAGTTCTCAACGGAGTGCCTGGGTGGCTCAGTTGATTAAGCATCTACCTTTGGCTCAGGTCATGATCCTGGAGTCCAGGGATGGAGTCCCCCTCTCCCCCATCAAGCCCCGCATGGGGCTCCCTGCTCAGCGGGGATTCTGATTCTCCCTCTTCCTCTGACCTTCTCCCTGCTCCTTCTCTCTCTCTCTCTCTCACTCACTCTCTCTCTCAAGTAAATAAATAAAATCTTTTTTAAAAAAGAACAATTTATCAATATTAGTAAATGAATATGTTTTCTGTCCTTAAAGTAGCAGAAAGATGCTTAGATTATTTCTCTTTGGTCACAGGTCTCTTTGCCGGAATGGTTCTAATACTGTATTTTATTTTCTTAATTACACAACATACATGGATCATTGTTTTCAGTATGTTTTCTTATTGAGGTATAATTAACATAACATTATATTAGTTTCAGGTGTACAATATAATATTTGATATTTGTATATGTTGCAAAATGATCACCACAAGTGTAGCTAACATCTGTCACCATACATGGTTACAAAATTTGTTTATCTTGTGATGAGAATTTTCAAGATCCACTCTTAGCTACTGTCAAATATGCAGTAAGGTGGGGTGCCTGGGTGGCTCAGTTGGTTAAAGGGCAACTGTTGGTTGCAGCTTGGCTTGGGTCATGATCTCAGGTTGTGGCATGGAGAATCAAGCTCCACATGGAGCCCCACGTCCAACCCTTCATTGGGCTCGGCACTGGGTGTGGAGCCTGTGATTCTCTCTTTCCCTCTCCCTCTGCCCCTCCCCCTTCTCTCTCTCTCTCTCTTAAAAAAATAGGCAGTAAGGTATTATTTAAAGATTTTCTTTATTAATTAGGGAGAGTAAGAGAGTAGGGGAGAAAGGGGAGAGGGAGAGGGGTTGAGGGAGAGGAAGAGGAGCAGGGAGAGGGACAAGCAGACTCCACACGGAGCATGGAACTGACACAGGGCTCGATCCCCTGACAGAGATCATGACCCGAGCAGAGATCAAGAGTTGGGCACTCAAGAGACTGAGACACACAGGTACCCCACAGTAAAGTATTATTAACTAGAGTCATCATGCTGTATATTGCATTCCTATGACTTAATTATTTTAACACTGGAAATGGGACTTTTTGACCCACTTCACCCATTTTGCCTACCCATGCCACAGGCAACCAACTGCTCTCTGTATTCATGGACTTGGTTTTTGTTTTTTGTTTTTTTAAAATATTTTATTTATTTGAGAGAGACTGAGATAGTGACAGGGAGCACGAGCAGGAAGGAGGGGGAGAAGCAGACTCCCCACTGAGCAGGGAGCCCAGTATGGGGCTCGATCCCAGGACCCCAGGACTATAACCTGAGCTGAAGACAGATGCTTAACTGACCGAGCCACCCAGGTGCCCCGAACTTGGTTTTGTTTTGTTTTGTTTTTAGATTCTACATATAAGTGAGAGAATGCAGTATTTATCTCTCTTTATCTAACATATTTCACTTAGCATAATGCCCTCAAGTTCCATCCATGTTAACAGCAAATGGCAAGATTTCATTCTTTTTATGGCTAAGTAATATTCCATTGTGTATGTGCGTGTATATGTATATGTATTTATACACACACTTGATGCATTTTCTTTATCCATTCATCCTTCGATGGACACTTTACGTTGCTTCCATATCTTGACTATTGTAAATAATGCTGCAATGTGTACAAAAGTGCAGATATCTTTTTGAGTTTGTGTTTTCATTTTTTGTTTTTGGATAAATATTCAGAAGTGCAATTTCTGGATCTTACTGTAAGCTCTACTTTCAGTTTTTTGAAGAACCTCCATACTGTTTTCCGTAGTGACTGCACCAGTTACGTTCTCATCAAGTACTTAAGAGTTCCCTTTTCTCCACATCCTTGCCAACACCGTTATTTCTTGTCTTTTTTATTTTAGCCATTCTGACAGATGTGAGGTGATATCTCATTGTGGTTTTGATTTCCATCTCCCTGATGATTAGTGATGTTAATTATCTCTTCATGTACCCATTGTCCATCTGTTTGTCTTCTTTGGAAAAATATATTCTCCAGTATATTTATTATTATTATTATTATTATTTCAATTTTGTTTTTAAGTAATCTCTACATCCAACATGGGGTTCAGGCTTACAACCTTGAGATCAAGAGTCACATGCTCTACCAACGAGCCAGCCAGGCACCCCTCCAATACATTTTTTTGTTTGTTTTTTTGCTTATTTGTTTGTTTGTTTTAGTATTAGTTTCAGGGGTAGAATTTAGTGATTCATCACTTGTATATAACATCCTGTGCTCATTATAACAAGTGTTCTACTTAATGCCCATCACCCAGTTACCTCATACCCCACTCACCTCCCCTCTAGCAATCCTCAGTTTGTTCCCTAGTTAAGAGTCTCTTATGGTTTGCCTCCCTCTCTGTTTTTATCCTATTTTATTTTTTCTTCCCTTCCCCTATGTTCATCTGTTTTGTTTCTTAAATTCCACATATGAGTGAGATCATATGGTATTTGTCTTTCTCTAATTTATTTCACTTAGCATTATACTCTCTAGCTCCATTCATGTTGTTGCAGATGGCAAGATTTCATCCTTTTTGATGGCTGAGCGATGTTCCATTGTATATAGATACCACCTCTTCTTTATCCATTTATCAGTCAATGGACATCTAGGCTCTTTCCATAGTTTGGCTATTGTGGATAGTGCTGCTGTAAACTTTGGGGTGCATGTGCCCCTTCGAATCACTATTTTTGTATCCTTTGGATAAATAGTAGTGCAATTTCTGGGTCGTAGGGTAGTTCTATTTTTAACGTTTTGAGGAACCTCCATACTGTTTTCCAGAGTGGCTGCACCAGCTTGCATTCCCACCAACAGTGTGGCAGGGTTCCCCTTTCTCCGCATCCTCACCAACATCTATTGTTTCCTGAGTCGTTAATCCTCCAATACATTTTTGAAAGCATTTTCTTTTGCTTTGTTTTCCTTTTGTGTGGCATACAGCATTAATTCACACGAGGCCCTCATACTGGCCAATACACACATGAACAACAAAATAGCAAAATATGAGCTTTCAGTCTAGAAAAATGGAGAGGAAAGTATACTGGTTTAAGCAGAAAGAATGATGAATGTTGTGCTTATGAGAGATTTTTGCATGTTTTTGGAATTATGAAGCTATTCTTTGTTTATATCAAGTTAGTAAATACATTCACACGTGGCATTTTAAGTCTTTAGGAGTCAAAGTCTGGAAATGTCAGTGATTACAGGCTGCTCTCAGAGTGAAGTTAAATAACAGAGCTGGGATGATTTCTAAAGAAATCTTAAAAATTCTCTGCTTATGGCATATAAGAAGATCGGCATAATATTAAAAATAGTTTTTTAGAAACAAGTTTTACTTCCATAAGAACTTTGATCAAATACCTCCTCATGATGAATAAGGCTAATTACACTTGGGGTTCCTGTGAGCTGCTTTTAAAAATTCATGTGCAAACCTCTGAGCACTCCAATGTCCTGCCTTCCCCTCCAAGACCTTCAGATCACTGTGAGGTTTTCTGTAGCCTGCAGAGAGCTGTTTATCATTTACTACCCTATTTTGTTAGTTGTCCTGATACTCTTCCTGCCCTCCCTAAATATATTCTGAATGATTAAAGGCAAAGATTCTGCTGTACCTGTCCTTTAAATCTCCCGTAATACCTAACATATAATTGGCCCTGGAAAACATCTTTTCCCTGATTATCAGACTGTATCACCTGTAACCCAGTTCTCAAACAAGAAAGACATCCCTGTGTTGCTGTTCTAGGCAGGAACTGAATGTACAGCTTAGTAAACCTACATGTTTTAAAGGTGTAGAAATTGGTTTTCCACTTACCATGTATAAATGTAAAACTGTCAGGGCGCCTGAGTGGCTCCGTCAGTTAAGCGTCTGCCTTTGGCTCAGGTTCTAATCCCAGAGTCCTTGGATGGAGGAGCCTGAGCCCGGAGGTTGGTTCCCTCCTCAAGGGGGAGCCTGCTTTCCCTCTCCCACTGCCTTCTCCCCCCCCCCGCCCCCCCCACCGCTCATGCTCGCTCGCTCTCTCTCTCTCTCTCTCCCTCTCGCTATCACTATCTCTCATATAAATAAATAAAATCGTAAAAAAAAAAAAAAGTAAAACTGTGGACTGCCCTCTCTGAACGTTTATGCTGTAAAGGCAATTATTAGACAATAAGGTACAACCCAATTAATATATCTACAAAACAGGCTATGATATATTCATATGTGTGTATGTGTATGCATATATAAACACAGAGAGACATATATATTCAATTTTCAAAGTACTATACGCCATCTAAGACTACAAAAGGTGCTGGGGCTCCTGGGTGGCTCAGTCAGTTAAGCGTCTGCCTTTGGCTCAGGTCATGATCCTGGGGTCCTGAGATTGAGCCCCATGTCAGGCTCCCTGCTCAGTGGAAAGCATTCTTCTCCCTCTCCCTCTGCACCACCTCCACTCATGCTCTCTCTCTCAAATAAATAAATTTTCCTTAATTTGCTGTTTACCACTGCCTTGCAGTTCTTTAAAACTGTAAGACATATGTAGGTATCCTTAAACAATATATACTTCTTAAAACTTTATGCCTCAATTAATTCGTCTATTCTCCTGGTAATAGATATTTAGGTTGTCTCCAGTTTATAGCTATGACAAACAATGTTGTTGTGGATATTTTTGTGCATTTCATCTGCTTTATATAAGACTGGCTTTAGAGCTATACGTGTTTTCTATTTTACTAGGTATTGCTAAATTGCTCTGCAAGTTGTTTCTTCAGTTTATGTTCTACAAGTGTGTGAGAATACCCATGACTCTATCCTCAACACTTGTTATCATCATACTTTTTATTTTTTGCCAAACAAATAAAATAGTTTATCACTGTGGTTTTAATTTGCAAGTCTTAATTACTAGTGAAGTTGGGCATTTTTTCATATGTTTATTAGCCATTTATGAGATTTTTACCTATGAATTTGTAGTTGTGTACTAAAGAATGTGGTCTTCCCTCAAAAGAGGTCTGGCCTTTGCCCTTAGCTTCTTAGAGATAATCTTTAAACTCTTGGAATGTCATTCCTGATAGGAGTGGGTTTGCTTGAGGTCATTCCAGGCAGTCTAATGATATTGTGACTGGAAAAATAGTGGTTTACAAATATTACACTCATGTATTGATCTTTTCCTGTGGATAATTAAATATCCCAGTACCACTTATTAATTAATACTCTATCCTTTTTCCAGTTATCTGAAGCATATGTCAAGTATCTATATGTTTGTTTCTGAGCTTTCTGTCCTATTCCATTCCTCTCTATACATATGCCCTGCCAGTTTCACACCATCTTTGCTATGGCTTTATTCTGCATTTTGATTTCTCATAGAACATGCCATCTCTGCCTCTCGTTCTTCAGGAATGTCTTAGCTTTTGCTCTTCTATATAAATTTCAAGTTCCATGAAAAACTTGGTAAGGATTCTGTTAGGAATCTGTAGACCAATTTGGGAACAGCTAACATTTTTAGGATAATGAGAATTCTTCTCCATGAATATGTTATCTCTGCATTCATCAAATCTTTTAAACATTTCTTCAGTAAAGATATGTAATTTTCTTATAAAGGTTTAATATGTTAGATTTTTTTGTGGGTCCCTTATATGTTTTATTGTTCTTATAAATGATTTTTAAAACAAGGTTTCCTGTTTACTAAGGGTTTATAGCAATGCAAACTAATTTTGAATCTTGATATTATATCCAGCAACTTATCTTATTCATTCTAAGAATCTGTCTTTAATTCTTTTTGGTTTTCTATGTAGACAATCATGGCATGTATGAAAAATGAGAGTTTTAGTTCTTCTTTTCTAAATCTTACACCTTTTGTTTATTTTTTTGTGGTTTTGCACTGGCTAGGACTTGTATGATGTCAAAACTAGCATTAATAATGGGCACACTTATCATATTCCTTTTTTCGAAGAAATAGTTGTAATATTTTTCCATTAAATATAATAAATGTTGAGGGTTTTTGGCAGACAGCTTTGATCAGATTAAGGAAATTTCCTATAATTCCTAGATTGCTTAAGGTTTTTTTTTTTTAAGTATAAACAGATACTATATTTTATCATGCTTTTTCTGCTTCTTTGAAATAACTATACACATATTTTTCCTTCCTTAAATGTGTTAATGTGGTGAATTATTTTAATTTTTACTGCAAAACCAAATTCACATTTCAGGGATAAACCCTACTTTATTGTGGTAAGTTAAATATTTTATTATCGTTTGATTCTGTTTGCCAATATACAATTTAGGAATTTTTTATTTATTTATGGGAGAGTCCAACCTATAATTTTCCATTCTTATATTATCCTAGTCTGATTGAAGTAAAACAAGGTAAAATTAGCCTTATTTTCTCTTCTCAAAGTTTTGATAAGATTGGAAGTATCTTTACTTCTTAAAAATTTGGTTAAAAAAATTGGTAGAATTCAAATTCTTGTAAAACTTTCTTGATCTGGTGTTTTCTTTGTGAGAAGAAACTACTGATTTTCTTTTTTTTTTTTTTTCTTTTTGTAACGATTTTATTTTTAAGTAATCTCTACAGCCAATGTGGGGCTCAAACTCACAACCCCAAGAGCAAGTCATATGCTCTACTGTCTGAGTCAGCCAGGTGCCCCTGGAACTGCTGATTTTCAACTGCTGATTTAATCTTTAAATGGTTATAAAACTCTATAGGTATTATAATTCTTAAGACTTTTGAAAAGTTATTTAAATAAAACATTTTCTCTAAATTTCAAATTTATTAGCGTAAGGTGTTCAGAATGTTTTTATATTTTAATTCTGTTATGCCTGTAGTTCTGTCCCTTTTTTATTTCTAATATTTGTGCTTTCTTTTTCCTTCACCAGTTTTGCTGCGGGTTTGTCTACTTTATTACCAAATTTAGCCTGTGGAATCATCCTATTATTTCTCTGTCTTCTGTTTAATTAATTGCCCTCTTTTCTGAGCTCCTTTCATTTTTTTTTTTTTTTTAAGATTTTATTTATTTGACACAGAGAGAGAGATCACAAGTAGGCAGAGAGGCAGGCAGAGAGAGAGAGGGGGAAGCAGGCTGCCTGCTGAGCAGAGAACCCAATGCGGGCCTCAATCCCAGGACCCTGAGATCATGAGCTGAGCCGAATGCATAGGCTTTAACCCACTGAGCCACCCAGGCGCCCCAGCTCCTTTCATTTTTTCATACGGGTTTAGTTTGCTGGTTCTTAACATTGAACACTTAGTCCATTAATTTCCAGCCCTTTTTTCTTTTCTAATATGAGAATTTAAGGGTATAAATTTACATTAAAATACCATTCTTGAAGAATTGCACAAACTATCATCATTATTCAGTTCTGGCTAATTCTTCACATCCATGGCATTTTCTTTGTCCCATGAATTTTTAGTGTGTTTCTTTTTAATTAAAAATGTCTCTAGACTTTTTTGGTTTTATTATTGATTTCTAATATAGTTGCATTGTGATACAAAACATGGTCTGTATAAATGTGAGTTTTCAAAATTGAGCTATACTTCAAGGATAATATATGGTTAATGTTTCATATATTCTGGGAAAAGATAGGTTTTTGAACAATAATTTTATATTTGTTCATTAAATCAGGTTTATTATTTGGGTTGTTCAACCATTGTTATTTTTTTTAAGATTTTATTTATTTTTGTGAGAGTGGGGGGAGGGGCAGAGGGAAAAGCAGACTCCCCACGAGCAGGGAGCCTGATGCCGGGGACTTGATCCCAAGACCCTGGGATCATGACTTGAGCCAAAGGCAGACATTTAACTGACTGAGCCATCCAGGTGCCCTATTCTTTATTCTTAATTACTATTTTATTTATTTGCTTTATTCATCAATGAAGATGATCAATAAGATGGCCATATAACTTATGGTCCAAACAGAACATCTGAGAGTGAAAAAAGGTCTGAAAATAATTGTGATTATTTTTTTAAGGTTTTTTTAATTGGCAAAATACACCGATATATAATGGACATTCTGTTTAATATGTGTGGATACTTAGTAAAAGTAGGGAAGGAAAGGAAAATAGAGGGAGATAGCGTTTGCGGTTTACCAGTGAATACTCATTCCAGGATTTTACCAAAAGGGCAAAACCAAGGCAATCCAGAGAACAGTGAACAGAATGATAGTCCCTTTCAAGTGCTGTCATGACTATTTTACAGTTTTTTCTGTGAACCATTTCAGACACTTCCTGGCCCAGAAGTTGAAAGTCTGAGAAGAGGGACCTTACCTGAAATGCTTGAGGAAAGCAGCATGGAACCCTGACTTTGTCTGAGAATATTTCCCAGTCGAATGAATTTATAGTCATTCTCCAAATCCAGCCATGTACCAGGGCCCGCTGAACAGTCTCTAGGGCTCTCTTACACCCGCACTGTTGCCCCCCTGCAGACAGCTGCTTCCTGATTCAGGCCCTTGCCGTCCAGTCCCACTGGTGCTCCCACAGTGGCCTCCTCACTCACTGCTCCCCATACGGGCCAGGTTAACCCCCTGGAGCTACGTCTGTCCCATGGCATTCCATCCTGAAAGGTACTGATTTCTTTTTGACCACCACATCACATCCAGACCTCCGTCAGGTGTGCACGACCCTCCATCATTTCTTCCTGCCTCTCCACTCCGTCTTCATCTGTCAGCCACAGCCTCTCACTCAGGCCATGCTTCTTCTTGCTACGTGACTCCTCTGACAGACTGTGGCCTGCACAGTAAGACAGTAAGACACATCATCATCTTTTCTGGATTCCCTGTGGCTTCTTTTGCTCTCCCCAACTAGATTATAAGCTCCTGAGAGCTTTATACCATTTTTATATTAGACTGTGTCCTCCAAACACCCAGCATAGTGCTGAGTGCAGAAAGCAGTCTCACTTATTAATTGATAATAAGAAGCGTGACCTATGAAATTTGTCTTCTACATGCAAGGTCAGTGAAGGTGTGTTCTCTGCATCTTTCATCTTCACAAACCTCACCCACGGTGCTACTTCCAAACAAGGTAAGGTGCTTCTTCGCTTTTTGATACAAGATTAATACAAGCCATGACAAAAATTGATTCATGCACAGTGGACCTGTGATGGGTAAAAGTTGGTTCTTGGTATTCAACAACTGGAGAGATGCCCAGATTGGAGGTGGTAGCTGTAGGCCAGGGTGATTATTAATTAATAAAAATAAAATATACATAAAAATAAAATAATTTCTTGAAATAGTTATTGACTGATAATTATTACAATGTTAAGAGACCTCTTAAACTATTTAAAAATAAAATTCTTTTTGGGGCACCTGGGTGGCTTAGTCAGTTGGGCATCTGACTTTTGGTTTCAGCTTGGATAATGATCTCAGGGTTGTGGAACTCCATGTTGGGCTCCGCACTTAGCAGGGAGTCTGCTAGAGGTTCCCCTTCTCCCTCTGCCCCACACCCACCTCTCTCTCCCCCCACCTCTCAAATAAATAATCTTTACAAAATAATAAAATAAAATTAAATTAAATTAAAATAAAATAAAAATTCTGGGGGACGTGGGTGGCTTAGTCGGTTGAGTGTCTTGACTCTTTGATTTCAGCTCAAGTCTCAATTTCTGGTCGTGACTTCAAGCCTAGCATTGGGCTCCATGCTGGGTGTGGAGCCTACTTAAAAAACATAATAAAAATAAAATAAAATTCTTTCTAAAATTTTTTAAACATTTTATATTGATTAGCTTAATTTTAGAAAAATAATATAAACAGGATAATCCTGCTAAATTATTCATATTTATATACTTTAGTCCATTTCTAAGCTGAATCTGTCTCTAAATGCCACGTCAATGGTACTTTTCTGAAAGCCATTTTTTTCAATATGGTTTTATTTATTTCTTTTTTAAGATTTACTTATTTTAGAGAAAGAGAGCGCATGCACAAGTAGAGAGTGAGGGCAGAGGGAGAGGGAGAGAATCTCAAGCAGACTCCCTGCTGAGCGTGGAGCCTGATGGAGGAGTCTATCCCACAATTCTGAGACCATGACCTGAGCCAAAACCAAGAGTCAGAGGCTCAACCAACTGAGCCATCCAGGTGCCCCATGGTTTTATTATTATTTTTTAAAGATTTTATTTATTAATTTGAAAGAGAGAAAGAGAGGGGCATGAACAGGGAGGAGGGGGAGAGGGGAAGCAGACTCCCTGCTGAGCAGGTAAGCCGGATGTGAGGCTCTATCCCAGGACCCTGAGATCATGACCTGAACTGAACATAGATGCTTAACTGACCGAGCCATCCAGGCACCCCAGTTTTATTATTTTTAATTCAAATTATTTTTAATTTACTTTAAATAAAATTATCTTAACCTTCTCTAACATTGCATTTTGTAGTTAATTGACTTGGAATTGTAGACCTCTTTGTTCGATTTTCTCTGTAGTCCACATTTTTTTTAGATTTTATTTATTTATTTGAGAGAGAGAAACATAGCGAGAGAGGGAACACAAGCAGTGAGAGTGGGAGAAGGAGAAGCAGGCTTCCGGCTGAGCAGGGAGCCTGATGTGGGACTCGATCCCAGGACCCCAGGATCATGACCTGAGCATAACAAGTTGAGCCACCCAGGTGCCCCGTAGTCCACATTTCAAATGGAGAATATTCTGTCTCTTCAGGTACTGAGGTACTTATTAACCTCAGGAAAAATTTTCTTAAGGGGAGGATACTTTTGGGGTGCCTGGGTGGCTCAGTCGGTTAAGTGGCTGACTCTTGGTTTTGGCTCAGGTCATGATTTTAGGGTTGAGGGATCCACTGCTGTGTCAGGCTGCACGCTCAACAGGGAGCCTGCTTAAGATACTTCCCCACTTCCCTGTCATCCCCTGGCTCATGCTCTCGCTCTCAGGTAAATAAATAAATAAAATCTTTTTAAAAACTGGAGGATACTTTCAAATCCATTTTTTTATATAAAAAAATATTTCAGCCCTAACGTTTTCAAATACTGTCTTTTGCTTCTACTCAGAGTACCTTTCTCCAACACATAACTTTTACAAGATAAATCTCATCAAATAAATTCCCATTTATAATTCTTTTGAATGTTTCACCACATTTTGATACTACATAATCATAGGCCATTGTTCCCGTTTTTCCCATGTCATTCTTTTTTTTTTTTTTTTTTTTTTTTAAAGTAAGCTCTATACTCAATGTGGGGCTTGAACTCACAACGCTGAGATCAAGAGTGGCATGCTCTACTAAGTGAGCCAGCCAGGTGCTCTTCAATTTCATTCTTTTCTTTTTCTTTCTCTCTTTCTTTTTTTTTAAGAGAGAGAAAGAGCTAGCACGCGGGTGGGAGGAGGGGCAGAGGGAGAAAGAGAGAGAGAAGCAGACTCCTCACTGAGCATGAGGCGTCTTCCCATTTGTAAGGTTTGTTTCCAATCATATTTGCTAAAAACTTCAAAATGAAAGTTTTTGGCACACCATTCATTAAACTCATTAAAGATTAACAACTTACACAAAAGAAATCAAAATATACATAGGACCCATTTAAAAAAAATGTTCATTATCAGTGAGGACAATGCAGGCTGAATTACAAAAGCAGTTCTTTAACACTTCAAACATCTCTAATGTCTGCTTCATGGTGGACAACATATTTTTAAAAAAATTATTATTCAGGGGCACCTGGGTGGCTCAGTCAGTTAAGCATCAGACTCTTGATCTCAGCTCAAGTCTCAGTCTCAGGGTTGTGAGATCGAGCCCTGCATGGGGCTCCACACTGGGCATGGAGTTTACTTAAAAATTATTACTCAACATCAGCAGCTCATATATTTTTTTTTCTTTGGCTATTGTGTATACATGTTTAAAAATCGGTAAATTTTGTCAAAACTACAGTAAGATACCACTTCACGCCCATTAGAATGGCCATTATAAAAAAAAATAATAATAATAGGGGCACCTGGCTGGCTCAGTACAGCATGAGACTCTTTGATCTCCAGGTTGTGAGTTCAAGCCCCATGTTGGATGTAGAGATTACTTAAAATAAACAAACATCTAAAAGAAATAGAAACAAGTTGGTGAGAATATAGAGAAATTGGAACCCTTGTACATGGCTGGCAGGACATAAAATGACGCAGCTGCTCTGGAAAACAGTCTGGTGGTTCCTTAAACATGGAATGCCGGTATTATCCAGCTGTTCCACTTGTGGGTATATACACAAAAGAACTGAAAGCAGGGAATCAAACAGGTATTTGTACACCAAGGTTGACAGCAACATTATTCACAGTAGCCCAAAGATACAAATAACCTAAATGTCCATTGAGGGATGAATGGATAAATAAAATATATATACATACAATGGAATACAACTTAGCGCTTTTATACAATAGGTAATCAATCATTCAAATTTATGTAATATGGATATAAAACCTGCATCTTGTATCTATTTTCAAAGTTTTCTGCTAATAAAGCCAGCATATGAATAACTGCCACTCCACTTTTTATATGGGTACAAGAAAACTTGGAACTGAAAATGAGCAAAATTAATTTAAAAGAACTCTGTTCTAAATGAAAACTAGGGGTGCCTGGCTGGCTCAGTCAGTAGAGCATGCGACACTTGATCTCAAGGTCGTGAGTTCAAGCCCCATGTTGGGCATGGAGGCTACTTAAATAAATAAAACTAATTTTTCACAGAATGATATGTAGATGTACCTTCTACAACTGCACATCTTTAATTATTTTCTGGAGCACTTTTCTTAAAATAACTAGTAACTTTGGAGTAGATGATGTTGCTTCTTTAGAAAGTTTGTCTCTCAGTTTCACATGGTCCATGTTATCACTCTGGCTCCAGTGGTAGATGGTAATATAAATAAGCATTTTATGTAGGTTACTGGCTTATCAATCTCCTTGAGAAACAAAAATATTTACTTTTTAAATTAAACATGCACTTTCATTTTATTAAAATTTTTGTTGCCTCTGATTCCTTGTAGAAGTCTTACAACACTTCCTCACTGGGCTCCTTTGTAGCTCTTAGAAGCCCCAGGAAGTCACAGGCATAGGTCTCAGGCCATACTTCATGCGGTGGTCTTAGTTTTAACTGTCTACTGCACAGGCCTTTCAGTTGGCCTAAGAACATTCCTGGGATGAGCACAAACCACAGAGCAGTCCACAGCTTCAAGGCATCGTCATCAGCCTTGTTTCTTTCTTTTTTTTTTTTTTTTAAGATTATTTATTTATTTATTTGACAGAGAGAGAGAGAGAGATCACAAGTAGGCAGAGAGAGAGGGAGGGGGGAAGCAGGCTCCCCACTGAGCAGAGAGCCCAATGCGGGGCTCGATCCCAGGACCCTGAGATCATCATGACCCGAGCCGAAGGCAGAGGCTTTAACCCACTGAGCCACCCAGGTGCCCCATCAGCCTTGTTTCTACTTCTGCTTTTGGCCCTCGTGATTTCCTCACTTTCTTATTAAAAGTTCAGCTTAAAAAAAAAAAGATGTTTCTTCTCTGTGAAATGGGCATGATGACAATGTCAATTCTATAGAGCTAATGTATGTTAAGCACTTGGAATACTACCTGGCAAGTAATCAGCACCATGGAAGTGCTAGATAGCATTCTTCTAATAGTATTTCTATGTATTTATTGTGGGAAGGTCTTTCAAAATTTTGAGTCTAGTACATTAAGGGTACATTGCATGTTTATATACCTAGGAGAAATAATTTTTGTATCAGGGCGCCTGGGTAGCTCAGTGGGTTAGGCATCCAACTCTTGATTTCTGCGCAGGTCATGATCTCGGGGTTGTGGGATTGAGTCCCTCATCAGGCTCTGTGCTCAGGGCAGGATCTACTTGTCCCTCTCCTCTGCTCCTCTACCCCCCCTAAATGAATGAATGAATGAATAAATAAATAAACATTTTTTAAAAAAGATTTTTTTGTATTAAATATGTTTGTTTGGGTTGGTAACTTACCACTACACTGTGTTTGTATAACTGTTATCTCCCTGAAGCCACATAAAGAACATTTATGGATCTTAGGAAAATGTGCTATACATTTATAAATATATAAAGTTTTGGGTATGCTATGATTCAGCAGTTTTAAGTCTAAAATCAGCAAAGGGATCTGGGTCACCAGTCCTTCCATACTATAAAAAATAGTACAAAATTGCTTAATTTTAAATTTCATAAGAAATTTCATTTTTATTGATTAAAAACATGATTGTTTACAAACATACATTAAAATATTTGGATATTTGAAATATATTTGTGTGTGACCTCATATGCTTGATATAAAAGCTTATAAGTTTAAAGTAGCATATACTTGCTAATAATTACCAAGAGTTTTATCTTACTGTACTTTTCATCAAAATTTCTTCCCAACTAAACCTATTAAGATTCTAGAAAAAGAAAAAAATGACAACAATACACTAAATAAAAGCAATCTGGCAACCAAGCCAGTGTATATTTACATTACAAAGTTTTTTTTAGTTTAAACAATTCTTAAAATTCCTTCAAAAAGCATACTGAAGCATATCTTAAATACATAAGACATTTTTTTTTCTCCTTTTACTCCTCCCCCCAAAATCCTAGTGAAATGGGTAGTGGGTGTACAAGGTGCTTTGAACACAGGCTATGCAGAAGGTCTGGTCTGCCATATTTCCTCTGAGTAAAGCAGTAAGGATAGAAACATGTGGACAGCGGCCTATATAAATGCAACTTTGTGTAACTTGTTATGTAGGAATATATTCTTCATATAATTTTTAAAGAACTTTTCCTGGCCAAAGAAATGAATCATGGTCATTATAGAATAGTTTGGAGATAAATAGTTTGGAGATAAAAGTATGGAAAAGAAAAAGACACCTGTAATCCTACCACATAGAGGTACCTCCTGGCAATACTCTGGTATGTTTACTTTCTCTTTTTTCCTAAGCATACAAAAATATAAACATATAAAAATATGATATTATTTATAGAATTTGATATCCTGCTTTTTTCACTGGATAAAATGGTGTTGCGTTGCTTACCTTTCCATTTATGTTCTTCAAAAGAATTTATTATTTTAATGGCTAACAGAAACTTTCATTGAATGCATATACCATAACGTAAAATAAAGAATGGTATTTTCAATTTTATAGCTTTTAAAGTTTATATAAATAAAATTTACTTTTACATAAAATTTTAAAAGCTACAAAATTATAAATATGTATCACATTTTTGACAACTAATGCCTCCCAGCACACAGTAACTGGTACATGGTCTCTTCGTGTTTTCATAACTCCTCAAAGGCTGGGAAAAGCCAACAAGTTAGACACTGCACAAGGATACCGTACTCTGAACATTTCAGGTCATATCCCAAGGGTCCATTTGAAAGTGACAACAGTCTATACCATCACACATGGATAACTGAAGGTCTGCTTGTAAAGTTCACGTGCCGAACTCCTACAAGCTGTAAAACAGAGTTGATGGGTTTGTGATCCAACCTATTTTTATCACGATGTATAAAATGGATGTTGTTACCTAGAAGAGAATAAAAGGCAATAGTTGGCATACAGTATTATTCATTAGATTTATTGCTTATTAGAACCAGGAATCTTTTCAACTTTTAATTAGTCTAAAGGGAAAAATTAATTGCCTGGAGTTCATAATATTCTCTATATAATGCCCTAATAATTTTTAGTTAAGGTAATAAAGCATGACAAGGATTATGGTTAAATAAGAGTGATACTTAATGTTTTATGAGATCCAAGGGGAAAGATCCTTAAATTATAACCTCTGTTAGGTTTTATTAGATGTAATTAAATAAAATGTCCTGTCAAACAGACAGGCACAATATGGAACTAGCATAAATATCAAGCTGGAAAATCACATCTGTTTCTTAAATGTAATAATGGAATAAATCACTTCTTCAAAAAAAAATTCACTGCCAAATACTGATTTAATAGGCTATCTGCATTATAACCATAGACCAAAAGAGGCTGAAAAATCAGGGCAGAGACAGTCAGTTACAGTACACTTAGACATCCACAATCCTTTTATCTGCTTAAATTAAAAAGTCATAATTTATAGGTCTAGGGTCTTTTTTACTTTAAGACCGGAATTTTAACTTAAAACATAAGATTAAATATTACAAGAGGCATGTTTTTGGGTGCTGGGTGGTTCTGTCGGTTAAGCATCTGCCTTCAGCTCAGGTCATGATCCTAGGATCCTGTGGGATTGAGGCCCACATCTGGCTCCCTGCTCTGCAGGGAGCCTGCTTCTCCCTCTGCCTGCCGCTTACCTTGCTTGTGCTCTCTGTCAAATAAATAAAATCTTAAAAAAAAAAAAGAGGCATGTTTTCTGCACTGTACTTACGTGCTGTCTACAGTAATCACTGCGGATTTAATATCATAAATTGGCTTATCAAATAAGGCAAAATGAAATACAGGTTTAACCATGAAAGGTTTCTATGAATAAGTATACCCAGCTCTTTCCTTAGAGGAGCCACATTTCTTCCAGCAGGTAGTATCAAACTATTCTCCTTATTGAGTATGTTCTCAATTTGGCACACAAATGATGCTCTCTGTGTGCTTGTCACTCTTACACACCTGAACATGTGGTCAAACAATGCTGAGACATGGAGATTAGCGACTCAAAACCGGTCTGAGGATGGAAACAAGCCATCCAAAAATATGGTTCAAGGTCATTCAGGGCTAATCTAGAGGACTCATTCTCATAAAACAGGGCTTCTCTTTGTTTTCTAGTCTAACATATAAATTCACAAGAGAGGGAAAGAGAGATTAAATTACAGGTTTTAGCTAGCTAAAGTGCTCCAACTGCAGAAAGCCAAAAAGCCACAATACTTGGTCAAAATCCTCCTTCTAAAGACTTTTAGACATGTGGAGTTCATTAAAGTAAATGTTAATTTTATAACTCTTAGAAGCTATGCTCACTAATGTGGACATTTTAAAGAGGAAGAGGAACCAAGAAAATCTATTTACAATTTAGTGATTTACACTGCTATACGTGAGTGCCTGTCCCTGACTACACACTTGACCACGGTAGAGATCCAACACTCAACCATTTAGCAGTGTGGAGCCAAAGACATTTCAGGTGGTCCAAACTGATCAATAAAGCTATTAAAACCATGTCTTATAGTAATTGTTACTGAATGAGCTGTCCCTGCAGCTGACTCGCTTTCTGGCACTGAGTAAGTCTGCTAGCCTTGTTAGATATAAGTAACTGGATTGATTCTTCTGTTGAGAAAAAAAAAAGAAAGAAAGAAAAAGGGCTGATGGTTTGTTCTATGTAGAAATGTTCACTTCCGTGAACTTTTTTTTAAAAAAGATTTATTTATTTTAGAGCGAGAGCATGTGAGCGTGGGGAAGGGGGGGAAGGGGAAGAAAGAGAGGATCTCGAGCAAACCCCCTGCTGAGTGCATCCCACACAGGGCTCAATCTCATGACCCTGAGATCATGACCTGAGCTGAAATCAAGCATCTGATGCTTAACCAACTGAGCCAGCCAGGCGCCCCTCTTTCATGAACTTTTTTTTTTTTTTAAAGCACTTTTTTTTTTTAAGATTTTATTTATTTATTTGACAGAGAGGAGAGAGATCACAAGTAGGCAGAGAGGCAGGCAGAGAGAGAGAGGGGAAGCAGGCTCCTCGCTGAGGGGAGAGCCCGATGCGGGGCTCGATCCCAGGACCCCGAGATCATGACCCGAGCTGAAGACAGAGGCTTTAACCCACTGAGCCACCCAGGCGCCCCTTTCATGAACTTTTTAAACAGTTTATAGACATGTACACTTCACCCAACCACCACTGACTTTCCTATCCCAAATACCTGAAATCACTCAGGCACAGAATGATAGGCACATTACATCCAATAAACAGGCACCAAAATACACAGAAGCCTTTGCAAACAAAGGTGACCCCTACAAGCACAGAATCATGACTGCTAGAATGTCAAATTGCCATTTTTACATGGAATCTATTTCATGAAGAAACTGTGTGGCCTCCTAACTTCTAAGAGGCACAAAAAGTGTGCCATTGGATCTGGGTTTTGATGCTTACCTGGACCTAAGATGAGGGTTCCACCTTGCTGAGCAGGGTCTCCTTGGAAATCAAAAAGAGGGCCAGTCACTGCCCTCCACAGGCTCCGAATGCTTCCTGAGAGTATATTCGATTTTATGTGGGGGCTGTTTCCTGAAATATTGAGAATTGTCTTTAGATTTTATCATTTTATATTCAATTAGATATCAGAAGATAATGTTAGTGCTTCCATAAAACAGTCTTTTTTTTTGAAGTAGAGTTGACACAACATACATTAGTTTGGGGTATATAATGTAGTGATGTCACAGCTCTGCACTTGGGCTAGGCTCACTACAAGCGCAGCTGCCACCTGTCACCATACGATGCTCTTACAATACCATGGACTACACTCCCCATACTGTACCTGTCATCTCCATGACCTAATCATTCCATAACTGGAAGCCTGTACCTCCCACTCCCCTTTACCCATTTTTGCCCATTCCCCTTGAAATAGTTTCTTTCTTATGTGTTATCTTACTTTCAACTTGTCTTCTCCCTTCGAAGAGAGGTTTCTCAGCCTTTCACGACTGACATTTTGGACCACATAAGTCTTCAGCCAGTGCACTGCAGGGTGGTGAGCGGCATCACTGTCCTGCACACCCACCAGATGCCACAGTAGCTTCACCAAGTTGTGACAAACCAAAAAGGTCTCCAGATGACACCAAATGTACCCTGCTTGAGAACCACTACTTTAAAGAAGTGATGATATACTGCAATCATCTGCCTCAGAAAAATGTCCGCTACAGACTTCTCAAACTGATAGTGCTTTCCCCCACCTTTTCTTTTTTTTTTTTTAAAGATTTTAAGTCATCTCCATACCCGACATGGGGCTCAAACTCACAACCCCACGATCAAGAGTCACATGCTGTACTGACTGAGTCAGCCAGGTGCCCTTAATGCCTTTTAATATATCATTTATCCTGTTTAATCTCTTACCTACTAATACGTAACTACATTGCTTTTCAAGAGACACTGCGGCACAGACTAGTATATGCTCATCAAAACCCATTTCCTCTTTCTGGACCCACCAGCTAACCTACATTTCCAGTCTTCCAGGCAGTTTGTTATGGCCATGTGACTATGTTCTACCCCATGAGTAAAATGATACGGGCCACTTCCAGGCCAGCTCCTTACAACCCCCATGTTCCTTCTACATTCTTGGAAGCCCCAGGATGAAAATGACAGAGCCACAACATGAAGACGCCTGGGTTCTTCCCCCTGTGTCCCTGCTTGGACTGCTGCTTGGAGGAAAGGCATCTGAATAAATACACCCACCTTGAAATGAACAGAAAAAGAACTAACCTCCACCGTGCTATGCCACTGAGACTCTGAGAGTCGTCTGTGACAACGGCTACTCCAGCTGCCTGTCCATCTCTCCTCGGCTGTCAGTTTTTCCATCTTCTTTCCCACAGTGACTAATACTTCACTTCCACTCCCTGTGAGCAAAGGGACCCAACTCTCTTTACCCTCCTTGTAACTTATCTTTCTCCTATCCCTGCCTTTTATGTCTTGCTTTCGGCTTTTTATTTTGACGGTTATGCTGCCTTTAACCTGCCTGAAATCCTTAGTATTTCCAGATACCTATCATCTCCCTTCCTCTCTCTGACTCTTCTATTTTTTTTCATGTTTCTATTATGATGGACATTTATCTGACCAAGAAACAAATACAGGCCCGTTAGCTTAGAGACATGAGTAAAAGACTAAATCTTACTGTTTTCTAGGATCCTATGTCTAAAATAAATATTCAGAAATCCAAACTATCGCTTCATGTCCAAAGAAGAGGTCATTTAATATTTCTGAAATTTTAGAAATTCAACTGAAGGAGATTCCATGACCTAGAATTTAACAATCTTTGCTTCAAATACACTCTAATTTTGCCCATTTGAATTTAGTTCTGATGTATAAAACTCCTGTTTTTCAGTTTTCTACAAACCCTACTCCCTGACATTTAAGGGCTTTATTTTCTTATTCTTTGTCTTTATAAAATGTCCAATAATTTAAAATTATTATTATATATTTTAGAGTCTTAATCTTCAAATGGGACTATTCTGAGACTGATGCTGAGATTTCTGCTCTTTCAGAGAGGAACTTTTAAAAGATGATTTTATGAGAGAATAATATTTTCTGCTTGGAAATTCAGTACAGGTCACAGGAGTTTAAAAGATTTGAATATACCTTCTCTAATAATTATAAGCATATATTTTGTTTAGAATTCAACTGTTTTCTTTGCAATTCTGTATTTTTATTGCGCCGATGAACCATGAGGTGTTATTAAGGTGAAACTCAGTTTAGATCTAAAGTGCTAAATGCTAAACAACTTGCACATGCTGGGACTGTCACAACACAGAAAACAGTCTACCAGTAAGGCTCAAAATGTATACATTGCAATTTCCTATACCAGGAAGAAAAAGGGAAGGGCACACTCTGTTTATGCTAGCTCATCATTAGTTTTAATAGTTTAGGTTGCTTTCCTTAAAACATCAGTAAATTAAAAAAAAAAAATCAGTAAAGGCATCATGTCAACTCTATGTCATAAATAGCTCCTGACCCATCCCCTCCTCTCCATCTCCACTGTCATTTCTTTCTAGCCTATTACTACAACCTACTACAACCATATCACTGGCTCTGGTTTGGTGAGTTCCAATTACTCATCCACACTGGACACAGGCCTATCACTTCGCCACTTCAAACGCTTGTATGACATCCCCACTCCTCCAGAACAAATCCAAACTCTTTGGCATGTCACCCCAGACTCGGCCGGAATTAACCACAACCTGTCCCTTGGCTCACACCAATTCCCCAACTGGCTAGACTCTGGCCTCACCCAGGGATCCGCACTTCTCCAAGAGTTACGGTTTTCCATGCCTGTGTGCCTTTGCATGTGCTACTTTCTGTCAGCAGCACCCTTCCCCAGCCTCACTTCACCCAGCTAACTCCTTTAAGAGTGGGCTTAGATGACACCTCCTCTGAAAAGCCTTCCCAGATTCTTCTCTCCCCTCGTATTCCGGCATAGGTATTCCCAGTACATGTTCTCTACTACAAGCCCTTAAATTGTATTGTAATCAGCTGTTTGCTTCTGTCTCCCAGAATAGAGTATGAGTTTCAGGATGGCAGGAGCTGTTTATATCACTGTTCTCCTGGGAGGATCCAACAAAGTGGGGATTATAGACAAGAACTTAACAATATTTGTTGAGAATGAATGATTTGAATTTGAGTTCTCTCAACTGGCATTTCAGAAGCCATTCTTTCTACCTAATACACACAGAAACAGTTCACCTAAAGCTGACGAAGCTCTGTTAAATTACAAAGAACTGTATTAAAGGCAGGGAATGTGGACCACATAAAGACAAAACCTCAAACTCTTCAACTAATTATACTCTGGCCACCGTAAGTGCACTAATAGAGTATATGATAAAGTACAAGGTGCTAGTCAAGTACAATGAGGGAAGGAATAATTTCTGCAGGGGGAGCTAGTAAGAGCCCCTCTGAGTTGGGCTTCAACATGGAGTATTCAAAGCTATAGTGTTGAGGTAAGAAAATATACTGACTCAAGCAATATTATTTTTCATTTAATTATGAAAGTAAAATGTACTCATTGTTAAAAATACAAAGGCCACTTTTCTAACTTCTATACCTTGGGGTAAGCATGGCAATATCTTTTAAAACCTTGTTCATTACACACAAACATGTACTCTTGATCTTTATGAAAATGATTTTTATTTCCACAAAAGTACAATCATACCGAAAACACTGTTCTGCAACTTGCTTTTTTCATTCATTTAGTACTTCACAAATAGCCTTCTATGTCATTACACCCAGGAAATGAATCTTTGAGAGCCTGGTGTATCTGGCCCACTTACTAGTATCATAGAAAACAGCCTGATTTATGAATTTACCATGTTTCCCTATGCATACATACAGAAATGTGCAAATGCACCATCAGCGTTTTCTGATGAGATGTGTCATGTCTTACCTGAGGAGGCAATTTCTTCACCTCTTTTCATTCCCAATTTTTTATAAATTTCTCTCTCAGGATCAACATAGATTTCATGAGAATACCCAGTCAGCTTGCAGAAAGGCTAAAAAAAGATATTTGGAATTTGTATAAGTAAAAATGAGATAAAAATAATGATAACCTACCTTTATTTTACCAAATTTAACCTACATTTAGTGGTTCAAATAAAGTAATTTTTATGTCTGAAACAGATTTGTTAGTTTCTCAATTTCCAATATATTTACCTCGATATGATGGTAGGATGACTGTCCAATCACTATTAGAGTGACATCTGCTTCCTTCAGGAGAGGAAAGGGACAAGTACATATTACTAGAAATTATATATGTTTTATAAAACCTCCCCTTGTCCAACTCTTTTGTTCCATTCTCATGCCACCTATAGGCTTCTAGAAGAATGGAATAAACAGCAAAATTGTGTGAGTCCAAGCAAAGCAATGTACGCTAAAATGTTCAGTTAATTCAGTCAATCTCTTGCTAAGAACTTCAAAATAATATAGCCAATAATTCTCAAAAAAATTCTCTATGCTCCCTCCAAAGGAGTACGGTAAAAAAGAATACAAATTACTGAAGTAGGGTTAATCAGGTTTTTTTCACATCCCAATTAATAAGGCCTAATAAAAACAGATTTTAGTTTTACAAAGGTTGCCCAATTCCTTCACTCAAAAGCTCACCTGGGATGAGTGATGTATACGTGACAGTATTTGTGACTGAGAAAGAACATATGTATGTGGTTGTCACAGGAACGTGGAAGGCACATCCCTAACAAATACAAATTTCAACCTTTAAGATACATTAGTATTTTCCTATAATGAACAACTATTTGGAGTGTTCTTATTTAAAAAATAAGGGAAATAAAATAATAAAATAATTTCTAGCATTCCTGCTTTTGGTCATTCTTTCAACATTTGCAAATAGGTTACTAACAACGAAATTATTATAGTTAGTACATTTATAAGCAGGCAGTAGCGAATAAAGTAGGACAGAAATAGATCTCTAATGTTTTTTGAAGGTGTTGGAGAAATGTGTGGGAAGATGATAATCTGGGCTTTCGAGGGTCTGTTCTGGAGAGGTGTCGTACTCTGCACCTCACCCCACCGGGCTTCTTAGAAATGACAGGTGACTTTCACAGGGTCGCCTGAAGCAGGGCGAGTTGCTGCTCACTCTCAGGAAACTTACTTGTAAAAAACTCTTGGGGATTTTGGCCAGATCTTCTACGTATTCCTTGCAAATGTAACACAGGAAATGCTGAAATCCCAAAACGCCAAAAAGGACAAGTTAGCAACTAATACCCTCAGGGTTCAGAAAACACCAAGTACTTCGCTACGCGTGATGCTAATTAACGCCACTCACAGCGGGTATAAAAGGGCGCGAAGGGCGCCCGAGTGGCGTTAATAGTTGACCGCGCCCACTCCCTTAGGCCTCCTCGTTTGCTGGGAAAAGGGACATCGCTCGGCGGGCTGTTTTCCCATTCCTATTAAAGGAAGCGAGAGGAGCGGTTCTCATTCCGGAAGCCTCTAGTGGACCGCAACGGGAAGGGCCAGGGCCCAGCAGGACCGCGCGCTCTCGGGCCTTGAACCTCTCGAAAGAACCGGTCCCCCCAGCCGAAGCTGTGGAAGCAACCTCCATCCCAGCCTGCCGGCAAAGTCCCTACTCCGGGCCGCCCCGCTGCCTGCGCTCACCCGCACGAAGACTACGACAGCCCGACGCTCCCGAAACAGCGCGCCGAACGGCACCTGCCTTCCAGAGGCGTCCAGCACCGGCAGCTCGGCCACAGCTGAGGCCAGGGGCTGCCCGCGCTCGGGGCCGCTCGCGACTGCGGCGGGGGCGGCGCGGCCGCTGAGCTGCCGCGTGACTGGGGCGAGGGCGGAGTCGGCCACCGCGCCCTGCATCTGCCTGCGTGGGTCCGCGCCCACCGTGCCCAAAGCGGACCGCACAGGTTTCGCGAGCCGGGTCGCGGCCGAGCTGGGCGCACCGGGACGGGCAATCCGGGAGAAGCACGGGGCGCAGGGCAGGGCGGGGCGGGGCGCGGCGCAGGGGGCGGAGCTACATGAGGTCCCTACAGGCCCAGACGAGCTTCGTCGCGGCGGGGCGGGGCGAAATCTGGGCCGGGCGCAACCCGGGAGGGGCGGAGCAGAATGCGGGGTGGGGTGGGGCGGGGCGGAGCGCAAGGGGATTGGTGCTGCCGGGGCCCTCGGCGGTGGGTGCTGGCAGTCGGGGCTGTGCGGGGACTGGACGGGACACACCCACACGCCTAGAGGTTAGGTTCCGCTGGTCGCCATGCGCGGGTAAGTGCGAACCGCCCGCGCGTTTTCTGACTCAGCCTTCTAGGTAGAAAGGGAGACGGGTCCGAATCAAGAAAAGGTTGTTTAGGAAGGAAGCAGGTCCCTCACTCCGTAGCTGCCTCGGCCCAATTTATCGATTCTACAAAAGTGGTTACCAACTTAAAGGATTTTCTGCTCAGAACAACCAAATCAGTGATCCAACAGATTTGTTGTATTTTACCTCTATTCCGTTTTTAACCCATCCCCGCCTTAGTTCTGATGTTGTTTTTGTTTTGTTTGAGGTAACGTTAATATACAGTGTAATGAACACATGTTACGTGTGGAATTAAATTTTATTTATTTTATTTTATTTTTTTAAAACTGGGGGGAGGGGGCTCTGGGTGGCACAATCGGTTAAGCACGTTGGACTCTTGATTTTCGCGGAGGTCCTGATCTCAGGGCTCAGGGCTTGAGCCCCTCCTCAGCTCCTAGCACAGTCTGCTTAGGACTCTCCCTTCCTCCCCCTCTTCCTCTCCCACTGGCGCACGTGAGCGTTCTCTCTCTCTCAAATAAGTGAATAAAAATTTAATTTAAAGAAGACTTTTTGGAGGGCTCCAGGGTGGTTTAGTCCTTAAGCGTCTACCTTTGGCTCAGATCATGATCTCCGGGTCCTGGGATCCACACCCCAGGAGGGCTCTCTGCTCAGGGGGGAGTCTGCTCCTCTCTCTCCCTCTGCACTTTCTCTTTCTCCCTCAAATAAATAAATAAAATCTTAAAATTAAAAAAAAAAGACTTTTTTAAAGTAGTCTCCACCCCCAGCACCGTGCAGGGCTTGAACTCACCAACACCAGACTTGAGCTGAAATGAAGAATCAGAGGCTTAATTGATGAGCCACCCAGGTGCTCCAAGTAAATTTTATTTCTAAGATAAATCTTTAGTTTTTAATTAAAAAATTTCTAATATTTTATCATGGACATTTTACTTTTTTATTTAAAAATCCTTTCCTCCCTAATTGGGAAATAATCAAAACATAAGTGATTACATAATTTGATGTGCGAGTATTAAACATAAAAAGCAAAATTATCTTTGACGTTTATTTCTTAAGGACATGAATGGGCTTTTCCCCCCAATTCTTGTATCTGTGAATAAATATTACTCATTTTGCCAATAGAGTTCTGCTCAGTATGAACGATGCCACTCTAAGATTTAAAATGCATGTCTCTTGATTCATGTTTATGGATTTTTGTTAAGTATATGCCCAAGAGAATAATGAATGGGTCATTGGATGTGCATTTTTTTTTTACTTTGATTAAGCAAGGAGTTTTTACTTTTCATTTTTATTTTTTATTATTTTTAATTTTAATTCCAGTATAGTTAACATACAGTGTTATATTAGTTTCAGGTTTACATATCGTGGACATTTTTTTATTTTTTAAAGATTTTATTTATTTATTTGACAGAAAGAGAGAAATCACAAGTAGGAAGAGAGGCAGGCAACGAGAGAGGGGGAAGCAGGCTCCCTGCTGAGCAGAGAGCCCCATACGGGCTCCATCCCAGGACCCTGAGCCCAGCTGAAGGCAGAAGCTTTAACCCACTGAGCCACCCAGGCGCCCCTATCATGGACACTTTAAAACATGCCCCCAAATAGAATGAATTGTACAGTGAATACTCCTGTATTGACCATTGAGTTTCTACTGATAATTTTTACTGTGTCATTTTTCTATGCATTTCTCCACAGTTGAGTGAGTTTTTCCTGATTGTCCACCTCTTATTCACACCCCTATGAAAATATGGGACATTTTCATCACTGGAGAAAACTCCTTTAGTTCCACTGTGTGTGTGTGTGAGAGAGAGAGAGAGACAGTGATTTAAATATTTTTGTATTAATCCTTGGAACAAGGTAGGAAGGCAGCAGTTTGTCAAAGTATCACAGACAACAAAAAGCTAAGATACATAATTTCAACCTCTTTGGTCAAGACAACCAAATTTTTTCTTATTAATTTTTATATTTGAGTGTTGTATTGGCACACAATGTTACATTCCTTTCAGGTACACAACTTAGTGATTCAACACATTTAAACATGCTGTGTTCACCACAAGTGTAGCTACCATCTGTCACCATACAACACTATTATAATATCATTGACTGTATTGTTATGCCGTGCCTTTTATTTCTGTGGCTTATTCATTTCATAGCTGGAGACCTGTACCTCCCACTCCCCTTCACCCATTTTGCTCATCTACTACCTACCCCCTCTGGCAACCATGACTTTGTTCTCTGTGTTTGCAGGTCTGATTCTGCTTTTTTATTTGCCTAATTGTCTTATTTTTTTA
The DNA here is from genome assembly GCA_028534135.1 of Potos flavus. Taxonomy (NCBI): domain Eukaryota; kingdom Metazoa; phylum Chordata; class Mammalia; order Carnivora; family Procyonidae; genus Potos; species Potos flavus. The sequence goes on along the minus strand of CM052892.1, from coordinate 55,223,779 downwards.
GATTCCACATATGAATAAAATCATATGGTATTTGTCTTAGTCTGACTTGTTTCATTTAGCATAATACTCTTTTTATGTGTGTTGTCATAAATGGCATGAGCTTGTCCTTTTTTATGGCTGCATAATATTCGTGTGTGTGTGTGTGTGTGTGTGTGTGTGTGTGTGTGTGTGTACATACATCTCATCTTCCTTATCCATTTGTCTATTTGCCTACTGATGAACTCTTAGGTTGCTTCCAACCTCAGTTTTAAGATTTATTTATTTATTTTAGAACGGGATAGGGGCCGAGGGAGAGAGAGAATCTCAAGCAGACTCTCTGCTGAGCATGGACTACTCCCCACCCCAATGCGGGGCTTGATCTCATAAACCTGAGATCATGACCTGAGCTGAAGTCAAGAGTTGAACACTTAACTGCTCAGTTCCACTTTTCAAGAGTCAGTATAATATCTATTTTAGGGGCATCTGGGTGGTTGAGCCTGTGACTCTTGATCACAGCTCAAGTCTTGATCTCAGGGTTGTGAGGTCAAGCCCTACGCTGGGCTCCATGCTAGATGTGGAGCCTACTTAAAATAAATAAGTAAACCTATTTTAGACATGTACTAGAGTGTTTCAAGAGTCTTCCCCCTGGGCTAGATTTTTTTTTTTTTTAATTTTATTTATTCATCTGAGAGAGAGAGAGACCAAGAGAGAGAGCACGAGCAGGGTAGAGGGACAGGGGGGAGAGAGAGAAGCAGACTTTCCACTGAGCAGGGAGCCGGATGCTGGCCAATCCCAGGACCCTGCGATCATGACCTGTGTGGAAGGCAGATGCTTAACCAACTGAGCCACCCAGATGCCCCTCTGCCAGATGTTTTTTAACTGAGCTATTTGCCAAACTCCTCAAGTGAGATAACCCACCTGTGTGTGTCAAAGGTGGCCTGGGAGGGACAATGGAGTTTTGTAGAAGTCTCTACCAGTGTGAAAATGGGTAAAGGACACCTCATTTAAAATGAAGTCCAGAAGCCCTAAAGGGAAAGCTTTCCTGCTGGTACCATTCCTTGCAGCCCTTATAACCAGCAGGAAGAAGGAAGATAAGAATTATCTTGACAAGAGAGGACACTTTTCACAAAGGAGTTTATCTCTGGCTTTTAAAAAGGCAAAAGATTTATACGATCTGAAGAGAAACCAGAGTATTATCTCTGGCTTTTAAGACAAAGGAAGATCCCTCTCTTCCCTTCCAATGTGCTAACCACTGCTTGCAGCCAATGACAAACCCCAAACTCTTCTCCAGTGAACTTTTGTTCAAAACAAACCTCCCCAAATTTCCCTAAAACCTAATAAAAGCTGAACTTCCCTTTGTTTCTTTAGATTTGCCTGTGGTTTGCCATAGTTTGTCCCAAATTGCAGTTCCTTTGCTATTGCCAAGTAAACTCGTTTTGCTGGTAAAATAACTGGTGGTTTTATTTTTGCGGTTGACACCAGGTAGTCTTTTAGGCATGCTTCCAGCTCCACCTTTATTTCTCCTAAGGCAGGCTGCAGGCAGGCAGGCATAGGGGAAATTATGAATTTCTGCAGCCTCTGGGAGACCTAGGTGGCCATGGACTTGGAGGTTAATCCTGCACTGGGGTTTTTCATGGGGGGTGACCAGGTGTCCAGAACTCCTAGGGCAGGGCCCGGTAACAGCCTTCATCTTTATAAGTTCACCCGCCTTTGTATCTGGATTTGCAGTTCAGAAAATATGATCCTCTATTTTTTTTGTCTAGTTGACGCCCTTTAGAGTCACCCATATGAAGGGCAGAGTGCTGGGGAAGTACATGTGACTAATGTCTGCCACCAAGTGCAGAAGAGAACGGATCCTGAATCCTCTGGCTTTCATTTGTGTGAAGATGTATACATTATTGGACACATATTTAAGTGCTCTCCTTTTGAGAAGCCCTTGGCGGGTTTAGACATTCTTTTTTTAAAGATTTTATTTATTTATTTGACAGAGAGAGACACAGCAAGAGAGGAAACACAAGCAGAGGGAGAGGGAGAAGGAGGCTCCCCGCTGAGCAGGGAGCCCAATGTGGGGCTCGATCCCAGAACCCTGGGATCATGACCCGAGCCAAAGGCAGACGCTTAACAACTGAGCCACCCAGGCGCCCCGGGTTTAGACATTTTAAAGCAGAGATCTGTTACTAAATCAAGATGCAGGTGTTGGGGTACCACAGTGCCCTTACAGGTTATTTACAGCAGGATATTTTAAATATTTGAGGAAACAGGTCATCTGTCTGAAATCTTGTCTGAAAGCAGAGATAATTCAAGATTTGACATTTCTTTCTCCTACATATCTTTGCAAAACTGGGTTTTCAACAGTAGTGATAAAAAGCTAGAACCACACAAAAATCACTGTGAAACAGGAAATGAGGGGTGGTGTCCAACCTGATTTCAGGGCTTGAGAAGTTGTGTCGTGCCCAGCAGGCACACACGTCCTAGAGTGAAATAAAAATATTACATTTTCTTTTAATTTATAGTCATATCTTCGGAAAGCTATGAAGTTGTTCAGATATAAACACTCATGGAGTTGTTTGGACCCAACTTCTAAACAAAGGGAACGGATAGGAATTTCCCTGGGCCTAAGGGTGCTGGGAACCGAGAAAGTTTGGGAAGCTCTAAGTGAGCTGGTAGGCTCCTTCCCTTGTGCAGCCCTGTGCTGTCTTCCCAGGCTGGTGTGAGGCCTGCCACATGCTGGGCCTCTGTGAAGAGTGTCTGATTGGGGAATGCATGGGTGAGGAATGGTGGTGCCGGGATAGTGCTCACCAGCCAGCCTGGATCCAGTACGAATGGGAGCAGAGCGGTCGGAGTGCTTCACGGGACTGCTGTGTCCCACTGGTTGAAACAGGCAGGACAGAGCTCCGAGGACATGTCCGACTACAGGCTGGCCAGTCCACAGAAACCCGTCAGCGTAACACCCAGCCGGTTCTATTCGCATTCAGGTTATTCCAGAGACGAGCCTCACCCAACTGGAGATGTTCAGATTTCCCTGGCTTTGTTTCTAACCACTGACTCTAACTAAACAATTTTCACAGTGGTCTCTCAACAGCTAGTCAAAACTCTCCAAAACTGCGTGGTTGAAGCCAGGGGTCTGTTAATCATTCACTAACTACTATTCTAGCCCAGCTCCAGAACCCTGTCCTGCTACCTTCTGGTTCTTTGTGCACCACACACTTTATTTTTAAGCATTTGTTACAATTATGATTTAATAATTATTTATCTCTTGTCCATTTCTCTCTCTCTTTTTTTAAGATTGTATTTATTTGTCAGAGAGAGAGAAAGAGAGAGCATGAGCGCCCAAGTAGGGGGAGTGGCAGGCAGAGGGAGAAGGCGGTTCCCTGCTGAGCAAGGAGCCTGGGATCATGACCTGAGCCAAAGGCAGATGCTTAACTGCCTGAGCCACCCAGGCATCCCTCTTGTCCATTTCTTAAGAAGACCATAAACTCCTGAAAACAAAGTCCATGTCTACCTTGTTCTGTGTATCTCCAAAATCTATCGCAGAGCCTGATACACAGAAAGTACTCAATAAATATTCATGAATGGGTGAACTTCTTTTTGGTTGTCCTTAAGCTTTCCCCTTGTACTTAACTTCTCCCTCTACCCAGCCTCCCCTTTCCCCAGCCTCTCCTCTCCCTTCTCCCCAAACATAGCTGGCTGAGTCCTGTAACTGTACCTCGGTCTGAAAACAGTGCATTGCTGGTTTATTCATCTCTGCTGCTCTCACTAATGTGCCTTGGTTTCCTGAAACAAGGAATGTAGCTCCCAAGAGGTTAATTCATCTAGAACTAACTTAGGCAGGGGGCACCCGGCTGGCTCAGTTGGAGGAGCCTGTGACTTTTGATTTTAGGGTCGTGGGTGTACTATGCTGGGTGTAGAGATTACCAAACAAAACCCAAACAAACAACAACAACAACAAAACAAAAAAAAGCTTTAAAAAAGAAAAAAGAGGGACACCTGGGTGGCTCAGTCAGTTAAGGATCTGCCTTTGGCTCAGGTCATAATCCCGGGGCCCTGAATTGAGTCCCGCATCAGGCTCCTTGCTCAGCAGGGAACCTGTTTCTCCTTCTGCCTGTCACCTGGG
>CM052892.1:55194832-55219586 GCA_028534135.1 Potos flavus | reverse complement strand
TTAAAAAAAAGAAAGAAAGAAAGAAAAGAAAAGAAAAAGAAGTAACTTAGGCTGACGGGACAAGTTGGGGCCAATATACCCCATCAGTCTTTTGAAGAGGACCTTACCCAGAGAAAGGCAAAGGTAAAGGACTTTGTTTTGCTTCCTTTGTCTATTCGCACTCCTAAGAAAGAGGAAAGTACAGTAAAAAGCTATCTCTGAGGGGCACCTGGGTGTCTCAGTTGGTTAAACAACCAACTCTTGATTTCAGCTCTTGTCATGATCTCAGGATTGTGAGATGAAGCCCCACCTTGGGCTCCGTGCTCAGAGGGGAGTCTGCTTGAGATTCTTTCCCTCTCCCTTTACTCTGCCCCTCCCCTCTTCACTCACTCCTACACATTCTCTGTCTCTCTCTGAAATAAATAAATAAAACTTTTTTAAAAATAGCTATCTCTGAAAGGCGACTTTTGGGTTTTATCACTAGCTGTTAATTCTTAGTGTGAATAGAGTGCAATATTAACAAGGTGAATGAAATACACAGCTAATGGAGGATTTTAGAAACCGTGTGGACCCATGAAGTTCAGGAATCTGACCCTATGAGGGTGCCTCACAAGTAAAAGCCCAGTTCCCTTCAGGCCTGGTCCAGTTCACTGACCTCGTGTCCAGGCTTCATTCCAGCAGGTGCTAATGGTGCTTTCAGCCTGTTCCTTCCAGCAGCTTTCTGTGAAGGCCGTCCTGTATAGAAGGAGACACATTCTTTCTGAGTCACTTCTCCATGTGGAGGTGAGAATCACCAAGGGAATGTACTGATGTTGGTTTGTAAACCATAAAATGTCCTACATTTCTAAGGCATTATTATTACTACCGAAGAATTCTAGAGGCTGCCTTAGTCAGTAGAGAATGCAACTCTTGATCTTGAGGTCGTGAGTTCAAGCCCCACATTGAGGGTAGAGTTTACTTCCAAAAAACTAAAAATGGGGCACCTTGGTGGCTCAGTTGGCTAAATGGCTGCCTTTGGCTCAGGTCTTGATCTCAGGGTCCTGGGATTGAGCCCCATCTCAGGCTCCCTGCTCAGTGGGTAGTCTGCTTCTCCCTCTCCCTCTGCTGCTCCCCCTGCTTGTGCTCTCTCTCTCTCATGCTCTCTCTCTCAAATAAATGAATAAAATCTTTTTTAAAAATTAAATAAATAAAATAAAAAATAAAAAGAATTTCTGGAAAGCTTTAGACATCAGGAAAGAAAAAAGGGGAAAAACTGGAACAATAAATCTCTAGATAAACAAAAATTGAGGGACATTTGTAAATACCAGGCCAATACTCTTCAAAGGTGTTAAAGGTCCTAAAAGTCAAAGATAAGAAACCATCATAGATGAGAGATTAGGAATCAGGACAACTAAAGACAACATGGTATCTTGAAATGGATCCTGGAACAGAAAGAGGACATTCATGGAAAAACAGGAAATCCAAATGAAGTCTGTAGTTTAATGAGTTGCATTGTACCAATGTTAATATTTTAGTTTTGACAAATGTAGTCATGTAAGATCTTAACAGAGGTAAATGAGTAAAGGGTAAATAGGAACTCTGTACTGTTTTGCAATTTATCTGTACACCTAAAATTAGATCAAAACAAGTTCTATTTATTTATTTTTTAAGATTTTATTTATTTATTTATTTGTCAGAGAGAGAGAAAGCACAAGCACGGGGGAGAGGCAGGCAGAGGGAGAAGCAGGCTCTCTGCTGAGCAGGGAGCCCAATGTGTGGGACTAGATCCCAGGACCCTAAAATCATGACCTGTGCCAAAGGCGGATGCTTAACTGACTGAGCCACCCAGGTGCTCCCAAACTGTGTTTCATATAAGGCCCTTAATCCCTATATTCAGGATATAACAAGCAGAACTAGTCACACAGTCAACAAATATTTACTTCTTTGTGTCAGGCATTGTTAGAAACTAGAAAGATTAAGATAAGTAAGACAAACCTAAGGCAATGAGCTAATAGTCTAGGTGGGAAGATAAACTCAAAATAAATAGTTGTGATGAAGAGCAATAAATAATATAGCAGAAATATGAATAAGTATAGTGAGAACTTATCATTTATAATGCTTTTGGTTTCAAGTAACAGGAAACCTTGATTCAAACAAGAAAAGCAAAAATCAGTAAGTAGGACTCCATCAAACTTAAAAGGTTCTGCAAAGCAATAGAAACAACAAAATGCAAAAGCAATCTACAGAATGGAAGAAAATATTTGCAAACCATATGTTGGATAAGGGGTGAATATCCAAAATATATAAAGAACTCAGAACTCATGAGCAAAAAAAATCCAATTAAAAAACAATAGGCAGAGAAATGAAAGAGACAGTTTTCCAAAGAAGACATCCAGATGGCCACCAGGTACAAGAAAAGATACTCAACATCACTAATCATCAGAGAAATGCAAATCAAAGCCACAAATAGCTATCATCTCACATCCGTTAGAACGGCTATCATCAAGAAGACAAGAAATAACAACTGTTGGTGAGGATGTGGAGAAAAAGGAACACCTGATCACTGTTGGTGGGCATGTAAATTAGCACAGCCACTGTAAAAAGTATTATGGAAGTTCCTCAAAAAATTTAAAAATAGAACCACCATATGATCCAGCAATTCCACTTCTGGTATATGACCAAAGAAAATGAAAACAGGTTATTCCATGTTTATTGTAGCATTATTTACAATTGCCGAGATATGGAAACAATATAGTGAGATATTATTCAGCCATGAGAAAGAAGCTATGTTGCCATTGTGACCTTGAGGATATTATGCTAAGTGAGTGCTAGAAAGACAAATTCTGTATGATGTCACTTATAAGTGGAACCTAAAAAATGCTAAACTTGTAGAAACAGAGAGTAAAATGGTGGTCACTGTCATCTGTGGGTCCCTTCCCTGCCTCTGCACCAACCTCAGTTCTAGAATTCAGCCAAGAAAGAATTTGGAGTCAAACTCTCAAGTAAGGAAGAGTTTAATAGCAGTTAAAGAGAAAGAACACTCCTGGGGCACCTAGGTGTCTCAGTCGGTTGAGTGTCTGACTCTTGGTGTTGGCTCAGGTCATGATCTCACAATCATGAGATCCAGCCCTACATCAGGCTCTGTGGTTCGCATGGAGTCTAGCTTGAGATTCTCTCCCTCTCCTTCTACCTCTCCCCCCACTCTTGCACATGATCTTTCTCTCTCTGAAATAAATAAATCTTAAACAAAAGATATTTAAAGAGAAAGAATAGTCTCCAGATGGGAGAGCAGGCAGGCCAGAGGTGGCAACTCCACTGGGGGTCAAGGCTATCTTGTTTTTTTTTATATTTGCATGAGTTATAGGTCATAGCTAGAGTGGTCTCTGACTGAGGTTGCCTTCAATTATCTGAGGGACTACTAGTACTGGTTGGAAGGGGAGCTTTTGGCCCTCCAATGGTCCTCATTGGAACTGCCATGGCAGCCCTCCCCCAAAGAGGTGGGAGGGTCAAAACTGCAATGTAAATGTATTATAATGAAGCTATAGGTTACTGTAGGGCAGGCTGTTATAGGGAAGAACGCGTGCATATCCTCCAGGGTCTATCCTGGCTGTTTGGAACTTAATTTCTGCCCTCTTCTTTAGTTCAAAAGCATTTGTTCCCTGCTCTTATCTAGCTAACTGCCTATTCCATCAGTTACCAGGACCTGGAGGGTGGAGATAGGAAAGACTGATAACTAAGTCTTAGAGATCTAATGCACAGTATAGTGATTATAGATAATAATATTGTATTATAAACACCAAACTTGCTAAGAGACTAGATCTTAATTATTCCAATCACCACAAAGAGGAAATGATCATTATGTGAGGTAATAGATGTCCTAGCTAACACTACATTGGCAATCATAATGCAATAATGTGTCAATCAACATGCTGTATACCTTCAATTCACACATTGTTATATGTCAAATATATTTAACTTAAACTGGAAACCATAAACTGGGTTTTAGATGGTATCAATGAATTATTGTAACTGTTGTTAGATGCGATAATGTCAATGTTATTATGTGTCTTGAAAGGGCCTTATCTGTTGGAGATAATATTTTCAGAGGTAAAACAACATAATGGTGTAATTTGCTATTTGCTTCAAATTATTCTAGGCCCCCACCGAAAAAAGAAAAGAAGAAAGAAAAGAGAAGAATAGACGAAACATGATTAACTGTCACCAGCTAGACCCCAAGACCTGACCATTACTGCCTGCCTGCTGGTATTCACCGACTCTTGTCCTACATTTTTCCTTAACCTCTTCTTTCCAGTTTATCTCTTAACTGAGGGAAATGGAAATAGAAACCACCCCTTAAGCTGTAGCAACTACCCTGACAAGACCTCCAGGGAGCCCAGACCACCCAGACCAGTTTGAGCTTAACCCCTGACTCACGACTGTGCAGATGGACAACGGAATGACTGACAACTACCTCATTATAATACTAAAATCCTCCCCCAAGGAGGAGCACAAGCCTCATTTACATAACATATAATGTGTGTATAGGCATGTTTCTTTAAGGCATATGTGTGACCTCATGCCCATCTCTGCATATGATAACAAGGCTTTCCTATCTAAATATTCATCCTAACCCTAAATAAAAGGAACGCATCCACCCTTGCCTGGGGAGTCATGGCTTTGGAAGCCAGTCGCTGTGATCTCCTTATTTGCAGCAAATAAAGTTTCCTTCAAGCGACAACTCAACCTGGTACAGTTTCTGACTTACCAAAGAGTGAATGAATTCATGTTGGTTCAGTTACATAGTGATAATTTTTGAAGGTGCATGATGGTTAAATGTGGATTCATTATACTATATTTTATTTTGTATACTTGGGATTTTTCATATTAAAAGTTTAAAATTCGGGGTGCCGGGGTGGCTCAGTTGGGTAAGCTCGATTCTTAATTTCAGCTCCGGTCATGATCTCAGGATCGTGAGTGTGAGCCCGGAGTCAGGCTCCACGCTCACTAGGGAGTCTGCTTCTCTCCCTCTCCCTCTATCCTCTTTGAGCATGCTCTCTCTAAAATAAACAAATCTTTAAAAAAAATAGTTTAAAATATTGCTGCATAATTTATCCTCAGTCTTATAAAAAATGTAGTTAACTGGTTTGCTAGTGATGTAGGTGGTTTTCTCTCTCTCTCTCTCTTTCTTTCTTTCTTTCTTTCTTCCTTTCTTCTTTTGGCTATTAGAAATAACATTAGAGGGGTGCCTGGGTGGCTCAGGTCATGATCAGGTCATGATCCCAGGATCGTGGGATCGAGCCCCATGTAGGGCTCTCTGCTCAGCAGGGAGCCTGCTTCTCCCTCTCCCTCTGCCTGCCACTCCCCTGCTTGTGCTCTCTCTCTTGCTCTCACTCTGTCAAATAAATAAATAACTAATAAAATTTGGGTCACATCCTTTTGCAAACACCAGTTTTAAATTGGGAGAGTATATGTCCAGGATCATTTCCTGGAAGTGGAATTTCTGAATGAGAGGATGTGTTCATTTTACATGAAGATTATTGCCAAGTTTATCAAGGCAGAGGTGGTCTTGAGTTCCTATTTCCCCTTCTCTCAGCCAGTACTGAGTATTAGTCAATTAATAATTAAACTAAGATAATTTAAAATGTTCACAAAGAGTGATGGTATTTCTAAACTTCTAATTCCCTATGGGGCTTATGTGGGATTTAAAATTGATGTCTCCATCCTCTTTCTTGTTTCGGAGTCATCAATTTGAGACACAAGGAAAGAGAATGTGTGTTTACACTGAAGACCTTTAGGCAGAGGGAATTCAGTGCCAAAATCCTCTGGCCTATAAGCGAGGGAACTGCTTGAGTTTCTGGTACTAACTGTATGACCTGAGGAGACTAGAAGGCCGAAGGATGGCACTGACAACAGGCAAGTTGCCAGAGAAAGACGTAACTGCATTTATTACTAGCAGTGTTCTGGTAAGCAGACATAGATGTGCAGTAAGAAAACAGTTGCTCCTATTTTGACAGGTTTTTAAAAATATTTTATTTATTTATTAGAGAGAGACACAGCGAGAGAGGGAACACAAGCAGGGGAGTGGGAGAGGGAGAAGCAGCCTTCCCGCCAAGCAGGCAGCCCGATGTGGGGCTCGATCCCAGGACCATGACCTGAGCTGAAAGCAAACGCTTAATGACTGAGCCACCCAGGCGCCCCTATTTTGACAGTTTTAATTAATTACTGTTATCAATAGATTCAAAGTTTTCTTTGACATTATTGCTCTTATGGTTGTATTTGATAAGAATTAAGAAATATAGATTAGACCATCTAATCTTCAAATATAAAGAGACATATGATTTAGTCATTGTTATTTTAGCAGAGCAATAAACTCAGACATCATTAAAAAGTAATTTTGTAGTAGGATAGTAGCCATGCACAAATGCAGAAATTAGAAAGGATTGTGGCGGGAGCCTCAGAACATGACTGAATGAATTAGAGACTCAGGGATAAAGCACCTGTGACAGTTACAAATTTATTGCCTCCCAGCTCTGAATTGACCCTTCAATTTATGCTCTGTGATACTGGACAGATTTCCGTCAAGCATCTCTCATTTACAGTGAGCACAATGTTAAGCATTTTCCGTAGAGGGTGGGACGGGGGGGTGCAGTTGCAGGAAGAAGGGGTTCTTGTGCTGTTTCCAGCTGCTACATGTTGGGTGAGTGAGGACACTGGTAGATCTCTTCCCAGTCACGTGCCCAGGGTGTGCATTGCTTCATCAATCTTGCAGTTATGGCCTGACCTAGCAATAATCTTCCTGCACCGTGCCTGACGTGGAAACTGCCCCAAGGCCCTTCTGCCTCCACCAGTGGCCCCACTCCTCACCTACACCACAGGCAGCTCCTGTCTCTTCTGTCTCCATTCTCTCTGCAGGCCTGCACGTGGTCCCCCGGCAGCCCTGGCCACCCCTGCACGCTCATGTCTCGGATTGTCACCTGTGCCCCACTGGTCCTCTGGAGGGTTGCTTCCTGCTTGCCTGTCGGCTGCAGACCTTTGGCATTGACTGGCCTGGGGAAGCTAGCCAACTTCTTTCCCTGTTATCCAGCCTACTGGATATCCCTGCTATCGCTGACATGTCTGACATCCAGCCTAGGCTGGACTGCATCTTCTCCAAGGAGGTCTGAGTCCCTTATTTGGGGAAGGGGCCCATTCCAAGTGTGTCTTCCTTGGGTGCTATCTTTCAGCCATGCTTTCCTTATATTTTCTAGTCACATGTTCATCAGAGTTGAATAATTTTTTATAGTAAACTTCTGCTGTTTAACTTACATTGTGGTTTCAATCTCTTTATTGGGCCCAGACTAACACAATGCCTTAGAGACTACAATCAAGGAAGTGTAAATACAAACTGTTGTCATTTTTGTCTTGTTATTTAAGAATGGTCTGCTAGAATTTGGTGGTATAACTCAGAAAAACACTCTTTGTGTGTCCATGGTTTTAAATAGAACCAAAAAACTTGAATTGGAAAACACATACACACGAAAAAGGTGCCGCATGTGAATAGGGTGGCCAGTATGAACCATTCTGTTGCCCTAGAAAAGCCTCCTGCCCCAAAATATCCTCTGACAAATCCAAGAGTAGATTCGATTGCCCAGGGGGATGACACAAAGGATGTGTAAATTATTTTTTAATTCCTTAATTTTTCTCCTACTAAAAATTGTAAATCCACTTAACAAAGTTTACCATTTTAAACTTTTTTTTTAAAGATTTTTATTTATTTATTTAACACAGAGAGAGAAAGACAGCGAGAGAGGGAACACAACCAGAGGGAGTGGGAGAAAGAAGAAGCAAGCTTCCCTCTGAGCAGAGAGCCCAATGCGGGGCTTGATCCCAGGACCCCGGGATCATGACCTGAGCCAAAGGCAGACACTTAACAACTGAGCCACCTGGGCGCCCCCATTTTAAACATTTTTAAGTGTAGAGTTCAATGGCATTAAGTATGTTTGCTTTGTTGTGCAACCATCACCACCATCTAAGAAATTTTCATCTTCCCAAACTGAAACTCTGTACCCATGAACCAGTAACTCCCCACACTCCCCTTACCCCAGCCCCTTGCCAACCACCATTCTACTTTCAGTCGCTATGAGTTTGACTACTCTAGGTTTCTCGTATAAGTGGAATCATACAGTATTTGTCCTTTTGCAACTGAGTTATTTCATTTAACATAATTTCTTCAAGGTTTATCCATGTTGTAGCATATGACTGGATTTCTCTCTTTTTTAAGTCTAAGCGATATTCCATTGTATGTCTATATCACATTTTATTTATCGATTTATCTGTTGGATAAACATTAGGTTATTTTCACCTTTTGGCTATTGTGAATAATGCCAGTATGAAAGATTCATTAACTTTTTAAATGTTTTGTTAACCAATATATTGTATATATTAAGAATTAGAGATTTATTTTAATAAACTGACCGTGATTGTGGGGGCTGGCAAGTATGAAATCTTGAAGACAGGCCAGCAGGCTGCAAATTCAGGTAAGAGTTGATATTGCAGTCTTGAAATTGAATTTTGCAGGATAGGAGGCTGGAAACACAAGCAGAGTGTTTATCTTGTAGTCTTGAGGAGAAGTGCTACTTCTTCAAATAACCTATCTTTGCTCTTAAGGCCTTCAACTGATTGAATGAGGCCCATGTACATTATGAATGGTATCTGCTTTACTCAAAGTTTGCTAATTCCAGTGTTGATCATATCTAAAAAATACCTTTAAAACAACATTGAGGCTGGGGCGCGTGGGTGGCTCAGTGGGTTAAGCCTCTGCCTTCGGCTCAGGTCATGATCTCAGGGTCCTGGGATTGAGCCTCGCACGCATTGGGCTCTCTGCTCGGCAGGGAGCCTGCTTCCCCTTCTTTCTGCCTGCCTCTCTGCCTGCTTGTGATCTCTCTCTCTGTTAAATAAATAAATAAAATCTTAAAAAAAAACCACACACGCACACACACACAACATTGAGACTAGTATTTGACCAAATGGCTGGGTATCATAGCCTAGCCAAGCTCACACACAAAATTAACTATCACAGTTTATCTCTCGTCCATTTGGCACCTGTACACATCCCCCTGAACCGTACTTAATCTCCAAATAAAGACAATAACAAAGTCAAATTTCTGCCAAAATGATACAACTATTCTATCTACAACCAAAAAACTAACCCTTTCCCCAGCAAAGAATGCAACATCCTTGGGTGATAGTCACTCTCTTCTTTGATATCCATACCTTAAACACTATTATGTAAAATTAATGCTAAGGGGATAAGAGAGGGAAGAAAACAAAGAGATATACACATACATACATATACACATACACATTTACTCTTGTATATATACACACTAACATTGATAACAGAATAAAGAGGACACATTTATAACAACTACCATCCTCATTTTTACAAGTTATCACTGTTTGTAGCTGGCATTTATAAATACCTCCTCTCACTACACATGCCATATTCCTTTTACCCTCAGCAGCTTGTTGTGGCTCTTTATCAGGTGGGATAAATGAAACCTTCATTTCTGAAGGGTCTGGGCCATTAGTAGTCTCATCTGAATTGGGATGTTACAGTTTTCCATTGACGCAGTCACAGAGCATGGTAAGATTTAGAGACACTGTGATAATGTGAAACAATAAGAAATATATGTTTTGGTTTTTATTTTTGGTTCCTGGCACAGAGATGCTAAAACCGTTGTGATTTCCTGAGTGATAAGAGAGGAGCATCTTTCTTTTGTTTATAATAACCCCCTTTGAAACAGCTTATAATGCAGCATAACATGAGCATACTCAGTTTATGCTAATGAAGTGACTCCTAGAGGGTGGGGGCTGGTAACCAGAGGAACCACCCCTGTGATTAGGGGATTGGAGGTTTTGGCCCCACCCCTCAACCTCTGGAAGGCGTGGGGGGGGGGGGGCGTTTGCCTGTGGGCAATGACTTCATAATGCCTATGTAATGGAAACTCAAAAACCCTGCCTGGGTGGCTCAGTGGGTTAAAGCCTCTGCCTTTGGCTCAGGTCATGATCTCAGGGTCCTGGGATTGAGCCTCACGACAGGCTCTCTGCTTGGCGGGGAGCCTGCTTCCCCCTCTCCCTGCCTCTCTGCCTGCCTCTCTGCCTACTTGGGATCTCTCTCTGTCAAATAAATAAATAAATCTTAAAAAAAAACCAAAAAACCCTATACAACAGGGCTTAGAGAGCTTCTGGGTAGATAAATACATTGAAGTACTGGGAGGGTGATGCATTTGGGGAGGGCAGGTAGTACACTACCCACCCCCAGACCCATACCTTGCCCTATGCATTTCATCCATTTGACTGTTCCTGAGTTGCTTCCCTTATAATAAACCAGCAATAGTAAGTAACCTGTTTTTCTAACTTCTGTGAGCTGTTCTAGCAAATTATCAAAACTGAGGAGGAGGGTGTTTAGGATATCCTTGACTTATATTCTGTTGGTCAAAAGAACAGTTGACAACCTGGGACTTAAAACTGGCATCTGAAGGTGGCGGAGAGGGGGTCTTGTATGACGGAGTTTTAACCTGTGGGGTCTGCACTAACTGTGGGTAGTTAGTGTCAGAATTACTTTGTGTGGAAAATCCACACATTTGGTGTCAGAAGTGTGAGTAGAGAAAAAAGTAATTTTCCTTTAAATGCCCTAAGAAATCTTCTATATTCCACGTATACTCTGCCTTACTTTCATTGTGGAATAGGAGTACGATTTCTTCTTGGTAATCAGAAATAATCAGCCCAGCCAACACAATAACTCCCTTCTTTACCTGTTGATTGAGAGGCATCAGGAGCCTAAAATGACCAGCTGGCACTCTTAAATTCCCATTCAATGGAATTACTGTTGTGTCTCCTGGTGGAAGTATTCTTCCCTTTAGAACTAAGACCTCTAGACCAGCAGACCATAAGGTCATGGGGATGGGGTAAAAATTCTACTAGTGGGCCTGTGAGGGATAGGTGCCACTCCCGTTTCCACTCCTTGTTGATGGGAGATAGGCTATGGGAGAAACACCATATGTCGGATGCTGATTTAGGACATATACAGCCTCCTGGAAAAGCTTGCCCCAGCTCTGCAAAGTATTGCCCTCTAACTGGCATTGTAATTAGATTTTCTTTCCTCTGCCTCCTCCTCCTCCCTCTCCTCCTCCCCCTCCTCCTCCTCCTCCTCCTCCTCCTCCTCCTCCTCTTCTTCTTCTTCTTCTTCTTCTTCTTCTTCTTCTTCTTCTTCTTCTTCTTCTTCTTCTTCTTCTCTTCTTCTTCTTGTAATTAGATTTTCAAAAGGTCATTCTACTACTCTGTGAAACCAGCTGCTTTAAAGGTAGGGTGGAACATGGCAAGACCATGAGCATCAGCCCATTAGCACACTTCATTTGCTGTGAAGTAAACTCCCTGATCAGAAACAATACTGTGTGGAATACCATGATGGTAAATAAAGTAGTCTATAAGTCTGTGGATGATAGTTTTGGCAGAAGCACTGCATGCAAGGAAAGCAAATCTATATCCAGAATAGGAGTTTATTCTAGTATGAACAAAATGCTTTTGTTTCCACAATAGAAGTGGTGCAATGTAATCAACCTGCCACTATGAAGCGAGCTGATCAACGTGGAAAGTGGTGCCATACTGGGGGTTCAGGGTTGGCCTCTGCTGCCGGCAAATTGGGCACACCAGTGGTGGCTGTAAGCAAGTGAGTCTTGGTGACTGTTGCTGAGCTCATGCATGATCTCCCACTCTGTCACCATAGCCACTTTTTTCAGGAGCTCATTGGGCAATAACAGGAGTGGCTGGGAAAAGAGGCTGAGTGGTCCACAAAAGGGGTCATTATATCCACTCGGTTGTTAAAATCATCCTCTGTTGCGGTCGCCCTTTGGTGAGCATTTACATGGGACACAAATATCTTTGTTTATCATCCAGAGAGGCGAGTCCACTTACTCTTCCTTAGATTTTTTTTTTTTTTTTGAAAGAGGGAGAGTAGCGAGAGGTGGGGGAAGAGGGAGAGGGAGAGAGAGAGTCTTTAGCAGGCTCCATGCCTAGTGTGGAGCCCGACGTGGGGCTCAATCTCTTGATTCCAAGATCATGACCTGAGCCAAAAATGGGTGCTTAACCAACTGAACCACCCAGGTGCCCCATTCCTTAAACCTTCTTGACACCAGCTTTCTAATCATGTGCCTTCCAAGTCCTCGACCATCTAGTCAAACTATTGGCCACAGTTCATGAATTGCATAATTAATGCATAATTCATTCATATAATCGCATGTCTGGTCATTTTTCCCTTCCAAGCAAATGAACAACCCGATGCACTGCTCAAAGTTCTGCCCCCTGGAGGACTTCCCTTCAGCATTGTCTTTCAGGGATATCCCAGAAAGGGGCTGTGGTGTTGCAGCTGTCCACTTTTTGGGTGGTACCTACACATTGTGCAAAACCAACTATAAACCAGGCCTGAGTTTTCTTTCCCTTGGTCAACTAATTGTAGGGAACTCTCCATGAGTCCCCATCGGTGCAGGTTGAGAGATAGAAGATTATGTAACAGGAATGGGGACCACAGGCTACTTCTTTTTATAACTTTTCTGCCTTCAGAGCCTGGGCAAGCCCAATCTCATATATACTGCTTCCATTTGCTGATGGAGTCTCCAACTTTATGGCTTGGTGGGTCAGATAATATTAAGTTCATGGTGGATAGTTTAGGTGCATGGTAACTTGGTGGCCCGTGATTAAGTGTTCAGTCTCCACTAAGGCCCAGTACCAGGCCAAAAGTTGTTTCTCAAAATGAGAAGCTAGCCACAGTGGAAGATATGGCTTTGCTCCAAAATCCTAAGGTTCTGCACTTGATTCACCTATAGAGAACTGCCAAAGGCTCCCAACAGCATCTCTATCAGCCACTGCCATTTCAAGCACAACTGGATCTCCTGGATCATATGGCCTAAGTGGCAGAGCAACTTGCACAGCAGCCTGGATCTATTGCAAAGCCTTCTCTTGTCTAGGCTCCACTCAAAAATAGTAGATTTTAAGTTACTTGGTAAAAGGGTCCAGTAAAGCACACCCAAATGAGGAACATGCTTTGTCTGAAATCCAAAGAGTCCCACAGGTGTTGTGGGACTTTTACAAGCCTCTTTTTAGGCTGTAAGAGGGGCCAGATGCAAGAATTTATTCTCCACTTTGGAAGAGATATCATGACATGCCCCACATCACTGAACCCCTAGAATTTCCAGGAGGTAGAAGGTCCCTGAATTTTGGATTTTTTCCCCACCCTCTGACATGCAAATGTCTTACCAATAAGTCTAGGATAGTTACTACTTCTCACTCTCTAGGTCTAATCAGCCTTATGTCAGTGTGAGGGACTACTGGGATGTCTTGTGGCAGGGAAAGGCAATCATGACCCATGTGAACTATTATGACATAGGGCTGGATAGTTATCATATCCCTGAGGTAAGACATTGAAGCATTGAAGTTAAATTGTTGGCTTTGCCAGATGAAAGCAAACTGCTCTTGGTGGTCTTTTCTAGTAAGTATTGAGAAAAAAGGCATTTACCAGATCAATAGCTGCATAACAGGTAATAGGGGTATTTTATTAATTTGCTGAAGTAAGGAAGTCATATCTGGTACAGCAGTAGCATCTGGAGTCACTTTTTGGTTAAGTTCATGATAATCCACTGTCATTATTCAAGATCCATATGTTTTCTGCATAAGTCAAATAAGTGAGTCGAATGAGGATGTGGTGAGAATCACCAGCCTTGCATGCTCCAAGTCCTGGATGGTGGCATTAATCTCTGCAATACCTTCAGAAATGCAGCATTGCTTTGGGTTTTCATTTTGCTAGGTAGAGACAGTTCTTGTGGTTTCCACTTGCCTTTCCCACCATAATGGCCTTCATTCCACAGGTCTGGGAACCAAAGTGGGAATTCTGCCAGTTGCTGAGTGTGTCTGTTCCAATTAGGAATTCTGGACATGCGAAAATAACCACAACATGGTTTTGATGACCCACACTGTTAGATGAACCTGAGCTGAAACATCATTAATCACCTGACCTCCCACAAGAAACAACAAGTGTTGATGAGGATGTGGAGAAAAAGGAATCCTTTTGGGGTACCTGGGTGGCTCAGTCAGTTAAGCATCTGCCTTTGGCTCAGGTCATGATCCCACGGTCCTGGGATCAAGTCCTGCATCAGGCTCCCTGCTCAGCTGGGAGTCTGCTTTCTCTTCTCCCTCTTCTTCTGCCCCTTTCCTCTGCTTGTGCTCTGTCTCTCTCTCTCTCATAAGTAAATACATACATACATACATATATAAACTTAAAAAAAAAAAAGGAACCCTCTTGCACTGTTGCTGGAAATGCAAACCGGTACAGCCACTGTGGAAAACAGTATGGAGGTTCCTCAAAAAGTTAAAAATAGAACTACCCTAAGATCCAGCAATTGCACTCCTGGATATTTACCCAAAGAATATAAAAACACTAATTCAAAGGGATAAATGCATCCTTATGTTTATAGCAGCATTATTTACGATAGTCAAGATATGGAAGCAGCCCAAGTGTCCATTGCCTAATGAATGGATAAAGAAGATGTGGTATATGTATATAATGGAATATTATTCAACCATAAAAAGAATGAAATCTTGCTCCTTTTAACAACATGGGTGGAGCTAGAGAGTATAATCTAACTAAAATAAGCCGACCAGAGAAAGACAAATACCATAGGATTTCACTCATATGTGGAATTTAAGAAACAAAACAAAGAAGCAAAGAGAGACAGACAAACCAAGAAACAGACTCTTAACTATAAAGAACAAACTGATGGTTACCAGGGGAGGTGGTTGGGTAGATGGGTGAAATATATGATGGGGGAGAGGGGTGCCTGGGTGGCTCAGTCGTTAAGAGTCATGATCCCAGGATCCTGGGATAGAGCTCTGCATCGGGCTCCCTGCTTGGCCGGAAGCCTGCTTCTCCCTCTCCCATCCCCCCTGCTGTGTTTCCTCTCTTGCTGTGTCTCTCTCTGTCAGATAAATAAATAAAATCTTTAAAAAAAAAAGAAATATGTGATGGGGATTAAGGACTTCCCTTGTCGTGATGAGCACCAGCTGATGTATGGCGCTGTTGAATCGCTGTATGGTACACCTGAAACTAATATAACACTGTATGTTAACTAACTGGCATTAAAATAAAAACTTAAAAAAAAATAATCACCTGACCTCCAGGTAGTAGACCACAGTGATATTTCGGGTCCCTTGGAATCATTTTAAGTTTAGAGCTGGTGTCCAGTAATCCGCAAAAAGTCTGATTATTTCCTTTTCCCCAGTGGAGTCACTCTGGTGACAGGCCACTGGTCTCTTTGGGGAAAGCCAGGAAAGAGATTAACAGTATAAATTTTTGTCAGTATACTAAGGTCCTTCCTGAAGGGGACCTGGCCTCTTCTTCATTCAAGGGGTTCTGAGTCTGTAAACTGGCTCAGGTTTGGGGAATTGATTGAAGGACCATGACTCTATTCCAAATAGGCTTTTGTTCATTTGACCTGGAATGCTTTCACTTATACAGCTCAAGTAAGAGTTTAATAGATTGCCCATCTATTTCATGTGTAGTGACACCATGATCAACTAGTAAATGCCATAAGTCTCTGCAGATCCGAATCTCTGCAGAGTATTTCAATTGCTGCTTTAACTCTGCTGTCCATTACAGCAAACATGCCTACCTTGCCTTTAGTGATTCAGTGCCACCACTTGATCCTTGCCCCCTTGGGATCCAATACTCCCATTGCTTTTGGGTTTCCCAGTTTAGTGGTAGCAGTTCCTACCGTAATTTCTAACCTACAGAGAAGAGTGAGCCCAGAGCTCTTCAAGGATGCTGGAGCTCCTTCTCACTAATTTTATTTCTTATAGTGAAAGGTGTATTTTCTGTATGCTCCCGGGGTAGGTGAGCAGGATTTAAATGATAAATGTACTCTAACACCCCAATTGCCTCAGGCTTTGGATTTCTTTCTCTAAGTATACCAGGGATGTTCGGATATTGTAATCTCACTTAGCATAGGCCACATTTTTGGTCCAAACAACCAAACATACTATTAGAGATATATTTTTTTAAAGATTTTATTTATTTATTTGATAGAGAGATCACAAGTAGGCAGAGAGGCAGGCAGAGAGAGAGAGGGAAGCAGGCTCCCCGCTGAGCAGAGAGCCCAATGTGGGGCTCGATCCCAGGACCCTGAGATCATGACCTGAGCCGAAGGCAGAGGCTTTAACCCACTGAGCCATTCAGGTGCCCCTATTAGAGATATTTTTAACCCCTTGAGCTGCAACATTAAATCTGGGATCTTTTCTTAGTGGGCTCATATCAATCAATTTAGCTGATCCAGTCTTCCACCATTATCTCATACTCTTAATATCTCTTAAGATACTCTGGATTTCTGCCTGTATACATTGGAAAAATAATGTAATTCTTTTGGAGGTAACACACCTCCTCATGAGTCACACTTCATAGCTCACCTTTAGGGGCTTGGTGGAACTCAAGTCCAGTTATAGGTCTAGAAGCAAAGACAGGCAGTAAGGATTAGTCTTGAGGAGAATCAGCATTGTCTTGCAAGGCAACTACCTCAGAGGAATCCATTACAAGTTCCTCAGGCAAAGCAGTATTTATCTCAGACATGAATGGAGTGGTGCTTCTACTGGCCAGAAGGCTCATCAAAATTTAGGGGTTATGTTCCATCTCATCAGGATCTTCCCATATGTCTCCATTCCAATTTTCAGGATCCCATTCCTTTCCTACCAATGCTTCATTTTAACAGTAGACACCCTGTGAGATTGGGAATTCTGTTTGTGTTGTGATTCAGCTCTTTCAGGATGAAACTCTAGGTTTGTTTTGCAGCCATCTTAGCTCTGCAGCTACAGGCGATAAGAATTTTTCAGGATGTAGAAAACTTCAAGTAATTTGTTCAGCATCAAGCTGGGATTTCAAATCCCTCAGCTCTTCCTTTTCTTTCCTCACTCTGTCCTGTGCAATTAGGAGTAACCAGACAGTCTCATTATATTTCTAGTTTGACAAAATGTTCTAAGGTATCAAATACATGGTCACCCAGGACCATGCCTCTTATCAATATTGATTAGGGATATCCAGTGGTAATATTTGTTTATCTCTATTGCCACATCATTCTGTGAACTATCAGTCTTCTCTTTCCTACTGAAAATAGTTATTAGGGCCTTTAAATGTAACCAGATTAGAGAACCAATTCCAGAAACCCCAGAACCAATTCAAGAAACTCAACTTTGAGACTGTTCCTCTGGAACCATTCTCGGTACCAAAATTTGTATAGTCAGTGTTCTCTAGAGAAACTAAACCAATAGGATATGGGGATTGGCAAGTTTGAAATGTATTGGGCATGCCAGAAGGCTGGAAATTCAGGGATAATTTGGTGTTGCAGTTTGAATCTGAGATATGCAGGCTAGAAACTCAAACAGGGTTTCTATGTTGCGATCTTGAGGCAGAATTGCTTCTTCTTCAAGAAATCTGACATTGTTCTTACAAGCCTCAATTGATTTGATGAGGCATATCACATTATGGAGGGTATTCCCTTCCCTTTATTCCAAGTGTACTGATATAGATAGATAGATAGACGGACAGATAGAGATATGGATATAGGTACAGATACGGGTACCTAGGAAGCAAACTAGAAGCACATATGACTGTTAATGGTGGTTATCCTTGATGCAGAAAGGAGAATTGGAGCTATGAGATTTTGCTGCATTCCTGTGTGTGTTCATGTATTGTATGGCTACAAGAGTATGTTCATGTAATACTTATAAACAGAGAGAAAGATAGAGAGAGAGAGAGAGAAAGTAGTACTAGATTAGATGTTCTCTAAAATGCCAGTCGTAGGAAACCTGAACTCATGGACTGGTCCCCCAGGCTTCCCACTCCTTCTCTCCACTCTCAGTCTGGTTGGTCTCTTAAACAAGGCAGATGTGAATGTGTACCTTTGAGAAGACACATTCTGCTCTGTTGCCTGAGTTGTCTAGAAGTTCAGCCCTCTGAGAAAGAGCAAAGCACACATGCAGACAGAGCGCATGGAGGATAAAGATTTCCTGGCACAATTGAATCTTTGGTTTTGGGTCATTACTAAGTTTGGGCTGTTTCTCAGCCTCTAGGTTCTGTGAGTCACCTTTGAATCCTGATAACAAGTGTCTCTGTGACTTATGCTTGTAACCAAAACCATTGTAACTAACTGTAGAAATTATACTGATTGCACATATGATGGTGATTTTGGTTGCCAAGAACTAATTCTCAAGAAGATTTAGTTCATATACGTTGTTCTCTGTAACCCCAGCACCTAGAACTGAGTTTTTCTTTTTGCAGATACCTGGCATATGTTAGGACGAAGTGAAGTTACAACTCACCATTCTTTTTGCTTGTTGTTGAAAACATAGAATGGAAATAGCTCAAAAGTAAAAATCAAACCTAAGTTTTGGTGAATTTATCTGAAGATGAATTTATTTGAATTATTCTGTCAGATTAGGAAACATGAATTAAAATTCTTATGCTCCATATATCAGATTGGTTCATTAAACAAGAAGATAAAAAGCAAATGTGGTAAAGAATCAACTTTGATCTACTAGAACTGGCAAATATTTTGCAGAGAATTTTGTTGGATGAAATCACAAGAAGAGTATGCCTCGGTGGCACTGTTTGCTTGTATATATTATAAACAGAAGGAATTCAGAATCAATTTGCATTTTGTTTTTGGTAGAAGGATATTCAAAAGTGGACTCTTGAGGCAATGTACTTCCTTAGTTCTGTTAATTATTCCCATCTTGGAAAATATACGCTGTTGTCTAAATCTTCACTCAGACCTGGTAGCAAAATGATTTTTTTTTTTAAAGTAATCTCTATACCGAATGTGGGGCTCAAACTCATACCCTGAGATCAAGAATTGCATGCTCTACCGACTAAGCCAGCCAGGCACTCCAATCTGTTACTGGTTTTCCCCCCATATTTGAGAGTGCCTAACAGTCTGTCATCATTCCTGGACATCATGATTTGGACACTATCATGTGTGCCTCAGCCACTCCAGGGCAGATTCTAGTTTTAAACCTTACTGCTAGACCTGCATACCTCTTGGAAACCATATTTGCTTAGAATAGTGTGGCTCACCATGTTGAACCACCAATGGTCCTTCTTATACACTGTGGGAGATGCTGCTGGGGAGGCATGCTCAGGGCTGACTTCCCAGGATGGGTATGATCCTGAATGGAAACCCTCCTAACAAGGAGAGGTGTGAAGGTAGAAATAGGAAGTGCTGGGCCCCAGGGACATTTATATGAGAGTTGGCCTGTCTACTTATTACACTCTATGACTGTGGAGTTGTTTCCTGGAATTTTGGAGACTATGGAGACTTTGGAAACCACACTTGGAAGAGTTATGAGGAGATTTTGGTGTGTTCCTGTATATGTTTATGTATTGCATGGCCACAGGAATATGTCCATGTAATACTTCTAAACCGAGAGAGAGAGAGGAGAGTACTAGACTAGATGTTCTCAAAAATGCCAGTTGTAGGGAGGTCTTGTCAGGTATGGCAGACTGCTAGTATTATTTTTACTGAGAGTGAACCAGAGTCTTACAGCCTTGGAAAGACTTTCTTCGTAGCAATAGGGCAGAGAAAGGACACTAACTTCTCTTTGCCCCTTTTCTTGGGCCTGGACGTTAGGGGTAAAAGTGTCCAGCAAAACGTTTCTAGGTGATGGGGGCTAAATATGATCCCTTTTGTGAGGACAACCCCAGAACTAGGACCAGAGGTCTCCCTTTGGTAAAGTGTGAGCTAAAGATGAAAAAATTAACATATAAATCAGATTAACTGGGTCGCAACACTTTAGACATTTATTTTCCTTTCTTTTTCTGAAAGACATCCCAGTACATCCCAGTTTGAAGATCCCAGCTCACTTTGAACTGTCCCTGGGTTTGAGAGGAAGCAGTGTCCTTTGGGTGCATGAGTTGGGGAACAGCACCTTCTTGTGGTCAGCACAAAAATAACAGAATTAATTAATTAATCAATCAATCAATTAATTAATCAATTAAAGAAGGTATCATTGCCCTGTTGAGCTGTACAGGAGAAGTTCGTGCGAATGAACAAATCCTCCTGGTGGAGGAGGAATGTGGAATCCTCCTGGTGTGCTGGGATCTGTGTAGAGGACCTTGTTGGAGCTCATCAGGGAATCCACTGAAATTCCAGTGACCCTCAGTGTCAGGGCCCACTTCTGTACATGTGGGTGAGAAAAATTAAGTGTGTTCCAATGTAAACTCTGGCTCCCCAGGGCCAGGGCAGCTGAAAGACTGCGGTTGGTCAGACCTGGAGAGCCACAAGGATTCCCTCTAGGAGCCAAAACTTCCTGCCACGTGGGAAGCTGAAGGCCAAAGGGTTCCCTGAGGCCTCTGATAAGGAATTGAGAGACTAAATTGGGGGCCAAGTGAGAAGATTTGGGGACTTAGGCCAGTGTAAAATCAGGTCCAATTTAAGGGGTGCTGCTGTACAATGGGCTGACGGGGGGAGGGTAGTCATTGCTACTGTTACTTTATTTGTTGCTGTGATAGAATTTAAGGAAGGAAAAAAAATCAGGTAAATGAAGGACAGGTGAGGACCTTTGGGAGGGAACTGAGGGTATGAGCTTCACCTAGAAATTGTTCTGGAGAAGGCAAAAGAAACTCGGGACTGAATATGACTCTACCAAATACTGCAACCTCCTTAGGTGTCTTCTTAGCACACATCACTATCAAACATATATATAGTTTAAAGATTTAATTTTATTTATTTTTTTAAAAAGGTTTTATTTATTTGAGAGAGAGAGCGCGCGAGTGAGCATGGGAGGCAGGGAGGGGCAGAAGGAGAGGGAGAAGCAGGCTTCCCGCTGAGCAGGGAGCCTGATGTGGAGCTAAAACCCAGGACCCTGGGGCGCCTCGGTGGCTCAGTGGGATAAAGCCTCTGCCTTTGGCTCAGTTCATGATCTCAGGGTCCTGGGATCGAGCCCCGCATTGGGCTCTCTGCTCAGCAGGGAGACTGCGTTCTCCCCCCTCCCCCCCGCCCCACCTACTTGTGATCTCTCTCTCTGTGTCAAATAAATAAATAAAATCTTAAAAAATAATAATAATAAATAAATAAACCCAGGACTCTGGGATCATGACCTGAGCCAAAGGCAGATCCTTAACTGACTGAGCCACCCAGGTGCCCCTAAAGTTTTTATTTTTGAGTAATCTCTACACCCAACGTGGGGCTCAAACTCACAACCCCAATATCAAGAGCTGCATGCTCTTCTGACTGAGCCAGCCAGGTGCCCATCAAATATATATATATATATATATATATATATATATATATATATATATATATATACTAATTTACTAATTTATTTTTTGTCTTTTTCACTAAAAAGTGATACTTTGGGAATCTGTTTCAATCACCATTCTACCCCCAAATACACCTAAAATATAATCTGGCATATAATACACATAATAGGCAATTATAAGTTTATGTTGAATAAATGGTAAAACAAACACACATTTTCCCTCTCCCATTCTCTATTCAAAAAGTTTATTTTATTATTATTATTATTATTATATTATTATTTTTTTTTTGTTTTGAGAGAGAGAGAGCATGTGTAGGGAGGGGCAGAGGGAGAAAGAAAGGGAGAATCCTAAGCTGACTCCAGACTCACCATGGAGCCCAACACAGGGCTCAGTCTCATGACCCTGAGATCATGACCTGAGATCATGACCTGAGCCAAAATCAAAAGTTGCATGCTTAACCAACCGAGCCATTCAGGCACCTCTCCCATTCTCCATTCAAAAAGTGAGACTATGTGACTTCTGAGGCCAGGTCATAAATGGTTAAAAGGGTTGGCTTTTACACCTCTCTCTCTCTCTCTCTCTTTCTCAGATTGCTTGCTCTGGGGAATTCAGCTGTCATGCTAAAGACATTCAAGCAGCCTGGGGAAGGGCCCATGTGCCAAGCAGCTCAGGCAGAGAGGAAGCAACTAGCCAGGCATTTGAGTGAGCCCCCCGGAAGTGGATCCCTTTAGCCTCAACCAAGCTCAGATGATCTCAGGTGCTCAGGCTTTAAGTGTCCCAGCTGAGGACGTGGCTCAGAAGAGACAAACCATTCCCACTGTGTCCGGTTTCAATATTTGACTCAAAGACCAATCTACTAAATGTTTGTTTTGTTTTAAGCCGCTAAGTTTTGGGGTGATTTGTTAAGCAGTAAAAGACAAGTAATACATAAGTGGTGCTATGTTGACTTCAGAGGATAAGTCATAAGAAGAACTAGCTTCTGCTTGGGTCTCTCGTGATTGTAGCCCTGGATGACGTCTTGATGGCAAACTTGTGAGAGACTGTGTCACAAACACCTGGCTCACCTGCTTCCACAGCAGCTGTGAATGGTAATAAAATGTACTGTTGTTTAAGCCTCCTGAATACGGGGGTAATTTTCCCAGCAGTAGTAGGTAGCTCACATATCACCATCACAATCGCAACCTCTGCTTTCAGTGTCCCCTTAGCACCTGTTACTGTCTCACATAGCAGGCGTTTTACTAATTTATTTCTGTCTTCTCTGCTAGAATCTAAGATCCTGTTTATTATTTTTTAAATCTGTTTTAGTCATTGTTTCACACCCCAGTTCCAAGAACAGAATCTGGTACATGATGGATAATCACTGTGTTGAATAACAACCACAAAAACTCAACGCTTTCCCTCCTCTTTTCACCACTGAAGAATCCCATGATGAGGGAAAACTCTGGCAGGACTTTTTCCCCAACAGGGCTAGAGGAATACACCTGCTTTTCTTTTTTTTTTCTTTCCCGCTCAAACTATATTTGTATCACCTCTTGAATTACTCAATGGCATTTATTTATTCATTCACCAATTAACTGATTCGACATCTTGAGCAGATAACTTAGAGGGCATCACCCTAAAAACTGGATGACCTCCTCTCTGCATAATAAGAAAGTACCAGATATATTCCTTGTAAAGCTGTATTCTACCCTAAACTCCTGTAGGTATAACTGGAGGTTATAGTAACTGAAGATGGTTAGTGGGATTAATCTGCCTCCTCCCCACTAAAATTGTGACACTCTTTTTTTCTGCTTCACTGACTTCCTCCTCCCTAAAAAATCAGGTTATGAGCCCAAGAAAAGCCTGGCACCTTTCACTTCTGTTCCTCACACAAGAGCTCCAATCTGAGAGCTCTGCCCTCCTCCCTCTTCTTCAACACAATCTCAACATAATCCCAACATAACCAGCTCCCTCTAGCAACAACCCCTCCAGCTACTGTGCCAGTCCTCTCCTCTGAATCTCAGACACCATTTCCTCCCAGTTTAATACATTTTCAAACACGAAGCCAAATATATATATATTTAGATATTTTCCACTTATAGAAAAGAATATTTAAAATATAAAAGCATACAAAGCCAGTGAAAACTGTAACACATTACCATTATATGTGTGAGGAACAGGATAAATAGGAGTTCATAGAAATTTTTACTACAAACACTGGACTGTAGTTTCACCATTAGGTGGAAATCTTAGGGAGATACTTTACTTCTGAACTACTGAGAGTCCTTGTGCGGATCCAGTGAAGACAGGAGGTCCCAGTGGAGACAGGAACCTAGACTTCTGGGAGGCAATGTTTTCTATGGCACCATCTGAAGCTGATCTAGGGCTTTAAAAAATACCAAAAAAACCCTGTTAGAAAATGATGAAGCCAAGACGAGCAAGACTGATGATCAGTGATGAAAAAATCAAGTGGGTTGCCTAAGAGGTTGGAGAAACACTGGGCCTATTCCTTTAGGGCCACTCCTAATACAGTCTCTCCAGATGTCGGACTCTCCCCCTACTCAGGAATTGACACTCCCACTTTTTGCTTTGACCTTTTGACCCACTGTCTCCCAGATGCCCCTATTTGCTTCCCACTCCCTCAAGGCTAAGGCAGTAAGATGTGTTAAGCTACTCTAAATACCCAGATGTCATCTTAGAGAAAGGGAGGAAGTCTGAAAGATAATTTTCTTCTAAAGACAGTAATCCAAAAGTGACCATTTACCTGGAAGAGACTAAGATCCTATTAATTATCAGACGTAAAATGCCTGATACCAACTTGTGGACTACAACTGAGATATACACTTTGAGGGAGTTCAGATACTATGAATACCTAAAAGGGTAAGATGTGGCCTAGACCAGGAGGCCAGAGAAGGCTTCCCTAAGAAAATAATACTTAATATGTATAGGATTAGAGTTATCTAGGTAAAGTTGAGGAAGGAAGAGCTTTCCAGGGAGAGAGAACAGAAGGACAAAGGCCCTGTGGTGGAAAGGAACAAGACAGGAAAAGGGGATTACAAAAGGTTACTTGATCAGAGCTGAGAGAGTGAGGCATAAGCTCATGAGAGATGAATCTGGAGGGGTAGGTAGTGTAGGTAGGTAGGTAGGGGTCAGACAGTGTAGCGTCTTTATGATTCCTGATAAAGAGCTCTGTTTTACCTTATTAGCATTGGGAAGTCACTGAAATGCCTCACGAAACACATTTGCTGCAATGTAAAAGATGGATCCATAGAGGTGAAGGCGGGGTGGTCTACATTTGATAAAAGTAGATAGTTAGGAAGCTACTGTGACTTAACTTTTTTGTGTGGCAGGGGGAGTTAAAAAATCTATTATTTTACTCAAAATGGGCTGCCTGGGTGGCTCAGTTGGTTAAACGACTGCCTTTGGCTCAGGTCATGATCCTGGAGTCCCAGGGTCGAGTCCTGCATCCGGCTCCCTGCTCAG
>CM052892.1:55162140-55194332 GCA_028534135.1 Potos flavus | reverse complement strand
GGGTTTTGACGGGGAGGGGGGTGAGGGGATGAGCGAGCCTGGTGGGGGTATTGAGGAGGGCACGTATTGCATGGAGCACTGGGTGTGGTACATAAACAATGAATCTTGTAACACTGAAAAAATAAAATAAAAATATTTTGGGGAAAAAAAATTCAACTATCTCATACAGGATTTAAAAAAAAAACCAAAAATCTGAACTAAACTGAGTTTGAGCCAAGCTGTTCCACTACTCCAAAATATTCAGTGATTTTCTGTGGTATCTTAAAAGCCTTACAGAAAAGCCTCATTTTGTATCCTCCAGTTTTGTTAATATCATTCACATTCAAAACTAATGTCTATCGCTTGCAACTAACTAGAAACCAAACATTCTTATCTAAGGTAATTTGCCGTACTTAATATAGCCTCCAAAAAGGAGAAATATTCTCAAAGATATTGTATAAACAAATGCTGCCAAAGAAAATGTTCCAACTTTTCTTTCAAAACATGGTGTCTAGTAGGAAATGCCTACTGCAGTGCTGAGTGCTAACATCAGCTATCAAAGGTCATGCTGTGGAAGCTAAGGTCCACTTTAGATAAAGAAGAGAAACCTCTCTGAGTACCTGAGACATTTAGCTGAGGTCCAGAAAGGCCACACCTTAGCAATATGGACCACACTGAGAGGAGGCCACGCTGTCCTGGGATGAAACAAAAAAGAGAAATAAGCCCATCTTAATCAAGAATAAAACCAAACCTGAAGATATCAAAAGGATTTATCAGTCATTTAACAGCAGGCCAGAACAACATCCTTTAAAGGATGACAACATAATCCAGACTCCTTGTGACATATCACACAATATGTCCAGCACGGGATAAAACATTATGAGATGTGTAAAAGAGGAACGGCATAACCTATAATTAAGAAAAAAACAAAAACAAAAACAAAACAGGGGCGCCTGAGTGGCTCAGTGGGTTAAAGCCTCTGCCTTCAGCTCAGGTCATGATTTCAGGGTCCTGGGATCGAGCCTCGCATTGGGCTTTTTGCTCAGCGGGGAGCCTGCTTCCCCTTCTCCCTCTGCCTGCTTCTCTGCCTACTTGTGATCTCTCTCTCTCTTTGTCAAATAAATAAATAAAATCTTAAAAAAAAAAAAGAAAAGAAAAGAAAAAAAAGAAAAAAAACAGAGTAATCTAGATGTTGGAATTAGCAGATAAGGGGTAGTGAAACTATAAATATGATCAAGGACATAAGGAAAAGCCTATAAGGAGTAAAAAGATGCAAGCTCTAAGCAGAGAAGTGGAAAGAAGAAAGAATCAAAAGGAAACCCGAGAAATGAAAAGAACGGTATCTGAAATGAAAACTTCATGGGATGTCTTTTTTCTTTTTTGTTTTTTTAAATTCAATTAACTAACATATGGTGTAGTATTAGTTTTAGGGGTAGAATTTAGTGATTCAGCAGTTGCATATAATGCCCAGTGTTCATTACATGAAGTGCCCTCCTTAATGCCCACCACCCAGTTACCCCAGTCGCTCCACTCCTTCCCCTCCAGCAACCCTCAGTTTGTTTCCTGCAGTTAAGAGTCTCATGGTTTATCTCCC
Source organism: Potos flavus (assembly GCA_028534135.1). NCBI lineage: Eukaryota > Metazoa > Chordata > Mammalia > Carnivora > Procyonidae > Potos > Potos flavus. Next base: position 55,192,759 of record CM052892.1, on the reverse strand, counting down.
TCTCTGATTTCCTCTTATTTTTCCATCTCTACCCTATGATCATCTGTTTTGTTTCTTAAATTCCACATGTGAGTGAAATCATATGATAATTTTCTTTCTCTGACTGACTTATTTCACTTGGCATAATACCCTCTAGTTTTATCCACCTCATTGCAAATGATAAGATTTCATTCTTTTTTTGAAGGCTGAGTGATATTCCATTGTGTATATATATATACCACATCTATTGTATCCATTTCTCTGTGGATGGACATCTGGCCTCTTCCCATACTCTATTTTGGACATCGCTGCTATAAACATTAGGGTGCATGTGCTCCTTCCAATCACTATGTTTGTATCCTTTGGATAAATACCTAGTAGTGCAATTGCTGGGTTGTAGGGTAGCTCTATTTTTAACATTTTGAGGAACCTCCATACTGTTTTCCAGAGTAGTTATACCAGCTTGCATTCGCACCAACATTGTAAGAGGGTTCCCTTTTTTTCTGCATCCTCATCAACATCTGTTGTTTCCTGAGTGGTTAATTTTAGCCATTCTGATTGGTATGAGGTGATATCTCATTGTGATTTTGATTTATATTTTCCTGCTGCCGAGTGATGTTGAGCATTTTTGCATGTTTCTATTAGCCATTTGTATGTCTTCTTTGGAGAAATGTCTGTGCGTGTCTTCTGCCCATTTCTTGACTGGATTATTTGCTTTTTGGGTGTTGAATTTGATAAGTTTTTTATAGATTTTGGATACTAGCCCTTTACCTGACAAGACATTTGCAAATACCTTCTCCCATTCTATAGTTGTCTTTTAGTTTTGTCAGCTGTTTCTTTGCTGTGCAAAAGCTTTTTATCTTGATGAAATCCCAATAGTTCATTTTTGCTTTTATTTCCCTTGCCTTGGAGACGTATCTAGCAAGAAGTTGCTGTGGCTGAGGTCGAAGAGATTGCTGCCTGTGTTCTCCTCTAGGATTTTGATGGATTCTTGTTTCACGTTTAGATCTTTCATCCATTTTTAGTTTATTTTTGTGTATGGTGTAAGAAAGTGGTCCAGTTTTATTCTTCTGCATGTGGATTTCCAGTTTTTCGAACTTTTTTCTATTGCATATTCTTTCCTGCTTTGTTGAAGATTAGTTGGCCATATAGTTGAGGGTCCCTTTCTGAGTTCTCTATTCTGTTCCACTGATCCATGTGTCTGTTTTTGTGCCAGTACCATACTGTCTTGATGATTACAGTTTTGTAATAGAGCTGACACTCTATCTGGAGTCTTGAAGTCTGGAATTGTGATGCCGCCAGCTTTGGTTTTCTTTTTTAACATTCCTTTGGCTATTCAGGGTCTTCTCTGGTTCCATATAAATTTTAAGATTACTTGTTCCTCCTCTGTGAAAAATGTCGATAGTATTTTTTTAAAAGATTTTATTTATTTATTTGAGAGAGAGAGAGAGTATGTGGGGCAGGGGAAGAGGGAGAAGCAGGCTCCCCACACAGCAGGGAACCTGATGCGGGGCTTGATCCCAGGACCATGGAACCAGGACCTGAGCCAAAGGCAGATGCTTAACTGACTGAACCAACCAGGCACCCTGTTGATGGTATTTTGATAGGAATTTCATTGAATGTGTAGATTGCTTTGGGAAGCATAGACATTCTAACATTTGTTCTGCCAATCCATGAGCATGGAATATTTTTCCATTTCTTTGTGTCTTCCTCAATTTCTTTCATAAGTGTTCTATAGTTTTCAGAGTACAGATCCTTTACCCCTTTGGTTAGTTTATTCCTAGGTATCTTTTGGTTTCTGGTGCAATTGTAAATGGGATTGATTCCTTAATTTCCCTTTCTTTGGCTTCATTGTTATTGTATAGAAATGCAACTGATTTCTGCATTGATTTTTATATTCTGCCACTTTGCTGAATTCCTGTATGAGGGCTAGCAATTTTTGGGTAGACTCTTTTGGGTTTTCAACATAGAGTACCATGTGATCTGTGAAGAGTGACAGTTTCACTTCTTTCTTGTAGATTTGGGTGCCCTTTATTTCTCTTTGTTGTCTGATGGCTAGGCTAGGACTTCTAGTACTATGCTGAACAAGAGTGGTGAGAGTGGACATCCCTGTTGTGTTCCCGACCTTAGGGGAAAAGCTCTTGGTTTTCCCCTATTGAGGATAATCTTCACTGTGGGTCTTTCATATATGGCTTTTATGATATTGAAGTATGTTCCTTCTATCCCTACACTGTGGAGAGTTTTAATCAAGAAAGGATGCTGTATTTTGTCAAATGCTTTTTCTGCATCTATTTAAAGGATCACATGGTCCTTCTCCTTTCTTTAATTAATGTGGTATTTCACATTGATTGATTTGCAGGTGTTCAACCACACTTGCAGCCCAGGAATAAATCCCACTTGGTCATGGTGAATAATCCTTTTAATGTACTTTTGGAGCTTATTAGATAGTATCTTGGTGAGAATTTTTGCATCCATGTTCATCAGGGATAGTGGTCTAAAATTCTCCTTTTTGGAGGAGTCATTGTCTGGTTTTGGGATAAAGGTAATGCTGGCCTCATAGAGTGAGTTTGGAAGTTTTCCTTCCATTTCTATTTTTTGAAGGAGCTTCAGAAGAATAGGTTTAATTCTTTAAATATTTAGTAGAATTCCACTGAGAGGCCTTCTGGTCCTGGACTCCTCTATTTGTTGGGAGATTTTCGATTACTGCTTCAATTTCTTTGTTGGTTATGGGTCTGTTCAGGTCTTCTATTTCTTCCTGTTTCGGGTTGGTAGTTTATATGTTTCTAGGAGTGATCTTTCTAGGAGTGAATCTTTCTAGGAGTGATCTTTCTAGGAGTGAATTAAGTAATCTTCCAGATTACTTAATTTGTTGGTATATAGTTGCTCATAGCATGTTCTCCCAATTGTTTGTATTTCCTTGGTGCCGGCTGTGATCACTCCTCTTTCATTCATGATTTTATTTATTTAGGTCCTTTTTCTCTTCTTTTTGATAAGTCTGGCTAGGAGTTTATTGATCTTATTAATTCTTTCAAAGAATCAGTTCCTAGTTTCATTGATCTGTTCTACTGTTCTTTTGATTTCTATTTCATTGATTTCTACTCTAATCTTTATTATTTCTCTTCTTCTGCTGGGTTTAGGCTTTATTTTGCTCTTTTTCCAGCTTTTTTAGGTGTAAGATTAGCTTGCGCATTTGAGACTTTTCTTGTTTCTTGAGAAAGGCCGGTTTTGCTATATACATCCTCTGAGGACTGCCTTTGCTGCATCCAAAAGATTCCGAAGTGTTCTGTTTTCATTTTCATTTGTTTCCATGTATTTTTAAATTCTTCTTTAATTTCTGGTTGACCCATTCATTCTTTAGTAGGATGCTCTTTAGCCTCCATGTATTTGAGTTCTTTCCAAATTTCCTCTTGTGACTAAGTTCCAGTTTCAAACCATTGTGGTCCAAAAATATGCAGGGAATGCTCTCATTCTTTTGGTATTTGTTGAGACCTGATTTGTAACCCAGTATGTGACCTATTCTGGAGTATGTTCCATGTGCACTAAGAAGAATGTGTATTCTGTTCCTTTAGGATGAAATGCTCTGAATATATCTGTTAAATCTTTCTGGTCCAGTGTGTCATTCAAGGCCCTAGTTTCTTTATTGATCTTCTGCTTAGATGATCTGTCCATTCCTGTGACTGGGGTATTATGATTATTGTATTATCATCAATGTGTTTCTTTAATTTTGTTACTAATTGGCTTATATATTTGGCTGCACCCAATTTAGGGGCATACATATTTACAACTGTTAGACATTCCTGTTGGATAGACCCTTTTATTATGTTACAGTGTCTTTCTTCATCTCTTATTACAGTCTTTGGTTTAAAATCTAGTTTGTCTGATATAAGAATGGCTACTCTAGCTTTCTTTTGATGTCCAGTAGTATGATAAATTGTTTTCCACCCCCTCACTCTCAATCTGCAAGTATCTTTGGGTCTAAAATGAGTCTCTTGTAGACAGCATATTGATGGGTCTTATTTTTTTTATCCAATCTTTTTTACCCTATGTCTTTTGATTAGAGCATTTAATCCATTACATTCAGTGTATCTCTTGAAAGATATGAATTTAGTGCCATTATAAAGTTGCTGTTCTTATAGATTGTCTGTTCCTTTCTGGTCTTTGTTACTTTTGGCCTCTCTCTTCACTCAAAGGATCCCCTTGAGCATTTTTGCAGGCCTGGTTTATTGTTCACAAATTCCTTTAGTTATTGTTTGTCCTGGAAACTATCTCTCCTTCTATTCTGAATTACAGTCTTGCTGGATAAAGTATTCTTGGCTGCATATTTTTCCCATCGAATATATCATGCCAGTCCTTTCTGGCTTGCCAGGTCTCTTTGGTCAGGTCTGTTGCCAGTCTTATATTTCTATCCTGTAGGTTAAAGACCTCTTGTCCCTAGCTGCTTTCAGGATTTTCTCTTTATCTCTGAAATTGGCAAGCTTCACTATTACATGTTGAGGTGTTGACCTATTTTTATTGATTTTAAGGGGGGATTTTCTGTGCCTCCTGGACTTGAATGCCTGTTTCCTTCTCCAGATTAGGGAAGTTCTCAACTATAATTTGTTCGAATAAACCTTCTTCCCTTTCACCTTCTGGAACTCCTGTTATCTGCATATGATTTCATTTTATGGAATTACTGATTTCTCATAGTCTCCCTTTGTGACCTAGTAGTCGTCTTTCTCCCTTCTTTTCAGCTTCTTTATTCTCCATCATTTTGTCTTCTATATCAATGATGCTCTCTTCTGCTTCATTTATCCTTGCTGTTAAAGCATCCTTTTTTGACTGCATCTCAGTAATAGCATTTTTAATTTCCGCCTGACTAGATTTTAGTTCTTTAATTTCTTCAGTAGGGGATTCCTTAGTGTCTTCTATGCTTTTTTCAAGCCCAGCTAGTATCTTTATAATCATTGTTTTAAATTCTAGTTCAGACTTCTTACTTATATCCATATTGCTTTAACCCCTGGAAATGAGTAATAACCCTTTCTGTATTTAGTGGTGAACTTCTCCATCTCATCATTATGTCCTGAAAAGAATAGAAGAAAGAGAAATAAGACAACAATACCAACAAAAACAACAGAAAAAAAGAAAACAAACCACAAGAAAACAAAAACAAAACAAAACAAAACAAATCAAACCAGAAACAAAACAGACAAAGCAAAATACTAGATCCTATGTGTATTTTCGTCTGTTTGTTAAAAGAAATCAGGTCCCAAAATAGGAAAGAAAGACAAACTTATACATATGAAAATAAAGTAAAATTCAATGAATGGAAACCAAAAATAAAAAAAATATATATATATGTAACATATATATAAAATAAAAATTAGAAAAGAATAAGAGTTGAGAAAAAAAGAAAATAGCTAAAATAATAAATAAAACTGAACTAAAGAATAATAACAAATCATGAATGCTGTATACTGTTTTCCCCAAGAGTTGAAGTTTTGCAGTTCTCTATGATCAGTAAACTTAGTGGTAGCTGGTTGTTCCTGCTGATCTTCTTGGGGAGGGGGCTGTTGTGCTGATTCACAGGTGCCTTCACCCTGGTGGAATTGTACCTCCCTTTCCAGGAGGCTGGGCTCCAGATCACCTTATGTGGTGTTGTTTTGCTCTCTGAAGGCTTTCAGCACTGATGTGGGGGAAGAAAATGGCAGCACCCCACTCTCTAGACCCAGAGATGAAAGTTCACTCCCCCCCTCCTTCGGTGAGCTCTCACAGAAAAGCAATCACTTTTTTCTCCCTGGTTTCCATCTGAACTCTGCATTCACTCAGCTTGTGACTGAGCATTTTTATCTCAGTCATGTGACTGAGTTTCAAGTCTCCAACTTTTAGGGACTCCTGTGGTGCAGACCCATGCCCTTACTCCTGGGGGAAGGTGGGGGTCTCACTATGCTTCTGCCTTTTGCTGGACCCTTGCCCAGAGAGAGGTCATGTGACCATGAAGCAGTTCGCAGTTTACAGCAACATCAAGCAGAAAGCTGGTGCCTAGACTTGCTGTTTTCAGCTGGCTTCCCTGCTCTGATGCCTGGGAATTCTGCCACACTTGGGCACCCCTGTTCTTGTAACCCTGGGGATCCTAAGACCATGCTGTCTCACCTGGGATTCCACCCCACTCCACCACCTGAGCACCGTTAAGCCAGGGATGTCTCCCACTGTAGTAGACTTCTAAAAGTTCTGATTTTGTGCTCCACTGCTTATACTACTTTGCGGTAGCCTCTTTAATCCAGTTCCCTCTCGCCGCTGTATCCTCCTATCAGATATTGCCCTGGTTTCAACTTTCCACACCTCCTACATTCCAAAAAGGGTTGCTTTTCCATTTATAGAATTGCATCATTTCTTTTCTCAGATCTCCCATTGATTTGACAGGTTTTCAGAATGACTTAATTATGTAGCTGGATTTGAGGGACCAGACAGACTTAGGGTCCCCTACTCCTTCACTATCTTAACTACTCTCTCTGCATAGAGGATTCTTAGTGGATAGAGTCTTTTATCCTGTAATGTCATGGTCTACCCTGGAAATACTCTTTGTTGTGAAGTGTATCTTTAGTGTTTGGCTTTTTCAGTTTAGCATGTTTCAAGGTTTATGTCTATTGTAGTATGTATCAGTACTTTGTTCCTTTTCATGGCTAAGTTATACTGTATTTTACAAATATATCTTTTTATTTACCCATTCATCTGTTGATGGACATTTAGGTTGTTTCCATCTTCTGGCTATTGTGAATATTGCTGCTATGACACTTGTACTCAAGTTTTTGTTTGAACATCTTTTTAAATTTGGGGGGGCATATATACAGAAGTATAATTGCCCACAAGTCAGGCCACATAGTTTCTTAGCTTATTAATTTTGTATCTATCAAGTGTCAATTATCTGATGGTTAAGCTAATTATACTGTTCTGGGATTTGGCTTTTTTTTTTTTAAGTAGGCTCCCCACCCAATGTGGGGCTTGATCTCATGACCCGAGATCAAGAGTTGCATGCTCTACCAACTGAGCCTGCCAGGTGCCCCTGGCAGTCAGTTCTTTAGAATACTGAAAGATTGTTTAAATAGTGAATGGTACTTGGAAATTGTGCTGTCTCCAATAAGAAAATAAATTTGTTCTCCCTCATTGTAATGTAAAGCTGCTCTGGTAAAAGGGCATGGTGTATTATTTCTGCTGGGCTTCCAGGGACACCTTTAATGTGAGCGGGGGGAAAAAGTATTATGCACGGGGCAAGGAAAGACAAATATGGAGGCAGATCAGAACAAGTCTTATGCCCCTTATTTTGGCGTCAGATATCTCTCCCAGTGGATTCCTGAACCTGAGAAAATATTCTCTTTGGAGCTGCCAGGAGGATGATTTGGAAATAAAAATGAGTGGAACTACCGGTACAATGGAGTAAAAGGATGATCTCAAGAACCAATTCCTTTGCCTTCCCATTTCATTGGTCTTGAAAATCTGATTTACTATTTTTTTAATTGCTTGTATTAGTAGTTATAAAGTATTTGTGTGAAAGCAAAGCTAAGAGAGAGAGAGCAGAGAGAGAGAGAGAGAGAGAAGGAAAAAAAGAAAAATGCCCACCCGCACTCTACAATGTTAATAAGAACTGATATGTAGGCACAATTTTGGATTGGGAATTCTAATTTATTGAAAATAAATTTTATTTTGGGTGACAAATATTTGAAGAACAGTACTGTATACTTCTGAATATTAAGAACAAGTTTCTTTAGCAGCTTTTCGAAATATCCAAACATGAGTCAAGTAGAGCTCACAGCAATAATTTTCCCTATTTTAATAAATGATGAATAATCATAAAAGATCATTTGCAGTATCAAAAGAATATATGTTCAGATTTCACTTTGACAATTCCACCTCCAGCAAGTATTTCTGAGTGCCTAACAGGTAGAGGGTCTGTTTCAGTTGCTTGGGATACATTATGAACAAAACATAAAAATTCCTGCCCTCAACAGAGGCTTTGAAAAATTAGCATAAAGACTCTTAGTAGGCAGGCAGACAGAAAATGGTCTCTTCCAGGGTCTCCAGATGTGGCATCCATCTGTTGGAATAAAAGCCCATTACCTGGAAAGGAGATCAGCCAGGCAGGGAGGATGGAGCATTTGTGGCTATAGCACAGACTACGGTCTCCAATTGATAATTATATTGATATTATACAGAGAGGTGTTCTGTGGGTAGCAGATAAAGCCTAAGTGTGCAATCATGGGATTTTTTTCACCTGGACTTCCGATGAAGGACTCAGACTACCTGGGTGAATTCATTTCATTCTAGTAGGTAGATGATCTTGAACTTAATAGCAAATCCAATCATAATTCTAAAAGATTATATATAAAAAGGGGTATGAGAGAGAGGATTCTAAATATATTAAGAAACAGAAAAAGTTTTAAGTAAGAATGAAAGACTTCCTTTATATTATGACCTATTATAAAAACAGAGCAAACAGTAACCTCTTGATTATTTTCAGGGAATACAGCACTAACTAGTTATTATCTTCTTTTTTGCAGATGCATCTTGGCAATGTGTTGGCAGCTGTAGTGTGTGATGTTCCATTTCCAAAGTCCTAGGAGGTATTCTCCTTTTCTTGATTGAAACACTGCTCAGTGAAAAATTCACTATCAGGCTAGAAAGATAGAATATTTTGGCTCATATCAGGTCTATGCTAGCCCTGTTCTCAAAAAGAGGATATGTTGCTAACAGAATGTAGGGAATGGGTCATGAGCAGTCTTGTGCAATATCTATACAATGACGATTTAGCATATGAACATATTTAAAATCCGTAGGAAAGGGGTGAATTATCAAATGGTATGTGGAATTGGATATTAATACAGAAGGCAAAAAATGTAGATTCTTAGGTCAAATGCCATCAAAGGAAGCATTGGGTATATAGTTTTACTTTGTATGCAGTTAAGATGTTGAATACGTTGCTCCGTCAGTATGATGATGGATCCAAGTAGCAATGTTGACAATCAGGATAGTTAAGGCTTGCTCAACAGCTTGATTCCAGTCAGTATTACCATAGAATAGTCACTTACCGAGGGCATCTACTTTAACAACTCAGATGTGCTTAGCAGCTGAATTGCCACCCCCCGCCCCCACAGTTCACAGCACCAAAGAGGAGTGCTTTTGTCAGCCGCAGTTTTACTACCAGTGTGTCAAACAGGCACAGTAAGAACCAGAGTCAATAAAAACACCACAAGTTTCAAATGGAGTATTTGCCAGTGTTGAGAACATTCTTGTGTCCTGCCCATTGAGATGAGCAGCCACACCAATTTTTGGGTCTGCATAATCAATTTTTGGGTCTGCAAGGTTGAATATCAGTGTCCAGTGATTCTGATTAGCCTGTCAGTGAACCATGCCCAATTAGAGTAACTTCTATGAATTGAGGGCCCTACTAAGCCAGCAGCTTTGCTTCAGGCAAGAGCGGGGGATAAATTTCCTCGTAAGGGACAACTGCTACAATATGATATACGCTGAGATACTGCTGGGACCAGGACAGCTGTATTCTTAAATATACCATGTGCATTTTATGCCTAACGCTTGTGTCCTTTGTATCTTGTTAGCCAGTTGAGCCCAAGAGTAAGCTAATAGCTGCTTTACAAAAGTATACTTGGTAGCCTTGTTAGGGTATCAAGTCAAACCACCCTTCTCACCTACCCCAAGGGCATCTCCTTTTGCCAGAAATTCCAATCAACAGAATGACTAGTCACAGAGACCGAAGCGCAAAGTGGTCATTAAAGGCTGTGGGACTTCAAAGGTATCTTCTTTACACACAACTCTTCCTGACTGGGAGAATCCCTTCTGAATTTAGGGAAGGGGAAGTATAGCATATAACACATTCCTACTACACTTTCAGATTTAGAAGTAACCACAGTATACTGCACTGGCCAAAAGGGCCCCATTTATTCACAGGGTCACATTCATTTCCCTTGCCTACTGTAACCCCTGCCCTGATTTTCTAAATCTTGATACTCCCTACCTCTACGTGAAGTGGTAAGATGTTGACTTGGGCATCTGTATCCCATAAAGCCATAAGTTTGAGCCCCTTTCCTCTCTCAACGTTCCCTCAAATACTCGGATGAGTGCTAATGGCCATGGGTCCCCATTGGAGACAGGAAGATTTCTTTCCCCTAAAACAGCTGATGTTGGGGTAATGGAGGTACAAGTGGCTTCATGACATTAAAGAAGCATTTACTTTACTTGCATGAGGTGTGCTCACATTTCAACCAAAAATCTTCCGATCTTTTAGGTTCATTGAAAGCCCTGTAAGAGGTGGTATCATTTATTTCATTACATTGAAAGATTTTTTTTAAGTGAATTCTCTGATGATCTTTGAGGGAATTCCTCACAACATCAACCCTTTAGTAAGTGTTGTACCCACTGACTGATGTAAGCTTGGCTTACATAATAACTTTCCACCTCCCCAGCAGAGGGATAGCTAAATTATGTTCAAAAGGAAACAGACCTAAACATGTAGCTCAATAGAATACAAGCTTACTGCTCGATTACAAATGTTCAAAAGGTAAAGATGTGAATAAGAATTTTGCTCCACATATTTCAGGCAATCTGGCTGTTACTGTGTAAAAGCTGTGCTATGTTAAAGCATGATACTTTACAACCTTCGAGGTTGTCCTGTGTCCTCTCCATTTTATTCTGACAGCATCCTAGTAGTTTGTCAGTGAGGTCTTTTGTCACAAATGGATGTGGCATAAAACATGAGCATCCACAGTCCGAAAGACCTACATGGAGGAAAGGGGGACTAGGAAATTTTCTGTGAGTTATCTAAAGGGCATGGCTTCATTCAAAAGGGCTTTCCATAGTACCTTGAAAGAAATATCAGCCTATGTCTATTCTCTGATAGATTTTCAGGGTTGCTTTTTGGATAAAATTCTTCTTATATTCATATTTATATGGTTTCTTTCCTGCGTGGGTTTTCTGGAGTCAAATGGCTTGGTCTTTCAGACAGGAGAATTTTCCATAGTTATTATCAATAGGGTTTTCCCCCTCCCTGAATTCTCTGGCAAACATTTAGAGTTGACTTCTTACACAATTTTCCAAATTCATTACATTCATAAGATTTCTCCCCACTGTGAATTCTCTGATGTATTCTGAGGTTTGATTTCTGGCCAAAAGTTTTCCCACATTTGTTACACTGAAAAGGTTTCTCCCCTGTATGAATTCTCTGATGATCACTAAGGATTGCCTTCCGGACAAATTTTTTCCCACATTCATTACACTTAAATGGTTTCTCCCCAGTATGAATCCTATGATGCACTCTAAGGGTTGATGTCCGGGCAAAAGTTTTCCCACACTCATTACATTTAAATGGTTTCTCTCCTGTGTGTGTTTTCTGATGCTGAATGAGATGGTCTTTTCGCCAGAAGGATTTTTCACATTCATTACATTGGTATGTTTTCTCACCACCATGAGTTCTCTGATGTATCCTGAGGTTTGACTTCTGACCAAAAGTTTTCCCACATTCATTACACTGAAAGGATTTCTCCCCTGTGTGAATTCTATGATGATCTCTGAGGGTTGACTTTTGAACAAAAGTTTTCCCACATTCACTACATTTGAAGGGTTTCTCTCCTGTATGAATTCTCTGATGCCCCCTGAGGGTTGACTTCTGGACAAATGTTTTCCCACATTCATTACACTTATAGGGTTTCTCTGCTGTGTGAATTCTCCAATGTGTACTGAGGTGTGACTTCTGGGAGAAAGTTTTTCCACATTCATTACATTCAAATGGTTTCTCTCCTGTGTGAGTTCTCTGATGCTGAATGAGATGTCCTTTTTGAAAGAAGGATTTACCACATTCATTGCATTTATAGGGTTTTATCTCAGAGTGAGTTCTCTGACGTACTTTGTGGGCTGACATCTGGTAGGATTTCCTATTTTCATGATAGTCAAAGGATTTATCCACAGTTTGTGTTCTGTCATTACATACCAATGGGTTCTCTTCCATGACAATTCTCTGAAGTTGAGTGAGGTGTGACTTCCTGTTGAAATTATTTCCATTAGTGTTACAGTCATTGTGTTTCACAGGCATGTTAAACTTACTGTATTCCTTGACAGCTGATTTCCCACAGAAGGATTTCCCACACTGGTCAAGAGGAGAGTGTTTCTCTCTGAACCCAGTTCTTTTATAGTCAAAGATAGTTGTTTTTTCACTTTTTCCCCTAAATTCATCATCTTTATAGGACTTTTCTCTTGTGTGAATAGTCCTACGTGTAACACAAGAAGCCTCATCATAAAAGGCTTTTCTACTTTCATCATATTTAAAAGCTTGCTCCAAGGTTCGACACTTTTGATTCTCAGGAAGATTTTCCTTGTAACTGAGAGCTTTCCCATTTTTATTAGATTCATGAAACTCCTCTCCAGTATGAGTTCTCTCAAAATTAATTTTCAAAGACAAATTTTCACATACAGTATAGCAATTTGGTTTTTTTGTTGGATAGGTTCTATTATTAACAAAAAATTGGGAAATATTTTGCAAATTTACTCCCCATGAGTCACATTTACAGGATATTTTTGTTGAAATAGGAGCTATGTGCAGATTAAACTGTTTTCCCAAAACAATTTCTTCCTCTCCAGTCAATGGTTTATTATCAATGAATATTATTTCCTGTAAGTGTTTATCTTGGATTTTCTTGTTCCTCTTCATCAGGTCATCATCTCTGTAATCTTCTAAAACAGAGATAAATTGAAAACACCTTATGAACCTTACATTTCTTATGGGAGGGAAATATATAGCCTCTATTGCATTTTGTTTTTTGGTTTTCCAAGATTAAATAATTTATGTGTGTGTGTATCCTCACCCTCTTTTAAAAAACAATACTGATATAGTGAAAATGAGAGAGAAAACTAGTAATAAACACATATCTGTATTTGGATTGTGATAAATTGCATTTTCCTACTGGGGTGGAGAAAGACTAGAAATTAGACTTTTATAGGAGTGGTTAATTTAGGGAACAGGAAAACGAGATAATGGGATGAACACAACGGGACTATATCAACTTAAGTCCAGTAACAAAAGAATTAGGAGATAATGAACACTGATGGACTAGGCCCAACAGGGAAGAGTTTGTTTTGAAGAAATATATTATAGTCCTACACATCTAGGCTATACTGATAGAATACTCAAGAGTCTACTATTTCTAATTTGCTATTCTTTATTTCCATTCAATTCTTCAACATCAAATCAAAATTGATAGTACAACCTTCCACATGATTAAATGAAGACGTTTATAGCTCAGGATCTAACCCATCTTATGGCCATAGGTCACAGAAATACAAACAAGCGTACAACTGATAAAAGGAAAATCTATTCTTACAACTAAATTAGACTCACTGTTCAATTCCTGCTGTGGTACCTTTATTTTATCAAAATTGAATGGTACGTGAACTTGATTACTTCATCCTAAACTTCCACATTTCAATTTGATATGAGAGGTATACGTATTTTACGTATACATGTATGTATGCTCTATGCCCAATATGGGGCTTGAACTCATGACCTTGAGATCAAGAGTTGTTGCATGCTCTACCTACTGAGCCAGCGAGGTGTCCCAAGGGGTGCGATATTAAATGAGGTATCATGGAAGGCTTTGCTGAAAAAATGGCACTTAAGGAAGGTCCAAATCATTTATGCATTCTAGATGGCTGTCCTTTGAGGGTTTTATGAGTTGTAAATACCATCTGCTATTTTTGGTTCATCTCTTCACTCTCTTAAGTATGAAACATAATTTATAACTGCATAAAACTTATATGTACAGCTTAACAGTACAGAGTGAACACTAGTATAATTAGAAACCATATCAACCTGAAATCAATACTACACTCTATGTTAATTTGAATTAAAAAAAAAAAAGAAACCGTGTCGAGAAACAGAACATAAAAATGGGTCTGCAAAAATCCCTACTTATCTCTGCCCAGTTACAACTCCTTCATGCTTAAGAGTTCACTACTCTCCTAATATTTATATAATTGTTTCCTTGATTTTCTTTGTGTGGTTTTACCACCCAATATATGAATTTCTAAAAATGTAAACGAGTTTTGCATTTCTGACATTTACATAAATGTAATCACACATGCATATTTATATTGTTTGATTTCTTTTGCTTAAGATTATGTAGCTAATTATCCCTGAAGGAATACAACTCTCAATACTGCCATAAGTAAATATTGTTATTCATCCTAGGGACTATAATCATGCCTTTCTGTAGGGTATAAAGGAATTTCTTGGTTACAAATTATGTAAAACTTTAACCTGATTTGATAACATTTTCCATCAGTAAGTTTCTTTAATATTTCACATCTTCATCAGGACTTGGCCAAATTTGTTAATGTCACATCATACCATGCGTCTCTCATCTCACTATGTATCTTACTTTGCATTCCATGAAAGCCAATGAGAGACAGAACACATTTTCAAAGATTTAGTGGCCATTTAAAAGTTCCTGTTCAGTCTTTTGCTTATTTTTCAATTGGGATGCCACCTTTTCCTACATTCATTTGTGGAAGTTTTTACATTTTCAGGATACAAGTAACCTAGACTTGTAATGTAGTACAAGTAATATGCACATATTCTGCTTTTCTATGGCTTGCCTTCTCATCCTTTTAACAGTATCTTTTGTAAACAAAGTTCTCAATTTTAATGTAGTCAAGTTTATTAATCATTTTCTCTTGATTGGTGCTTTTTTTGCCTTTGAGCCTAAAAGAAAAGCCTTGAAATACAAAGGTGTTTAACACCAAACTGACCATCTGGAGTCTTAAATACCCCAAGAGAATTCTGTTTGTGAGTGCTCAGGAACTCACCTTGGTGGCCCTGGTTTGAGAATTCTTCCTCTAAGAACCAAGGCTCCTGTCCTTGCTCCAACTTGGAGATTACTGCTGGTTTGAAAATGCAGTTCCCTGTAAACAGGGAACAATGGAGTATTTAGGAAGGATGATGAGCTTTTTAGTTTCCAAAGTGTAAAAAGATACAGCTTTAGAAGCAGCACCCTGAAGATCCTGATTTGAACTTATCGTGGGGAGGTGTCAAAACACTTCTTTTATTCCTCAAAAGGGCTTAGTTAATTTTATACTACTGAATGAAATGCCTCAATAACATTAAAATCTAAATAAAATATTCATGTGTATTGGTGTGTAAAAAGGAAATGCCTTCTATATGCTGTGATGAAGGTAAGTTATGCATATATGCTCACCCACTGAGACTAGGTTGTTGTAGTTCTCCAACATCACATCTCTATACAGGGTCCTCTGAATAGGACCCATTTGCTGCCATTCCTCTTGGGTGAATTCCACAGTCACGTCCTTGAATGACACTGATGCCTGCAACAGGACATTTTTGCTCAATCTGAAGGGTTCAGAATTAGGTGACATAGAAAATACCCCTAAAAACAATTCTTATGTTCACTGTAAAGACTAAAACAAATGAATACAAAAGACATATATTTTGAATCTAACTTTAACTTACATTTTGGAGGTATTCAATGAGTAAAAATATCTATAACTTAATTTTTATATATTTATGAGTTCTATGCACATATTTTAGGTATATGAAACTTTGTTTAAAAAATTTTTTAAGCAAAAATGATTAAATTTTCTACAATTTTTATCTAACACCCCAATACTACCCTGGGCATATTCTAGGGTAGGGGTCAGCAAATCATTGCCTGTGGCAAATCTAGCTTGCCACTTTTTTAATAAATAAAGTTTTCCTACAACATAACCACACACACCCAATCATTCTGTACTGTTCATGGTAAGTTTTTGTGCTGTAACAACAGAGCCTAGTAATTCTATCAGAGACCTTATGACAATCAAAAACTGAAAATATTTACTGTCTGATCCATTACAGACAAAACTGGCCAACTTTTGAACTAATCAATCAATCAAAAGAAAGACTAACAGCATAAAAACAACAAAGACAACACAATTAACAGAAAGGGATATATGTAGATTGAAAATAACAGGACAGAAAAAAATATACAAAATTATGAGCCAAAAGAAAGTTGGTTACATTAACATAAAAACAATAAAGGTAAGAAAGTATGATAAAACATAATAACTATTTATGATCCTTTTAACAGAAAATATAAAAAACATAAATTGGTATGCATTTGAAAACCTAGCTTCCAAATACAGTCAATTCTCATTATTCACAGATTCTGTATCTGCAAACTCACCTCACTACAATATACTTCTAACCTAAATACTCATGATTTTGCAATATTTATGGACACTCGCGGAAAGGTAAAAGATTTGAGTATCCAACACATTTTTCCAGCTGGAGCTAAACAAGATAATGCTTTGCCAAATGCTCTTTGTGCAGACTACTTAGCACATTCTTTGCATTTTTATGATTTTTCTTGTGTTTCCCCACCTGTGTAATGCAGAAATGCTGTCTAGTGTTCCTGAGTGCAAGAAGGTTGCGACATGCCTTAGGGAGACCAAGAGTGTTAGATAAACTTTGAGCATTAATTATGGTGCTGTTGGTCATTAGTTCTTGTTCATGAAACAATTTATTAAATAAGGTATTTTTAAACAGAAACACACATAAAACAAGGTTGTATATTGAATGGTTGACCAAAATGTTTTGACTAGAAACTCAAAGGAACTTGTTCCCCTAGGCCTAGGAGCAATGATTCAGTATTTGCTAATTTAACGTTCATGGTGATTTTATAGAAAATAACCATGTGAACAGGGAGAATCAACAATATATAACAAAAGCTGATAGAAAATGAGATGGATTTTGGATGGATCCATAATTATAATTAGTTTTATAAAATTGTAAATAATTTTAACACAACTCTCAACTCACAGGGTAAGCAGTCTGAAAAAAACAATAGAGATTTAGAAAGGGGTCAGCAACAGCCAAGAAAGGTATATCTGGCCTGCTGTTTTTTTGTTTTGTTTTGTTTTGTTTTGTAAGTAAGCTTTTATTGGAACACAGTCACGTTTATTTGTTTATGTATTATCTATGGCTGCTACAGCACTACAACTATAGAGTTCAGTATTTCCAAAGAGACCATATCTCCCACAAAGCCTAGCATCTGACATTTACAGATAAAGTTTGCTGACCACTGATATAGAATGTTTAAATGACAGAAATAATCAATTCGAGTAACTGAAACTTATAGGATAACATAATCATAAATTATTTTCTAGTGCATTTTGCATATTAAAAATAAAGAGAGGGGCGCCTGGGTGGCTCAGTGGGTTGAGGCCTCTGCCTTCGGCTTAGGTCATGATCTCAGGGTCCTGGGATCGAGCCCCACATCGGGCTCTCTGCTCAGCGGGGAGCCTGCTTCCCCCTCTCTCTCTGCCTGCCTCTCTGCCTACTTGTGATCTCTCTCCTCTCTGTCAAATAAATAAATAAAATCTTTAAAAAAAATAAAAAAAATAAAGAGAGTGAGTCTCATCAAATTAGAAAAGATTACCAACATACAGTGTGGCTTTGGATTTTAACTCAGAGATGTAGAGAGCTGAAAAGAGCAATACTAACATCCTTACAAGAACAAAGCTAGGTAGATTGAAAATTAAGGTCTTTTTTTTTTTTAATTCATCAGAGAAATGAAATTGCTTAACAAATAAACAATTTGAAATAAGGACAAAGACAGGCATCTGTAGGAAGAACCAGGACCCATTTGTTTGCTTACTGGACCATATGCTACCAAACTTCATATAAGATGTTAGAAAGATAAAGCTAGAAAAATTTTAACCTGCTAAAGGCCGAGGTGGTGTGTGTCACAGATATAGTATGATTTCTACTTTTTGGGGACATTTTCTCCAGGAGCCCAGTCTGTTCAGAGAGAGGATTGGGGGAGAATTTTGGGCAAGTCCCTTCCTGCCCCATGTAGTACTGGCTAGTGTAGGGGAAGAAAAGTCACTACTTAAATCCACTCAGATCTGTATCACTTATTTAGGGAAAGGTCAATAAAACAAATAACTTGAGGCCATTGGTGGTATCCCCTTGCAGTAAGGGGACAGCAGTAGCAGACACTACCAAAATGCTACCCAGACCCATTTGTCCTCTCTCTCCTAGGTAATAAAATATCTAAATGGTAAGATGCAAGTTCTTAGTGAGGTTAAATTGGAAGATAAGCCCCAGAAAACTGTCGTTATTTGGCCTGTCTGGCAGCTCTGTGGAACATCCCATTCATAAAACTGTCTTCATTTGACATAACTCAAAGCTCCCCCACTGCAAATAGCACTTTCTCTCTGGGGGCATGAAATTAGTCAAGAAAGAAAAAACACCCATGGGATATTCTTTACCGTCAGGGCTACCTCAGGCAGTTTGTAACAATTAAAGGAAATAACAGTCTAATTAAAAAGCTTGAAAAGAAAAGTTGGAGCATGATATAGACAGAAGGGGCTTTGAAAATCTCAGACATCTCTCTGGGAATCTAGAAGGTGGCACACGTGCCCTGGGCTATGTGCATATTCAGGAAACATGTGAGAAAGTACTAAACTTGCTTCTCATTAACCTTGAGGCTCTGTGAAAGAAAAGTGAAGGTGAATGCAAGATAGTAAAATGCCAGGCTAACTGTTGAAGGCATTCACCAACCTATACATAGAGCATCTTGGCAAAGATTGGAGCCTTACCGGTTACACGTACTTAAGGAAATCATTGTCTAATTATTAGCTATTTAGCTAATGGAATGACTTCAGTGGCTACACATGACAAAGAATATATGTTGTACAGAATCTGCTCAACAGAGTCACTAAACAAATGACAGCTGTCATGGAGTGGTATTCTGGTGATAAATTGACACCTTATATTTTAAATGTGTAATTTTCAATGAAAATTTAAGACATACAAACAAATGAAAAAGTATGGCTCATACATAGGAAAAACAAATGCAAAACTATGTATGAAACAGTGTAGAAACTGCCTCTGAGAAAGTCCAGGCACTGGACTTACTAGACAAAGTATTTTTTTTTTTTTAAGAGTTTTTTTATTTATTTGAGAGAGAGAGCACAAGTGGAAGGGGGCAGAGGGAGAGAGAGAACCAGACTCCCCACTGAGCAGGGAGCCTGATGTGGGGCTCCATCCCAGCACCCTGGGATCATGACCTGAGCTGAAGGCAGCTGCTTAACTGACTGAGCTACCCAGGCTTCCCTAGACAAAGACTTTCAATAACCTGTTCTAAATATATACAAATAACTAAAGGAAACCATATCTAAAGAACCAAAATAAAGTATGGGAATACATTCTCACTGAATAAAGAATATAAATAGACAGAAATAATACATATCTGATGAAAAAGCAAACTGAAATTATGAAATTATGGAATTTGAAAATTTGAAACATGAGTACAATAATTGAAGTGAAAAATTCCCTAGAGGTCTCAATAGCAGATTTGAACATGCAGTAGAATCAGCCAATTTTGAATATAGACCTAGTGAGATGATACAATCTGAAGACAGAAAGTAAAAACAGGGAAAATGAACAAACAGCTTCAGTGACTTGTGGGACACAATCAAACATCCAAATATAGCAACATCCATAGGAGAGGAGTAGGAGGAAGAGAGAGCAGAAGGGGCAAAAAAACCGAGTGAATCTTGACAGCAGCAAAAGGTAAGTGACTTATCACTTCTAAAGGCTCCCAAATAAAGCTAACGGTCGATTTGTCTTCAGGAACCAGGGAGATCAGAAGGCAGTGGTATGACATATTTAAAATGCTGAAAGGAAGACCTAATCAGTCAAAGACTTTAACATTCAGCAACAGTGAAGAAGAAATCATGACACTCCCAAATAAACAAGGACTGGGAAAATCTGTCAAGAGTACGTCTGCCATATAAGAAATATTAACAGAGAAGTCATTCAGGTTGTAATGAGAATACATTAGATGATAACTGAAATCCACAAGAACAAAAAACACTATGTAGGCAAAAGTTACTACACAGATGAATATACAAAAGACACTTATTATAAGTGTATTTTTTGTATTTATTTTTCTTCTACATAATTTTAAGAAAACTGTATTAAGCAGTAATTAGAAGTCTCACACAATGTATAAAAATGTAATTTTGATAATAACAGCACAAAGCAGAAGGGGATGGAACTACGAGGAGGAAAGTTTTCGAATATTCTTGAAATTAAGTTGATAGTCATCTCAACGAGACCGTCATAGTTAAGATATTAAAGGTAATTAACAAGGTAACCACTAATAGAAAAAAATGTAGTAAAGGCACAAGGTAATTAAAATGGTACACTAGGAAATATTAATTCAACAAAACAGAAGTAAAAAAAAAGAAGTAGAAATGCAAAAAGGACTTATTACATACTGGAAAGAAATGTCTAAATGGAAGACATATATACTACTTATCAGTAGCCACATTAAATGTTAGTGGTTAAAAACTTAAAAGGCAAAGACTGGCAGAATGGATTTAAAAAAACATTATCCAATTGCATCCAGTCTGCCAGACACACTTCACGTTTAAAGACACAATAGCTTGAAAATAAGACTGGTGAAAAATATACTATGTGAGCAATTACCAACAAAGCCCTGCACTGTCTATAGTAGGACTAGAGAAAATAGATTTTAAGACAAAAATAGGAGAGAATAAGGACATTTTATAATGGTGAAAGCGCCAATACGTGAAGATGATATAACACACATACCTAAAATTCAAATACGTGAAGCAAAAACTGACAATTAAAAAGACAAACAATTCAACAATAACAGAGATTTCAAAGCCCCACTTTCATAATGGATAGAACTACTAAATAGAAGACCAATATGGGAGACCAAGACAGATACAAAGATCTCTATAAGAACACTCAGGCCGACACGCAGTATACACATTCTTCTTAAATACATATGGAACACTCTCCAGTACAGATTATACATTAGGCCACAAAACAAGTCTCAATACATATTAAAGGTTAAAATTATATAAAGTGTCTCCTATGACCAAAATAAAATGAAATAAGGAATCAATGAGAAGGAAAACTGGAAGTTCAAAAATATGTGGAAATCAAACAACATACTCTAAAGAAACACCCCAAAGACTGAAGACTACTAACAAGGGAATTACAAAATACTTTGAGAGAAATGAAAATGAAAACACAACATATACCAAAACTCATGAGATACAGCTAATGCAGTGCTTACAGGGAAATTTATAGCTGTAACACCTACATTTAAAAAGATCTTGAATCAATAACCTAATTGTACACCTTAAGGAACTAGAAAAAATAAGTGTGAACTAAACCCAAAACTAATTAAAAGATTAGAAAAACAACAAAGAACAAAAAAACAATTGAGTCAACAAAACAAAGCTGGTCCTTTGAAAAATCAACAGAATTGATGAACCTTTAGGTAGACCAAGACAAAAGAACACTCAAATTTACTAAAATAAGGAATGAAAGTGGGGAACATTACTACTGACATTTCGGAAACAAAAAGGACTATCAGAGAATACACTGTACTCCAACAAATTAGATGACCTAGAGGAAAAGGACAAATTCCTAGAAACATACAGACTATTAAAGTTGACTCAAAAAGAAATAGAAAATCTGAACAGATCCATAGAAGAGGACTGAATTAGTAATTAAAAACCTCCCAATGAAGAAAAGCTTAGGACCAGATGACTTCACTGATGAATTCTACCAAACATTTAAGAATTAATATAAATCCTTCTCCAACTCTTCCAAAAAAAATAGAAAAGGGAACACTTCTTAACTTATTCTGAGTTACTCTGAACTAAAGCCAAAGAAATCACAAGAGGGCTAAATATCAATATCCTTTATGAATACAGATGCAAAACTCAACAAAGTACTAGCAAACAGAATAGCAGTATATTAAAATGATTATACACCATGACCGAGTAGGATTTATCCCAGGAATGTGAAGGTGGCTCACCAAATGAAGATCAATCTATGAAACATACTACAGTAATAAAATGAAGGAAATAAACCACGTGATCATCTCAGTTGATACAGAAAAAGCATTTGACAAAATCCAATACCCTTTCATGATTAAAAAAAAAAAAAAAAAACCCTAACAAACTAGGAATAAAAGGGAACTTCCTCAACACAATAAAAAGCACTTATGGGGCACCTGGCTGACTCAGTCAGTAGAGCATGCGACTCTTTATCTCAGGGCTGTGAGTTTAAGAGGCCCATGTTGGGGGTACAGTTTACTGAAAAAAAAAAAAGTATGTTAAACCCATAGCTAATATCATACACAATGCCAAGAGACAGGATGTTTTCCTCAAAAAATAAAAAAAACAAGGATGCCTGCTGTAACCAATTCTGTTTATTATACTGGAAGTTCTAGCCCAAGCAAATAGGCAAGAAAAAGAAAGACATCAAAATTGGAAAGGAAAAACATATTTTGTATACATGTACATATGTCTTTTTTTTTTTTTGTACATATGTCTTGAATGTTAATAGCAGCACTATTCACAAGAGCTAAAAGAAAGAAACAATCCAAATGTCCATCAGTCGGTGAATGGATAAACACAATGTGGTATATCCTTACAATGAAACGTTGAAAACATTATGCTAAGTGAAAGAAACAGTCACAAAGTCCACATATTACAGTTTCATTTATTTGAAATGTGCAGACTAGGCACATCAATAGTGACAAAGTTAGTGGTTGCTTCTGGCCTGGGTGGGGTATATTGGGATTAGAGGGGTGATAGCTAATGGTACAGAGTTTTTTGGGGTTTTTTTTTTTAGGTGATAAAAATATTCTAAAATTGAGTGTGGTGATGACTGTTACAACACTGAATTATATACTTTAAATATATGAATTGTATGGCATGTGAATGATATCTTCATAAAACTAAAAAAAGGACACTAAAAGTAGGATTACTCATATTTTCTTATATCTATTAAAGAAATTGAATTTATAATTAAAAACAAGCTACAAAGAAAACCCAAACGCCAGGTTGCTTTATTGGTATATTTTCCCAAACATTTAAGGAAGAATAACAGCAATCTTAAACTTTTCCAGAGAACAGAAAATGAGGACTCACTTCCCAACTCATTTTATGAGAGCACAATATTGATGCCAAAACCTGACCAAGACATTACATGAAAGGAAAAGTTCAGGCCAATTATCTCTTCACTAATGCACATTCAAAAATACTAACAAATATTAACAAACTGATTCCAGAGATACATTAAAGGATAGTATTTTATGACTAGGTGGGAATTATCACAGGAATCCAAGATTAGTTAAACACTGATAAATCAATTTAATTCACCCCTTTAATAGAATTAAGGAAGAAAATTATATTATCATCTCAATAGATGAAGAAAAAGCATTTCACAAAGTATATCTATGCATGATTAAAAACTCTGAGGAAACCAAAAACAGAACTTCCTTATTCTATGAAACAGTGTGTATAAAAATCCTATAGTTAAATCTAGACTCACTGGTGAAATATTGAGGACTTTCTCCTTTAGGTGAGGTATAAGAAAAGGATTTCTATTATCATCACTTGTATTCAACCTTGTACTAAAAGACGAGAATAAGGCTTAAAAAGAAATTAAAGATATAAAGATTGGAAAGGAATAAGTAAAAATGTCTGTTAGCAAAAGACACGATTGGGCATATTTAAAATCCAAAAGAATCTACAGGGGCACCTGGGTGGCATCTGACCCTTGGTTTTGGCTCAGGTTGTGATCACATGGTTGTGAGATGGAGCCCTGAGTCAGGCTTAGCATGGAGTCTGCTTGAGATTCTCTCCCTCTCCTCACTGCCCCTCCTGCTCATGCGCTCTCTTTCTAAAATAAATAGATAAATTTTTTTTTAAAAAACAAAAACCCAAAAGAATCTACAAATTACTAGAATAAGTGAATCTAACAAAATGGCTTGATATCAGTATTAAAAAATCCACTGTACTTTAATAAACCAACAATAAATTAGAAAATGAAATGTAAAAAATAGTATTATTTATAATAGTATCAAAATAGGGAGGCCTGAGTAGCTCAGTTGGTTGAGGATCCAACTCTTGATTTAGGCTCAGGTCATGATCTCAGGGTTGAGATTGAGCCCCACGTCAGGCTCCGTGCTCAGCAGAGTCTGCTTGTGATTCTCTCTCCCTCTCCTTCTGCCTCTCCCTCAGCTCATGAGCATGTGTGCTCTCTCTCTCTCAATAAATAAAATCTTAAAAAAATACTAAAACAAAATAAATCAAATACATAGGAATAAATCTAATGAAACATGTCAAAGACTTCACCTCTACTCTGAAAAGCTACCCAACCAGATTTTCTGTGGCAACTGATGAAATTTCTATGAAAATACAAAGGACTTAAATTGGCCAATAAATTTTTTTAAGAAGCAAAACTTTAAGACCTTACGCTACCATATTTCGTGACTTACTGTAATGTAATAGTAATTATGATAGTGAAGTACTAGGAAAAAGACAAAGAATTGGATCAAAGGAAGAGAATACATAGTCTAGATATAGACCTACATATATATACAGTCACTTGATTGAAAACAGAGGCCCGGCTGCAATTTAGTGGAGAGGATGGTCTTTTCAACAAACAGTGCTAGTGCAACTGGATATCCACATGGAAATATGAATCTTGACACTTACCTTATACCACACACAAAAACAATTCCAGGTGGATCAAGCTCAAATAATCAAGCATCTGCTAAGAATTAGAATATTTGTGTGATCTTGGAGAACCGAAAGATCTTTCAAAGAGACATACAAAGGACTGTCATTAAAGAAGACACCGATATTGACCTTTATTAAATTTAAGAACTTGGTTTATTAAAAGACATTACTTAAAAAAAAAAAGGCAAGCCACAGAATCCAAAAACCGTTGCAACATACACAATCTGGCAAATGACCTCTATGGATAATATACAAAAAACTGACTAATCAATAATATAAAAGCAAGGAATCTAGTGAAGACAGAGAACTGAGCAGGTACTTTACATAAAGGAGTATCTACATGGCCATACCACAAATAATGGTACTGAAATTAGTATTTACTACAGAAAAGCAAGCTATTAATTTCAAAGAAAGACCACTCTCTGTACAGTCTGACCATAGCAAGTGTTGGCGAGAATTTGGTACAGCCATAACACCGGTAGTATAAATTGGTTCAAGCACTTTAGCAAGCTAATTGTGGTATATATTAAAGCTGAACATATGTTTATTCTATGAATCAGCCATTCTACTTCTAGGTATAACCAAGAGAAATGAAGATATACCAAGAGACACAAAAGAATGTTCACAGCAGCTTTATTCATAACAGTCCCCAAATGGGAAAATACAAGTGAAAAACTCACCAACATGAGAACAAACAAATAAATCATCATACAGTCATATAATGAAATACTGCTCGGCAATAAAAAAGGAAGTTGTGAAACACAGCAAGACTGATGATCTCAACAATGTTAGGTACAGAAAAACAAGCCGGACCTCCCCTTCCCCTGAAAAAGAGTAGATTATATGATTCCATTTACATGATGTTCAAAAATGAAGTTATTCTTTTTTTTTCCTGACATGTGATGTTACAATAGTAGTTGTCTCTGCAGGGCAGAGCAGTAGTTATCTGGAAATTGGAAAGAGGAAAATTTCAGGGGTGATGAAAATATTCTTCATCTACATCTGAGTGGTAAATTACATCTGTACATATGTGTATATATGTAAAAATCCACCCAGTTCATATTTAGAATGCACTTCACTAGTATTAAAACTGTACCTTGGTTAAAGAAATAAAAGGAAAAAAATAAAGAGTGCAAACGAGAAAAACTAACAAAATTTGATAGTTAATAATTTAGGAAGGTAAGAATATGTCTATTACATTGCCCCTTTGTATCTTTCCGTAAGTTAAAAATTTCCCCAAATGTCACTGGTAAAAATGAAAGAAGCCGGTCTAGCTCACAAACTATGTCCAAAGACAAATGATGAAACAGGGAAATATAGGTCACATGTCAGAAAAAGGATTAACTCTTTAATAATTAAAAAGCTATTAAAATTAGCAAAAAGGAGGAAGGCTGATTACACACAAACACATACACAGATGACTTAGAACTATACTAAACTGCACAATCTCAGCTCTCATACACTTCCGGAACAGGGATCATCATTCTGCCCTTGTGTCAAGAAAAACTCCAGAGTCATCTTGACTCTTACTTCACCCCTTTCACATTTTTCACACTCTGTTCATACTTCCAGATTAAAAATGAAACTGCTTTTATTCCATGAATTTCTTCCCCATGTTCTATATCAGAACTCAGATGAAACCAAACCCTGAGCAATGGCATCGAAGGACTTCTAGTGTTATATACTTTTTGTCTGATGCAAAATGCATATATTGAGGTTGTTAGGGTGGGCCCTAACCCAGTTTGGCTAGTGTCCTTTTAAGAAGAAATTTGGACACAGATATGTACAGAAGGAAGATGGTGTGAAGACACTGCGAAAAAGCCCTCCATAAGCAAAGAAAACAGGCCTGGAACAGATTCTTCCCTCACAGCCCTCAGAAGGAACCAACCCTGTCCATTCCCTGATTTTGGACTTT
Source organism: Potos flavus (assembly GCA_028534135.1). NCBI lineage: Eukaryota > Metazoa > Chordata > Mammalia > Carnivora > Procyonidae > Potos > Potos flavus. Next base: position 55,166,250 of record CM052892.1, on the reverse strand, counting down.
CAGCCTTCACACCGTGAGGAAATAATTTGTTGTGTAAGTCACTCAGTCTGTGGTACTTTATTAGGGCAGCCCTAGCAAATTAATATACCTAGTCTTGTTCTAACATTTATCTTGATCTCTCTTATTATCCCCTTAGAGGAATTCCAAAGTGTAATATACAAAGATTCTTACCGGACCTTGCTTTGTTTAGGCCTTCATGTTGTTCCCTCAAAATGCAGTAACCTCCCTCTACTCTACACCAACTAAAATCCCACCCATTCTTCAGAACTGACACAATCCTTTCCAACTATCCACCTTCGATCAACTAACCTACAACATCAATCTGTCCTTTCTGTAGCAAATTACAAACCCTGATGCTGATTCAACTCAAATGATCTCCTTAATTATAACTTGTTTCCAATGTATGAAGAAGAAATCTCTGCATTATTCCCAGCACCTCCTATGCATTATCTTCTCCAAGGGGATTGTACTTGCCCACAAGACGTTCAGTCCTTCTTAAAAGCATACAAACAGTCTGGAGATGACCCAGTCTTAAAGAGGAGGCAATTGACACCATTTTAGAAAAAGCACAAGACAGGGGTGTCAGGAAAACTTCCCCTTGGAGAGTCCTTCATTCAGAAGAACAGGCCTTTTTGTCATGTGCAGAACAAGTATGCACAGGTTTCTAGGACAAAAGATAGTAACCGCTTGGGCTCTACCTTGTGAGAAATGAGGTGTTTTTCCGAGAAGAATAGAAACCCAAATTCTTTCAGTGGCCCAGTTTCATAGAGAGAGGGAATCATCTTTTATTTAAAAACAGTTTAATGAGCTATCTCAACTAGAGAAGCTGAGGGCTTACAATGGAGCCTATAAAAATGAACCCATGGCAGTCCCTGACCTTGAAGATAATGGTCTAACTGGACAGACAAATATATCATCAGGAGACTTCTGGCAATGTATGAAGTAAAGCTGGGGCTGTACAGATTCGGAAAAGGGGAAATTAGCCCAGACGGAGACAAGGCAAAAGAAAGAGTATTGTTTCCTGGATGAGGCAACCAAAGCTGACTCGTGACAGGTAAAAGCAAAGAGCCAGGAGTGCCTGGGCGGCTCAGTTGTTAAGCGCCTGCCTTCGGGCTCAGGTCATGATCCCAGGGTCCTGGGATTGAACCTGCATCAGGCTCCCTGCTCTGTGGGAAGCTTGCTTCTCCTTCTCCCATTCCCCTTGCTTGCGTTCTGTCTCTCGCTGTGTCTCTGTCAAATAAATAAAGAAAATCTTAAAAAAAAAAAAAGTAAGAGCCAGATCTCACATCCATTAGAACGGTTACTATCAGAAAACAGCAAGTGTTGGCGAGGATGTGGAGTGACCAGAATCCCTGTGCACTGCTGGTGGGAATGGAAAATGGTACAGCTACCGTGGAACGGAATGGTGGCTCCTCAAACAATTAAATTAAATTAAATGATCTAGCAATTAAATTAAATGATCTAGCAATTCCACTTCTGGGTATATATATCCATTAGACTGCCAGTGTCTTGAAGAGGCGTCTGTATACCTATGTTTATAGCAGTGTTATTTGCAATAACCGAAAGGTGAAAGCCACCGAAGTGTCTATCACCTGGTGAAGAGATAAATAAAATGTGGTATATATACACAATGCCGTATTATTCAGCCTTACAAAGGAAGAAAATTCTGATACATGCTACAACATGCATGAACTTTGAGGACTTTATGTTACGTGAAATAAGCCAGTCACAAAAAGACAAATACTACATGGTTCCACATATATGAGTAGGGAAATTAATAGACAGAAAGTAGAATTTGCCAGGGACTGAATGGTGGGAGGTATGAAGAGTGTTGTTTCATGGGTATAGAGCTCTAGTTCTGCAAGATGAAGAGTTCTGGAGATTGGCTGCACAGCAATATGAATGTACTTAACATTACTGAACTGCACTGTTAAACAAATGGCTAAGATGATAAATTTTATGTTATCTGGATTTTACCACAATTAAAAATAAATGAAAACAAAGAAAAAGAAAGTAAAGAGCCACCTGTCTTAGTTGTACAGGCTGCCATAACAAAATACCATAGGCTGGGTGGCTTAAATGGTAGACATTTTTTTCCTCATAGTTCTAGAGGCCAAGATCAGAGTATCAGCATGGGTGGGTTCTGGTGACATTCTCTTCCTGGCTTACAGATGGCCACTTCTTGCTGTGTCCTCACATGGCCTTTGCCTACTGCCTGTGTATGGAGAGACAGATAGATCTCTCTTCCTTTTTTTAAAAAGACCATTAACCCTATTAGATTAGTATCCCACCTTTGACGTCACTTAAATTCATTCCCTCCTAAACATTCTATTTCTAAATAGTCACACTGGGGGTTAGGGATTCAACATATGAATTTGTGGGTGGGGACATAATTCAATTCATAGCATCAGGTGAACAGAACGAGGACATGGTTCTAAAGGTCAATCAGAAGATAATGAGAAGATGGTATGGTGTAGTTAGGAATAGGAGGATATTTAAAAAACCAAATGAGGTTTGGTTTTGCTGTACAATAAAGTTACATAGTAAATTTTTTAATGTCATATTTCCCACTGGATTGTGACCACTATCTGTAAAGAAAAACATCTGTACTGTTTAAACTTTAAGTTTTTTTAAGTTAAGCGCATGTCACTTACTTGGAACATCTTGGCTGCTCAATAAACAGTTGTCAAAAAAGTCAGAGCACCAATAAAGTTAAAAATAAAAGAAGTAGGAAGGGGTAATGTCTCCAAAGCCTGAATGTTATTTTGAGAAACTGGGAATTTTATTGTGTGGGGTGAGGAGTCACTGAGGTGATTTACACATGGACGAGATACTACTTCCCTAGCATTTAGATGAACTACTCATGTGGAAGATGTGCTTGAGTAGGTGAAGAAAGAAGCGGGCAGGCTGGTAAAGAAGCTATTTCAACAGTTCAGGTGCAAGACCATGAGATAGCAGTAGGAGGAATAAAATAGAGGGATGCATTTAAAATACATTAAGGTTGACCATATAAAATTGCTGTTATCTTTGACAAATAAGAAAAGTAGCAAGACATGATTACACACCAGATGTGGCAGGAGTTGAGTGAGAACAAGAGGAGACAGGGATGTTCTGCACTTTTGTCGCTCGGGTGTCTGGCTGACTGGGATGTATCATCTAACAGGGAAAGATGAGGGAAATTAGTTTGGGAAGGACTGTAAATGGGGCTGTAAATGCTAACTTTTACTTTGAATCAGTTGAGCTGGCAATACCTTGTAGATACCTACACAGATGTTGAGTCAACTATGTAAAACATGGCAGTCACTAGGCACGTGTAACTATTTAAAACTTAAATTAAAAATTCGGTTCCTCAGTCACGCTAGCCTTATTTCAAGTGCTCAACGTTTGGGACGATGCAGATAGAGATTGTTTCCATCATCATAAAACATGCTATTGGTGGGGCACCTGGGTGGTTCAGTTGGCTAAGTGTCCAATTCTTGATTTTGGCTCAGGTCATGATCTTGGGGTTGTGAGATCAAGCCCCACCTTGGGCCCCCCATACTCAGCTGGGAGTCTGCTTAGGATTCTCTCTCCCTCTCACTCTATCCTTCCCCCTGCTTGTGCACTCTCTCTCTCTCTCTCAAAAAATACATAAAATAAAATAAAATAAAATAAAATATTTTAAAAAGTGCTATTGGTCACAGTGGGCTGCAGAGCCACATTTGTGGGAACTAGGAAAAACATTGTTGAAACCAGAGTGGGGATGAAATGAATCAAGAAGACCAGCTAGAAAAATAGTGAGAAGGAATGGAAATTTGTGATATGTGAAAGGGCAAAAGAAAGACGACTCCATGAAAGAAACAGGCAGGACGGCAGCAGAGGTCATCACAGACACTAACACAGGAGACCTTCCATAAGGACAGAGTGGGTGCAGTCAGGCACTGCAGACAGATCTGTGAGGTAAGGGCGAGGCAAGACCCACTGGATTTGAGTGTAATTAGGTCACTGGTGAGTGCAGCTCACAGACATATGAGTAGAGACACCAAGGCCTCATGCAGTAGACTGAAATGTGAATGGAAAGTATGGCAGCATTTGCCAGAGAACAGAACTTTAAGCTCTCTGCTGAACAAC
>CM052892.1:55134319-55161640 GCA_028534135.1 Potos flavus | reverse complement strand
AAGACAGGTATTTGATAGAAATATTCACATAGAGCTATTTTCAGGACATGAATGTACCAGCTATTCACGCCGACCTTCAGTTAGTCTAAGTATTATCTCTGGATCTAGCAGAATGGTCAGGAAAAGGTCTACTTCTTGTTTTATTTAGATGGACAACTGCATTAACAAAAGCCCTGCTTTGGCAATGTGCCCCTTACTTCCACTGGGGAAAAAGTGGGAACAACATTCTACAATTATTTCTGGGTTTTTACTGGAAAGATCTGCACTCTCACCTACCTGAAGACCAACAAAGACATTTTCCGACTTCGGTGACTTTAGATTCCATGAGGAAGATTTGATTTCAGATTCTTATCAATGCAAATCTTTAAACAAATATTGTCTGACTCTCTGCCATGGCTGTTAGAAAGAAATCTGCACCTACACTTTGGAAAATCTGTAACTTCCTAGGACTGCCATCTCTCCACATGCCAACTCTGCTGTACTACTCATCTGCTTTTCTCCACCTTCCTTGAATGGTTCTGATCCATTTCTACTTTTCTATGTTAATTAACTACCTATAAAATCCATTATAAAAAAAAGGTGTATATAAATAACTCACCTGAGATATGTTCATTTTCTCCTGTTGTTGAGAGAGTACAGAGAACTGTGATGGGTAAGCTGCGGATAAGGAAAGAAGAATGGAATTATGAGACGTCTGGTGAGCTTCCACCAGTTGCCTAAAAATCTCACCACACCCATTGGAGGAAAGGCCTCCCTATGGAAAAATGTTCTGTTGACCCTTGAGAAGGGGCAGGAAGCACCACGCAGAGATAGCACTCCCGGAATATGTAATACATCTCTGATATGATCATGTGGATGTAACCCCGTTGTTTTTCACTGGTGACTATAAATTATTTCCTATTCATTTTAAAAATGTATATCTCTCTCTGACTAATTAACAAAAAATTAAAACAGAGGGTAATACTAATATCCTATTATTTATACTTTGAGTTAGAAAATCAACAGAAAACTCTGGGGAAAAAAAGATGCTTAGTGCCAAAATATTTGAAAATCATTTTGTTCTTTCGGTAAGACTCTTGATGAGACACTTCTAGTGACTTACGTGACAGAATGAACTGCACTGTGCTTTGTTCCTCGTTCTGTTGTGGGTGATCAGGAGACATACATCTCAGGCTCCATTTTTTTTTTTAAATTTCAAAAGGGTCAAAGATAGACATCTCCTCCAATACTGTCATTTTATAATTCTTTATGTTCAGATAAAGGAAGCCTCAGTATATCTTCAGATGCCACTTGTGAGGGACACATGTGAGAGTGGCTTAGAATCTGGAAAGAGGGAAAAATGAAGAAAATGGGGGACTGCTTAAGAAGGACTGAGAATGAATTTCCTTGGCTCTGGCTGTGGCTTTTCCTGTATGGCCTGACAGTCATGCACCTCTTTCAACCCCAGCTCACCACCTTCTGCAAGCTGGTCCAGTTTCCACTGTCAGTCTGTGATAGCTTCTGGATGTGGTAACATCACCGAGTCTGGCTCTTTCTGGACAAGGTAATTAGAACTATTTCCGGTGGAGCAAATTAGAACCCACTCCTTTCTGGGTTCTTCTGCATGTTCTGAAGCTCTGGTCAGGGTGGTTCCTGTCAGATGAGCTCTTCTTTCAGGTAGGACTCCTGTCCCCAGAGCTCCTCTCCTGCCTGCCACACAAGAGCTACTTTGTTCCAGACGTGAGACTTAGGCCTAGGAAACAAATTCCTCTTAGTTGGAACTTTCATCGAGAGCAAAGTTTCTCAATTTCAGCAATGCTGACATTTTGGGCCACATAATTCTTTGTCACGTGGGGGCTGTGCATTGTAGGATGTCTAGCAGCATTTCTGCCCTTTACCCACCAGAAACTGGTAGCACTCCTCCTTTGTTGCGACAACCCAAATCATCTCCAGCCATTTCCAAAAGTTCCTCCCTCCCTCCCTCTCTTCCTCTTTCTTTTCTTTTCTTATCTTTCTCTCTCCTTCCTTCCCTCCCTCCCTTCTCTTTCTTTGTTTCCCCTTCTTTCCTTCCTTTCTTTCTGTCTCTTTCTCTCTCTTTTTAAAATTATATGGTTGATACTAAGGAAAGAGCCCAGATGTTCATCAACAGATGAATGGATAAAGAAAATGTGGTGTATACATACACACTGCTGGACTATTACTTGACCATCAAAAAGAATGAAATCTTGACATTTGCAATGACATCGATGGAACCAGATCTCTTAACTATTATTAACTAGATTCTCTTAACCATTATGGTTAAGAGAAATAAGTCAGAGAAAGACAATTATCACATGATTTCACTCATATGGAGAATTTAAGAAACAAAACAGGATCATAGGGGAAAGGAAGAAAAAATAAGAGGAAATCAGAGAGGGAGACAAACCATAAGAGATTCTTAACTATAGGAAAACGAACAGGGTTGCCAGAGGGGAGGTGGGTGGGGGGATGGGGTAACTGGATGGTGGACATTAAGGGTGCACATTATGTAATGAGCACTGGGTGTAATATACAATTGACGCATCACTAAACTCTACCTCTGAAACAATACACTATATTAATTAATTGAATTAAAATAAAATTTAAAAAATAAAATTATATGGTTATACCTATAAGTAGGGTGGCTAAAAAGATGAAGTTAAATACTAAATAAAAAAGAACAAAGTGTCTTCCAAATATGATGGAAGTCAACACTACATGTTGGCTTATGCCTTGTATCTATTAGTGCTTACTATAGCACTTGGCTAAATGCTTTATAGATGATGACCTATCTCTTTCTGAACAACGCCACAAAGCAGTTTTTACTAATATCCTTATTTTCAGATGAGAACCTGACTTATGACCAAGTGACAAAGGAGGAATTTACCCGATCTTTCTGGTTTTAGGCTCAAGACCGGGGCGCGCTGTATGCCAGTTTCACGGTCTATGTCCCATATCCTAACGGCGCATTACCCTCCCGCTGCCAGCAAGGGATCTTCCCAGGGTCGGCTGCAGTCAGCTCCCGCACTCCAGTCCACAGGGAACATCTTCCTACAGCACTCGCCGCCTCTGGGCCCCCGGAGCCCGCGGGGCTGGAGCCTGCCCCCGCCCCCAACCGCCTTTTCCAGGTCTAGGTTCTCGCCTGGCTCCGGCATAAGCGGCGGGGCTCCGGTCTTGGGGAGAGCGGGAATTCCCGAGACGTCCGGGTCCCTTCCTCTGGCCACAAGGCCACCCCGCCCCCGCCAGGCGCGCGGTGGCCCCGGAACCCCCGCCCCCGCCCTTCTCACCTGAGGGCAAACCAGCTGCACCCTCACGGCCGGAGGGGGCGGAAGCAGGGAAGTGGGGTTGACTGCACATGCGCTGGGGAAAGTCCAGGATATCCGTTCCTAGAATGCCGCGCGGTGAGCCGTGGCATTCAGAACTACATTTCCCATGAAGACGCCGGGACTCCTCGCGGATTTCGAGTGGGCCGGAAGGCCGGGGCCGAGGAGGCCGCGGTGGCGGTAAAGAGGGCATAATGAGATTAACAGCCTATATTAATAGCTGGAGCCCAGATCCTACCACAACCCCAGAGGTTATGGGTTAAACTTTGACATAAGATGAAATACAGTATATGGTCATGGATCAGACCCTGGTTGGAGAAAACAAGAAGACATTTGGGAACAACTGGGGAAATTTGTGTATGGATCGGATATTAGAAGTATTAAGGGAAGTTATTAGTTTTGTTAATTGTGATAATAACATTGGGATTATGCAGGGAAGTTTACTTTTTTAAGAGATGTATATTAAAATACTTAGTATTATATTACATATTTGTAATTGAAAAAATAACTAGAAAAAGCAAATATAGCAACATGTTAAAGACTTTTACCTATATGGGTGTATGGGTATGGGTATGCTCTATATGGGTATATATGGGTATGCTCCTTCTACTATTTTCTACTTCTCTATGCAGTTGGAAGTTTTGTAATACAAAGCTTATAAAGGGAAAATTTTGAACTGTTTTTTTTTTCTTTTTTTTTTTTCAAAAATGTGCCTTTTAACTCAGAGCTGGCAAAAGAAGAAAAAATATATGTGTCAAATAACAAAACTAAAACAGTAACAAGTTTGATATCCTTTACTCAAGGGAAGACAAACCATAGAGCACTCTTCTGAGGGATTTTGGACAAGAGCAAATTTTATCAATAGAAATTTCCTTACAAGGCAAAGTAAAAGTTTCCTTATAAAGATAAAGTCAGCTAGCTAAAGCTGAATTGTGATTGGCGTGTTAGGTGTCTTTAACAATGAGAAGGGTACCATTAGATCAGGCTGACTTAGGTTTAGATTTGTGACTTGGGCCCCCATTTTGTGGGTACCAATATACAATTAACTTTACCGCATGTGAAAACCTTTGTGAATAAAACTGTAAAATATAACCAATATCAGGAAATGGAGGCTATCATTAACATAAAAGAGTAATATCTGTGATCCTAAGAGTTTATCTTTAGGAAAAAAAGGAAAAAAAAGTACGTTGTTGAATATTCCATAAGTAATACCAGAAAGTACACACAACTCAATAAAAAAAATTATCATGCAAATTATGCATCTCCTACATTTGCACACTTCTGAAATTAGGAACCAAATTGGGAACCTCAACACAATTTGCCTGTCTTCGTGTATATGTGTTTATACATACAAAATGTACATATATATAAATACACTTTTCTTGGTTGTTATTTTGTAACATAGATTATTTTATATGGCAGTGATAAAAAGAGAGTTTTGATTAGCAAGAAAAAAGAAAGATTAATGTTGCCAGTAAATTATTGCAACTTATGTGAATCAAGGTATAAAACTTTATTCTATTGACACTTAAAAACTTCAATAAATACCAGTTTTCTAGATGAAAAGAATATAATTAATTAAGTTCCAAACAGAATTCTAAAAAAGTTTTCTATGTGTGTTTTTCTCGTTGACATTTATATATTTTGTTTGTTAAAGGAACAATTCTAACTTTTAGGCCGATAAAAACTTTTAGTAATGATCAAAAGAAAACTGAAAATGCATAGCAATGTATCTATTTTAACATGTACGCTATTGCTAAAATATTTAAAAACTGATCCTGGTGCAAGAAAAGTTCAAGTCGAAGAAGAAAAGAAAGTGAGAAGGTAGTATGTATTAGAGCTGGGGTTTAAAGCAGTGGAAGGAGAATATTCAATAATTTTGTTAGAACAATGAGGTAGGTGCTGGAACATAGCAAGACCATATCTATGGAATTCATATACTAAATAACTTTCATAGTGATTCAAGTATACACAATTAAAAGACAATTTCTAGAGTTTTAAAATTTAAATTTCTAAAATTCCTAAGTTCTTAAAGAATACAAATGTTTTAAAAACATAAGGCCTCTCAGTTCCTTTCTAGGAAACCCTACCTCTTCACTCCTATCCCGTGCCTGAGACCCTACTCCACACCTGAGAAAAACTGGCCTGGGTGTGCTGAGATGGGCCACAGACCCATCCTCCCCTACCCCACCCTGAATCCAGTGCTGTCAATATAGATGCAGCACCATGACAGTTACTAATAAGTATTTGCAGAGGGATACTTTGAGGCTATAAAATATACTGTTTCTCCTCAAAAGTATCATTCACCAGTTTAGCATTCATCTGTGGCTCTTGCCTGATTTGCTTATTACTCTGGTGTTCTAATGGTGATTTTTAATTTCCCTCATTAGTTTGAGAAAGCATAAAGCAGCCTGTGATATCTGGGATCTGGCCTGACACTTAGACCTTGGCTATGAGTAAAAGCTGTCCTGGTGCTCATAGCTAAACAGTGGTGTTTTCTTGCTGGACATAAACAATCTCGATGAACACAAGCAGACAGGTCATTTTGTGACCATTATGATGTAACACAAATAAGATAATTGTTTTGCAGGAGTAAAGACAAAAACAAGGTTGCTCTGCCACTCTCAAAATATCAAAATCCCCCTCTCAGCTGATAGAAGTGACTGTTGCTTTTTTTTTTTTTTTTTTTAAAAACAACATCCAATTCTGAACAAATTCAGCAGCTTTGGAACCAATGAAAATGAAGTAACTAAAGCTCAAACCCTATAATTTCTAACACTCTCTTACTGAAACCCTTTATCATTTCCATGTAATGTGTGCTCTATCTCATTGCAATGACTATTAAAATCTAAATTGTTCAATTTGCATGTGTGTTCTGATGGTATTTGGCTAAATTACATTGACATCTTCTATAGTTATTGATTGGAATTCAGCAAGGAAGATTTGTCCCTTCTCCCCTATGTATTTATTTATTCAATCATTTGTTTTTATCTGTATGGACACAAGGAGATTTATTTCACTCTTTGGACTACAGTCCATTACTATATTTTTTATTTTGCTAAATATGTGCCATCTTTGGCCATTGGGAGCTCTTTCAGGCTGGTTCTGTGTCCTTTTTTTTTTTTTTTTTTTCCCTTTAAATAGGCTTTATTTTGTAGAACAGTTTTAGGTTCATAGCAAAATTCTGCAGAAAATATAGAGAGTTCCTATATACTTCCTGCCTCCACACATGTACAGCCTTCCCCACTATAAACATCCTGCACCAGAGTGTGGTACATTTATTACACTTGATGAACCTACATTGATATATCATTATCATCCCAAATCCATAGTTTACATTAGAATTCACTCTTGATTCTATAGGTTTTGACAAATGTATCCACCATTAAAGCATCATACAGAATAGTTTCATTGCCTTAGAAATCCTCTGTGCTCTTCCTATTCATCCCTGCCTCCCCTCTAACTATTGGTAACCACTGATTTTCTTTCTGTCTCCATAATTTTGCCTTTCTCAGAATGTCGTTGTATTTGAAATCATATGGTATGAAGCCTTTTCAGATTGGCTTCTGAGACTTAGTAAGGCGCATTTATAGTTCCTCCATGTCTTTCCATGGTTTGACAGCTCATTTCTTTTTAGCACTGAATAATCTATTGTCTGGATGTACCACAGTTTATTTATTCATTCACCTATTGAAGGACATCTTGCTTATTTCCAAGTATTGAAAATTATGAATAAAGCAATTATAAACAACCATGTGCAAGCTTCTGCATGGACTTAAGTTTTCAGCTCATTTGGGTGAATACCAAGGAGCATGACTGCTGGATCAAATGGAATGAGTGTGTATAGTTTGTAAGCAATTCCCAAATTCTCTTCCAAAAGGTCTGAACCATTTTGCATTCTCACCAGCAATGAATGAGAGTTCCTGTTGTTACACACCCTCATCAGCATTTGGTGTTGTAAGTGTTTTAGATTTGGCCATTCCAATAGTTATGTAGTGGTGTTTATTGTTGTTTTAATTTGCAACTCCCTAATAAGATGTTGAGCATCTTTTTTTTTCAAGATTTAGATTTATTTATTTATTTGAGAGAGAGAGTGAGAGCGCCTGTGAGCAGGGGGAGGGGCAGAGGGACAGGGAGAGAGAATCTCAAGCAAACTCCCTGCTGAGCTTTGAGTCCCACACGGGGCTCAATCCGAGGTCTCTGAGATCATGACCTGAGCCAAAATCAAGAGTTGGCTACTTAACTGACTGAGCCACCCAGCTGTCCCTTGAGTATCTTTTCTTATACTTGTCATCTCTGTATTTTCTTTGGTGAGGTGTCTATTCAGATATTTTGCCTATTGTTTCATCAGGTTGTTGGTTTTCTTACTGTTAAATTTTAACAGTTATTTGTATATTTTATTTATTTATTTATTTATTTATTTATTATATTTTTCCATATTTTATTTATTATGTTCAATTAGCCAACATATAGTCCATCATTAGAATTTGATGTATTCAATGATTAATTAGTTGCATATAACACCAGTATTCATCACCACACATGCCCTCGTTAATACACATCACCCAGTTACCCCCTCCCCCAACCCTCCTCCCTTCTATAACCCTCAGTTTTGTTCCTGGAATCCAGAGTCTCTCGTGGTTTGTCTCCCTCTCTGATTTTTTCTCACTCAGTTTTCCCTCCCTTCCCCTGTGGTCCTCCATGCTATTCCTTATGTTCCACATATGAATGAAACCATATGATAATTGTCTTTCTCTGCTTGACTTTTTTCACTTAGCATAATCGTCCCCCAGTTCCATCCATGTTGATGCAAATGGTGGGTATTCATCCTTTCTGATGGCTAATATTCCATTGTATATATGAACCACATCTTTATCCATTCATGTGTTGAAGGACATCTTGTCTCCTTCTGTAGTTTGGCTATTGCGGACATTGCTGCTATGAACATTGGGGTGCGGGTGCCCCTTCTTTTCACTGCATCTGTATCTTTGGGGTAAATACCCATAGTGCAATTGCTGGGTCATAGGGTAGCTCTATTTTTAACATCTTGAGGAACCTCCATACTGTTTTCCAGAGTGGCTGTACTAGGTTGCATTCCCACCAACAGTGTAAGAGGATTCTCCTTTCCTCACATCCTCACCAACACTTGTTCCCTGTCTTGTTAATTTTTGCCATTCTAATTGGTGTAAAGTGGTATCTCATTGTGGTTTTGATTTGTATTTCCCTGATGGCTAGTGATGTTGAACATTTATTCATGTGTCTGTTAGACATTTGTATGTTTTCTTTGGAGAAGTGTCTGTTCATGTCTTCTGCCCATTTCTTGACTGGATTATTTGTTTTTTGGGTGTTGAGTTTGAGAAGTTCTTTATAGATCTTGGATACCAGCCCTTTATCTGTAAGTCATTTGCAAATATTTTCTCCCATTTCGTGGGTTGCCTCTTAGTTTTGTTGACTGTTTCCTTTGCTGTGCAGAAGCTTTTTATCTTGATGAAGTCCCAAAAGTTCATTTTTGCTTTTGTTTCCCTTACCTTTAGAGACATGTCTTGAAAGAAGTCACTGTGGTCAATGTCAAAGAGCTTATGGCCGATGTTCTCCTCTAGGATTTTGGTGGATTCCTGTCTCACATTTGGGTCTTTCATCCATTTCGAGTTTATCTTCGTGTATGGTGTAAGAGAATGATCCAGTCTCATTCTTCTGCATGTGGCTGTCCACGTTTCCCAACATCGTTTATTGAAGAGACTGTCTTTTTTCCATTGGATATTCTTTCCTGCTTTGTTGAAGATTAGTTAACCATAGAGTTGAGGGTCCATTTCTGGGATCTCTATTCTGTTTCATTGACCTATGTGTCTGTTTGTGTGCCAATACTATGCTGTCTTATTGATCACATCTTTGTCATATAGCTTGAAGTCAGGCATTGTGATGCCTCCAGCTTTGGTTTTCTTTTTCAACAATCCCCTGGCGATTCAGGGTCTTTTTTGGTTCCATACAAATTTTAGGATTGTTTGTTTCAGCTCTATGAAAAATGTTGATGGTATTTTGATAGGGATTGAATTGAATGTATAGATTGCTCTGGGCAGCATGAACATTTTCACAATGTTTATTCTTCCAGTCCAAGAGCATGGAATATTTTTCCATCTCTTTGTTTCTTTCTCAATTTCTTTCATAAGTATTCTGCAGTTTCTAGAGCACAGATCCTTTACCTCTTTGGTTAGGTTTATTCCTAGGTATCTTAGGGTTTTTGGTGCTATTGTAAATGGAATTGATTCCTTAATTTCTCTCTTTTCAGTCATAGTGTTAGTGTATAGGAATGCAACTGATTTCTGTTCATTGATTTTGTATCCTGCCACATTTTGCTGAATTGCTTTATGAGTTCTAGCAATTTGAGGGTGCTTTGTATATTTTAGATAGCAGTCCTTTATCAGACATGTCTCTTGTAAATTTTTTCTCCTAGTGTGGCTTGTCTCCTCATCCTTTTGACAGTGTCTTTTGCAAAGCAATAAGTTTTAATTTTAATGAAGTCCAGTTTATCAATTATTTCTTGAATCATGATGTCTTAGGTGTTATACCTAAAAAGTCATTGCCAAACCCAAGATCATCTAGATTTTCTCTTATGTTATCTTTGCACTTTACATTTAGGTTTATGATCCCTTTCAAGTTAATATTTGTAAAGGATGTAAAGTCCTGATACTTCTTTTTTGCATGTGGATATCCAGTTGTTTCAACACCATTTATCAAAAAATCTGTCATTCTCCATTGTGTTTTGTTCTTTTTTCAAAGATCACTTGACTATATTTGTGTGTCTATTTCTAGGCTTTCTATTCTGTTCCATTGATCTATTATTCTTTTCTTTCGCCATTCTGCCACATTATCTTGATTACTGTAGCTTTATAGTAAGTCTTGAAGTTGGTAGTGTCAGTCCTCTTTATAGTAAGTCTTAAAGTTGGTAGTGTCAGTCCTCTGTGTTTGTTTTTCAATATTATGTTGGCTAGTCTGGGTCTTTTGCCTCTCTATATTAATGTTTAGAATCAGTTTGTTTGTATCCATAAAATATTTCTGGTATTTTGATTGGGATTACATTTACTCCATTGAATCTATACATCAAATTGGGAAGTACTGACATCCTGGCAGTAGTGAGTCTTCCTATTCATAAACATGGAATACCTCCCATTTGTCTAGTTATACCTCCCCATTGTCTAGTTATTCTTTTATTTCTTTCATCTGAGTTTTGTAGCTTTCCTCAAATAGATCTTGTACATTTTTTTTGTTGTTGTTAGAACATTTAAGTTTTTCTTTTTGGGGCAGTGCTGATGTAATTAGTATTATGTTTTTAATTTCAAATTCCACTTGTTTATTGCTGGCATATAGGAAAATGATTAGCATTTGTATATATCCTTGTAGCTTGCAGCCTTGTTACAATTGCTTATTAGTTCCAGGAGTTTTGTTGTTCATTCTTTCAGATTTTCTACATAGGCAATCACATCATTTGCCAACAAAGATGGCTTTCTTCTTTTTTTCCAATCAGGAAGTTATATCCTTTCCTTGTTTTGTTGTATTAGTAAGACTCCCAATATTATGTTGATTTAATTTCTTTACTGAATTTCTTTAATAGATATAGCCCTATTCAGATTTTTTTTTAAAAAAATATTTTAGTTATTTATCTGAGAAAGAGAGAATGAACATGGAAGAGGGGCAGAGGGAGAGAGAGAAGCACACTCCCTGCTGAGCAGGGACCCCAATGTGGGGTTCCATCCCCAGACCCTGGGATCATGACCTGAGCTGAGGCAGATGCTTAACTGCCTGAGCCACCCAGGTGCCTCTAGATTGTCTATTTTTCCTTGTGTGAGTTTTGGTACATTCTGTCTTTTGCTGAATAGGTTCATTTCATCTAGGTTATCACATTTGTGCCCATAGAGTTGTTTATACTATTCCTTTATTTTCTTTTTAATGTCCACAGGATCTGTAGTGATGTCCTAACTTTCATATCTGCTATTAGTAACTCGTGCTTTTGTTTTTCCTTTGGACGGGTAGAGGTTAATCAGTTTTATCTTTTAAAAGAATCAGCTTTTTGTTTCTTTGTTTTTCTCTATTGGCTTCTGTTTTCAGTTTCATTGATTTCTTCCCTAATTAATACTTTTCTTTCGCTTACTTTGGATTTGTTCTTTCTTTTCTGGTTTTCTAAGGTGGAATCTTTTTTTTTTTTTCCTAAGGTGGAATCTTAAGATGATTGATTTTAGAGCTTTCTTCCACAAGGCTACAAAGTTCCCTCTAAACTGTGTTTTCATTCCCCCCAAATTTGATAACTTGTATTTTCATTTAGTTCAAAATATTTTAAAATTTCTATTGAGAGTTCTTTGACTCACATGTTATTTAGAAATGTATTGCTTAATCTCCAAGTACTTGAGGATTTCCTAGCTATCTTTCTATAGTGATTTCTAATTTAATTCCATTGTGGTCTTAGAGCGTAATATGTGTAATTTTTATTCTTTTAAATTTGTTAATGTGTTTTAGATGTAGAATGTGGTCTATCTTACTGAATGTTCCATGTGAGCTTGAGAAGAATGTGTATTCTGTTATTGTTATATGAAAGAGTCTGTAGTTGTTAATTATATAATATATAATATAAAATAATATATATTATATGATATATATAATATATATGTTATATCAGTTAATTCATGGTGCTGTGGAGTTCAACTATGTCTTTACTTGTTTTATGCCTGCTGGATCTGTCCATTTCTGATAGAGGGCTGTTGAAGTCTCCAACTATAACAGTGGATTCATCTATTTCTTCTAGCAGTCCTATCAGTTTTTGCCTCATATATTTTAATTCCCTGTTGTTAGGTACAAACACATTAAAGATTGTTGTGACTTCTTGGAGCTGAGAGTCCCTCTTGTGCTCGCTGACCATAACCAGTTTCCCTGCTCCACTGCTTGGGCACTCTATCAGTTCAGGCACTCCCATTCGTTCTGTGTTTCCTGGGATTCTAAAACCACAATGACCCACCTAGAATTCTGCCCTTTTCATCCCCTGACCCCCTTTCAGAAAGAGATGTCTCTTACTGGAGCACATATCTAAGGGCTCCGATTTTGTACTCCAGTAGCCAGTTTATGGAGGCTCCCTCCCCACTCCATTTCTCTTCTGATATTTCCCCTCAGATTCACTTCTTCACACATCCTAACTTGCAAAAGGTAGTCGCTTTTCTGCTTATAGAGTTCCAGATATGTTTTCTAACATCTCATGTTGATTTTGTGGGTGTTCAGAATGGTTTGGTAGATATCCAGCTAAATTCAAGGAACCAGATGAAATAAGGTCCCCTACTCTTCTGCCATGAGACTTACTTTAGATCCAAAGACAAATTGGTTGATATTGAAAGGATAGAAAAGATATTCTATGCAAATAATAACCAAAAGAGTGCAGTACTTGTATTATCAGACGACATAGTCTTTAAATTAAAAAAGTTATTATGCTAAGTGAAATGTCAATCAGAGAAAGACAACTATCCTGATTTCACTCATGTGGAATTAAAAAAAAAAACAGAGGATCATAGGGGGAGGGAGGGAAAAATAAAATGAAATCAGAGATGGAGACAAACCCTAAAAGACTCTGAACTATAGGAAAAAAACTAAGGGTTGCTGGAGGGGAGGCAGGTCGGGGGATGGGGTAACTGGGTGATGGGCATTAAGGAGGGCACAAGATGTAATGAGCACTGGATGTTATATGCAATTGATAAATAACTGAACTCTGCCTCTAAAACTAATGATACACTATACGTTAATTAACTGAATTTAAATAAAACTTTTAAAAGGTTATTAAAAATTATTTATTAATAAAAAGTTCAATACAGCAAGAAGCTATAACAATTATAAACAATAACACATATAATAAGATCAAAATAAGAAGCAAAAATAGGCAGAATCAAGGGAAAAACAGATTATTTTTATAATAACAAGATTTCAATCTCACTATCAATAATGATTGTACAACCAGAGAGAAGATAAATAAGGAAATAGAAGACTTGTACAACAAAATAAACCAACTAGATCTAACAAACATTTATAAAACACTGTACTAAACAACAGAATACTCATTTGTGTCAAGTGCACATGGGGCATTCTTCGGGAGATACCAAACTTTAGGGCACAAATTAAGTCTCAATAGATTGAAAAAGAAAGATATTATACAAAGTCTCTTCTATGACCATAGCAGGATGAATTTAAAAATCAGTAACAGAAGAAAAACTGGAAAATTTAAGTTTGTGGAAGTTAAGCAACACTCTTAAACAATAGATCAAAGAAGAAATCATGAGGGAAATTAGAAAATACTTAGAGACAATGAAAAGGAAAAGACAATAAATCAAAATCACTGGATTCAATAAAAACAGTGCTGGGGGGGCAATACATAACTAAATAATATAAAAACATCAGAAAATTATGCCAAAGAGCAGGCTAAGCCACACTTACTTTAAAAAATTGCATTTTCCCCACAAAAACATGGAATAATCTGAAAACAAATTACTTGTGTGTTCGATCGTTAGAAGCATCATTCAAGCACTCCTTTCTTTGGTAAACCTCTATTAAGCAGGGTGCTGAAGCCCTGATGAGAATGTTTCTCTTAGGAATATGGAAGGGCCTCTGAAAATTGAGCTCAATATCTCCTCAAGTCCTTGTGAAAATTTTCTACTAACTCAGAAGATGAATTCTCAAACTGTGGCCCAAGTCATGCCCCATGAACTCTATACACTGGCAGGGGATCCTCTACTACTTGAAATGTTTTTTTAGGTCCTGACACACCTGTGACGAAGAATGCGCAAACTCATGGGTTTTGCCCATGATTAGAACCAAGTCAGCTGCAGATCTCTGAGTCTTTCTTCTTTTTTTTATGGCAGTCACCATGTGATTCCATTATGCAAAAGAACTCAGGATGTAGTTAAAAGGCATTATTGGTCACACATGAAATCACTTTCAATACAACAGGGAAACAACTTAGGGAAGCAGTGGTATCATATGCTGAAAGCATTTAGAGAATGTGTATGTGTGTGTTTGTGTTATTAGTACTATCCTCAAGTGTGACTTCTTTCTAGAATGTTTATACATCTTGTGTGTATGCCTGCTACCCTGGACTGCAGCAGAGAACCCAAGTGACAATACTTCAGCTTAGTTCTGGCTTTTAAAAGCTTCTATCGGACAGAATCTTAGGGGGAAAAGGCAGATGTAGAGTAGAGGAGGGGCTTTTTATGTCTTTGTTCAAAAGCAATTTTCTGGGAACTAGATACTTGATGTTTTGGATGAAGTCATGTCAGCAAGTTAGCAGAGCCCAAGGTTTCAAGCACTTCAGGAATGGTGTCATCAGATAGAAAAATTGACACCACTATAGTGTGAGGAACTCCCATCCAATCAAGGCTAAGTCTCCTTTAGGTCTAATTTATCCTTTTGTTTTACTATGAACTATAATCTTGCTTTAAGCTTTTTAAAAGAACACATTCACTTTGATTTTTAGCATTAGTAAAATAATTATTATTTATTGCCCATTTACTCTGTGCCAGGTTTGGTTTTAAGTGGTTGACATAGATTAATTCAGAAAACGCTCCCAAAATGGATTGTCGGTAATTACTTTCATTGTGCAGGGAGAAGCAAGGGCCCAAGCAGTTGTTTCATGAACCAAAGAATGTCAAATGTCACATAAAATGACTCTAATGGAAAACTTAGACAACATGCAGGATTAGTTTATTTCAGCCGAGAGATGGAAAGTTTAATAAAATTTAAATGCTAGAAATAAAAAACACAGTATCATAAATGAAGAATGACTCAAAGGGCTCCTCAGTATACTTGATACTGCTGAGAAAATAATCAGTGACATTGAAGATATGTGTATGTGTGTGTATGCTTAAATTTTTTTCCATTTTATGTCTTTTAATGTTCACAAGCTTAGTATTTACAAGTGTTTACAAGTTTACAGTCTTAAAAACATCTTTACATGAAATATCCCCCTACCTGCTTAACTAACTGTACAATCATTTACTGTTTTATTTAAATTCAATTTAATTAACAAATCTATATTATTAGTTTCAGAGGTAGATTTTAGCAATTCATCAGTTGCCCCATCCCTCCACCCACCTCCCTTCCAGCAACCCTGTTTGTTTCCTATAGTTAAGAGTCTCTTATGGTTTGCCTCCCTGTTTGTTTTCTTATTTTATTTTTCCTTCCCTTCCCCTATGTTCATCTTTTTTATTTCTTAAATTCCACATGAGTGAAATCACATGGTATTTATCTTTCTTTGACTTATTTTGCTTAGCATAATATCCTCTAGTTCCATCTACATTGCTGCAAATGACAAGATTTCATTCTTTTTGATGGCTGAGTAATATTCCATTGGGTATGTATGTGCATGTGTGTACGTGTGCATGTAAACCACATCTTTATCCATTTATCTGTTGATGGACATCTAGGCTCTTTCCATATTTTGGCATATGTTTTAAATGTACTGATGACCCTGAGATAATACAAAAATACACAGAAAACATTGTTTGGCTTCTTTGAAAAGAAACTTTAGTAACAACAGCCTTTCCTATATGCACATGTCAGAAAGCAGTAGGAGAAATGAGATGTAGTATGGGATTCTGACTTTTCAGATATTTCCTGTAAAAGGTTTATTTAGTAATCTACATGTGGTAAAATGTAACTGATGTCAGAACAGTTACTGAGCAAAGGGTATGTAATTCTATTATAATGATGTTGGGTTCCAGTACCCATATAAATACCTGGTAAGAGGCATGCACATATACAAACCCACATAGATAAAAAATAGAGAAATCAGAAAATATTCACATACATTCAATGCTGTTCAGTTTATGCAATTTATTTCTTATTCTCTTAAAGCATCTTAATCTAGTGAATGTCTATGTTATCAATATTGTTATGTTTAACTCTTTTCATAATACATATGTAACAATAGTCTTATGGAACAATTTCTAAGTAGACACTATTACTTACCTTTCTCAAATTGATAGATTCTCCCCCTGTAACACATTCTGAGAAAGATTAAAGTTTGATAACCTGTTGGAAAACTTTCATACATTTGCAATTCAATTATCAGACATTTAATGAGATATTATTTTTTGGGTAAAGGATTTCCTACATATGTTGAATTGTTGAATTTCTTCTACTGATATTTACCTGATGAGTAGGAGTTGTGGATAAAAACTATGGTCATTCAGGATATTGTCAGGGGTTTCTCCTGTGTCAGGTTTCTGATATATGTTGAGTTCAGATATCCACAGAAATCACATTCATAGGCTTTATTAGCTGAGGGTTGGTGAGTATATCAGTATAGAGTATACTCAAGCCTGTAGAAACTCAGTAGAGAACAAATTTATTTCCTCACTGAAAAAAGACTGGTTACATGGAGGAGATCCAGTCACTTTTTACCCTGTTTCCTTCCATCTTGTACTCTCCCATCTTCAGTGCATGAGCCTCATGGTTTCACTGAGACTGATCTCCACTCCATTCTGATAAGGGACAGGAGAAAACATTAATTTGAGGATAAATGAGACTGGTCATTGACACCGACATCCTACTAGCCAGAGGTTAATACGACCCCATTTGGATGACAGTGGTTGAGAAATTTAGACTAAGTGTGGCATGAGGGAAAAGAGGAAATTGTTATTGGTGAACAGTTAATAGTCATTATATGGCATATGGGGATTACTTCTGCGTAAATCAAATTGAGGACTGATTTATAATAGAAGAATTCCCCACATCCATTACCTCATTTTTTGTCTGCGTTGAAATACTGTGAGGTCTCTAACCTCTATGTATTTTCTGTTGTACTGAGAAATCTGGCTTTTGGCTAAAGGTTATCTAACACTTATCACATTCTCAGTTTTCTTATTGTATCATTTCTCTGATGATGAGTAAATTTTGATAATTGACACAAAGTTTTCACATTTTTATTACATTCCCAGAACTTTTCTGTAGTGTGAGTTTTCTGAGGATTAAGTACAGAGTATTTCTCACATTCGTTATCTTTGTAATTTCTTTGCTGGGTGAATTCCCTGATCCATACTGAGGACTACACTCTGGAATAAAGACTGCCCATATAAAATATATTCCAAGAATTTCTCTCCTGTGTAAGTTCTCTGATGTTTGTGAAGGTTGGTATCTTGCAGAGGAACTTGCAATCATTTACTCTATTCATAGGGTTCTCTTTCTTTTTTATATTGTGAGATTTGATTTCTGGCTCAAAGTTTTTCCATATTCTTTACATTCATATGTTTAACTTCCCATGTGAGATTTCTGATGTTCTCTAAGGCTTGATTTCTGGCTGAATGTTTTCCCACATTTATCACATTTATAGGGTTTCTCCCCTGTGTGAGTTCTCTGATGTACTCTGAGGTTTGATTTCTGGCTGAAAGCTTCTCCACAATGATTACAGTTATAGGGTTTCTCTCCTGTGTGAGTTCTCTGATGTTTTCTTAGGACTGACTTTTCACTGAAAGCTTTTCCACATTCATTACATTCATAGGGTTTCTCCCCTGTGTGAGTTCTCTGATGTCCTCTGAGATTTGATTTTTGCCTGAAAGTTTTTCCACACTCGTCACATTTATAGGGTTTCTCCCCAGTGTGAGTTCTGTGATGCACTCTGAGGTTTGATTTCTGGCTGAAAGCTTCCCCACAATGATTACATTTATAGGGTTTCTCCCCTGTGTGGATTCTATGATGTCCTCTGAGTTGTGATTTCTGACCGAAAGCTTTCCCACATTGATTGCATTTATAGGGCTTCTCCCCTGTGTGAGTTCTATGATGTTTTCTCAGACCTGACTTCAGTTTGAAAGCTTTCCCACATTCATCACATTTATAAGGTCTTTCCCCTGTGTGAGTTCTCCGATGATTTCTCAGGCCTGACATGTGGCTGAAAGATTTTCCACATTCATTACATTCAAAGGGTTTCTCCCCTGTGTGAGTTCTCTGATGTACAATGAGGATTGACTTATAGTTGAAAGATTTCCCACATTCATTACACTCATAGGGTTTCTCCCCTGTGTGAGTTCTCTGATGTATTCTTAGACCGGACTTTGCACTGAAAGCCTTCTCACAACCATCACATTTATAGGGCTTCTCTCCTGTGTGAGTTCTCTGATGTTTTCTTAGGCGTGACTTCTCACTAAAAGCTTTCCCACATGCATGACATTTGTAGGTTTTTTCCCCTGTGTGACTTTCCAGAGGCTGAATCAGGAATGAATGCATAGTACAGGATTTTCCACATTCATTACATTCATAGGGTTTCAACGTTATGTGAGTTCTCTGATGTATGTTCAAAGCTGACTGGCAACCTAATGTTTCTGTACATGTGTCATAATCAGATGATTTGTCTGTTGTGTGAGTTCTCTGAAGTACTGGGAGGGCTGGATTATGGATGGAGTTCTTTCCATGTTCAAAGGGTTTCACTCCTATATGAATTTTCTGTTCTCTAATGTGTGATTTTTGGCTGAAAAGTTTCCCTTCTGTGTCAGTTCTTTGAGCGATCCTACTGAAATTATTTCTGTTGTCGGTACATTCATATTCATTAAATTCATAATGACTCTTCGCCTCTGGATTATTGCTATGAGAGACTGTAAGAGTTGATTTATCATATTGTTTTTCCCCAAATTTATTGACTTTATAAGATTTCACTTTTGGGTGGGTACTCTCAGATGTAATGAGGGCAGTCTTTTCAAGGAAAGCTTTTCCACATTCATTGTACTCAGAAATTTGCTGCAAAGTCTGAATTGCCTTATGCTGAATGATTTTCTCTTTATGACTGAAGGATTTCACATTTTTACTATAGACAAATGATTTCTCGCCAGTATTAGTTCTGCCCTCCTTAATACTGAGGAGCCATTTCTCACATACAGTAAGCTCATGAGGCTTCTTTCTTGAATATTGACAGTGTGGGGTCAATGAGCTGAGACGTAGATAAGATGGTTCTGTAGTGTCAAATTTATAGGGCATTGTTCTTGCAGGTAAAATGTTTATGTCCAGATTACATGGTTTTCCTGAAATCTCTTTTGCTGTAGTCAATGATTTGTTGGTGAACAAAACTTGCCACAAATATTTGCCTTGGTTTTCTAGGCTCTTCTCTGAATGTTGATTAGGTTGGGAGTCTTCTAAAAAATGAGAATATTAAAAATACTTTAAGATATTTAACACACTTCTTATCGAATGGGACTTAAAGATATATGCCCTATTATGTATTTGATGCCTCAGTTTCTAGCTCAGGTTAATAAAGTAATTCCAAGTGTATATTCTTTTTTTTTTTTTAATCTTTTTGTAGTAGAAAAAGAAGAAACTAGAAATAAATATACATATGTATCTGGCATCTTAAAGTATAGTTTTCAAAAGTGGCTAAAGAAGAAGATATAAAGGAAAGAAAAAATTGAGAATAGAGAATGTATTCAAGAGAGTTGGATCTTGGGAACAGAAAAGACAGGAAAAAAGTAGTGAATGGGATGAATTCAACAAAGATTATAGAAGTAAGTAGATTAAAAGGCTTTCAATGGTTTTATCTGAGATAGAATCTGCATTAGGGAAAAATACAAATCTAGATTCTTAGTCAAATATAGATTAAAATGGCAGCATAATCATTAGAATATATGATTCCAGTTGGAGCTCCATTTTTTCTAGTCTATACAACCACACTAAAATTAATTTATAATGGCACCACTTCCTCATGGTGGAAGAAAAAAATTTCATTTGCCATGCTTTAATTCTCTCTCGTATCATTCACAGAAACATAAGTGTATCAGTAGAAGTAAAAAAAATGAAAATGATGGGAATTAAAGTAATTTTTCTGCCTATGTTGGAGTCACTGCTCTATCCTGGTTCTGGTACCTTGATATTATTGTTAAATAGTGAATATCTCTTGGTCGTCCTTAACTTTTCTCTTTTTAACGTGCTCATCATTTTCCCCAAACTAGTCTTGCTCGCCCAATCTTTCATTGTTTTCCAACATATCTAGGTTTTTTTTTGTTTTGTTTTGTTTTGTTTTATTTTGTTTTGACTGTGAGAACCTTACGGATCATGCTTCAAACTGGCCCTAAAAACTATAAGTATCCTTTATATTTACTCACCATTAATTTCTTATGCATATTTGGCTGTTATTGACTCTGTTACTACCCACACTCCTGGCAAAAACATCAGGCCTATGCTAAAAATATTTGAAAGCCTGAATACACTGCCCTAAGCACCAAGAGATGAAAGATTTAAGTGATTCAGGGCAAATTTCACACTAATTGCATGTTCATTGTGTGTTCTAGCTACCATTCCACCAGGCCATAGTATTTGCTGCTCTAATCTTGCTATCAGTCCCCATTAAATGGTTCTTTTCCAGCAGTAACTTTATACTCACACTCTTTCCCTAAATTGCCCTCCATTCTAGACTTAGGACTATACAGAATCTAGATGCCTTTCAGGTACAGAAAGCTATCTTCATTAAACTTAACAACAGAAAGGCTTCTAATATCTTCTCACAAATTTAAGCCACATGTATTTTAAAATCTCAAATAAGTATCATTCTGCCTGTATCATTCATTTTAACAAGGAATATACAGAGAGCACCCATATTTGCGACTCATGATTTTTAAAGTAAATTATCAGGAGTCATTTTAAAATTGATGGCATGTCCATAGTTAAATGGGTAGCATTTTCTCTTTCTTGGCTGTACTTAAAATACTGGTTCATTTTTTAATCAACAGTGCCTTATATGATATGAAATCTATTTTATGCTGCTTTGCTCACTTTTCCAAAATGAAACCCTCACTATGATATTCTTTGCATCCTTCTGTAATATGTCAGTGGTACATAAAAAGTGGTGTGCCTCAGAATTACCTAGAGAGCCCTGCACATACAAGGGCTCAGATCGATTGCTGACCTACACCGGAGGATTAAAAAATCCTAGAAATTTGATTTGGGCATTGTATTTATGAATAGTGTCTTCTGAATGAATCAATATGAAATAGTTATCTCCACCTCATTTTGGAATCAATCCACGATATTATTAAAAATATTTATCATATAATACATACCAAAGTAGAATAATGAAACAGACCATTCTTGGGGGGGGATCATAATCCAAGTGAGAAAAGGAGCTCATTTCATTCAATAACCATATCTAGCACAATAATTGTATCTGGCATAGATATTTCATTATCTTTTGACACATCCATCAAGTGATTTAAGAGTTTGCAAAAGAGATAAAGTATAGGCTAAAATATTCCAAGAATATATTACAGAAGTAAGAATCTGTCCCTGAACTTATAATGAGTAACAGTGCTTTCTTTCCTTTTTCTGGCTGAGGTTAGCTATTTTATTTATTTGTATTCCAAGGACTACCTTTTGCTTTATAATTTATACCATTATAGTTTTTATTACATCTTTTACTTTACTTAAGCTTTCTTTTACAACTTTCTTGCTTGTTAAAAAAAGTACACTTGACCTGTGTGTTTCAAGGGTCAACTGGTCAAGGGGTGCTGACCACTCCCCATGAAGTTGGAAATCTGTGTATAACTTCTGATTCTCCAAAAACTTAACTACTAATAGTTACTATTGACCAGAAGCCTTACCAATAAGATAAACAGTTGATTAACACATATTTTGTAATTTACATGTATTATATATACTGTATTTTTACAAAAAATAAGCTAGAGAAAATAAAATATTATTAAGAAAATAAAATACATCTACAGTACTTTACTGTATTTATTGAAAAAAATCCATGTATAGGTAGATCTGCGCAGTTCAAAACTGTGCTGTCCAAGGGTCAGCTGTATATGAGATTAAAAATTCTGCACTGCTTTATCTACAGTCCAAAGGTTCTAATAGACCTGTTTTTCTTTTTCTTTTTTTTTTTTTAGACCTGTTTTTCAATAAAACCTTTTTCTGGATATGTATAATTCTTATTTACCTTTTGATAAAATAGGTTTTTGAAAGATATACATTCATCACTGATTTAAGATAGAGGGATTTTAACTTTTCTCATATTGTTTGCAATTTACAGTGTCACTGAACAACAGTATCTCTACTTTATGGAATTTATTGATGTTTGTCTAAAATACTTTTACATTTTCTCAATGTTTGAAGGCCATTTAAAAGAAGGTTTATTCTTTGTTTTCAGAATAGAGCTTTGAAAGACACTTAATAGATTCTTTTTATAAAATATTCTAGATAATGTCTAGACCAGAGGTTGGGAAACTTCCTTTGTAAAAGCCAGAGAGTAAATGTTTTGGGCTTTGCTGGTCATGTAGTCTCTGTTGCAATTATAGTTCACCTTTGAACAATGTGAGGACTAAGGGTGCCAACCCCCAACGCAATTGAAAACATGCAATTTTTGACTCACCAAAAACTTAACAATAGCCTGCTGTTGACTGGAAACTATACCAATGACATAAAGTCGATGAACACATTTTTATGTTACATGTATTATATACTGTATTCTTACAATAAAGTTAGCTACAGAAAATTGTAAGAAAGAGAAAATACATTTACAGTACTGTACTGTATTGAAAGAAATCCACATAGAAGAGAACCTGAGCAGTTAAAGCCTATGTTGTTTCTGTAGTTCAAACCAATGTTACTCAACTCTGCCTTGTAGTGTGAACACATAAACAAATGGACATGGCTGTGTGTTCCAATAAATGTTTCTTTACCAAAAAAAGCAGCAGGCAGGATTTGACCTAGGGATAGTTTTCTGAGCCTTATTCTAGACTCCACCGAGTCTCGTATGAAATCAGAGGGGCATTTTAAGGTCTACTATATCTAATGTATACCTACTTCTCTTTATAACTCTTGCCAGTTTTTGTTTTATGAATCCTGATCATTTAATTGGTACATAATATTCAAAACTTTTTTATGTCCTTTAAAAACTTTTTTAGCTTTATCAAAATATCCTTTTTCTTATCTGTTTTTGACATGAACTGATTCTAAAGTATTAGTTAGGTAAATAAATATTGAGTTTTAAAATGCCTTTGCCTTAACAATTCATGGTTATATTTCAAACTTTATATATTACTTTTTAGGCATATCTCTTTGATACAATCTGATAGCATGTTATCTTAATAGGTGAATTTAATTCATTTGCATTAGTTGATAGGGAAGGTACGTTTACCTTACTGCATATTATGTGGTGTGATTGCATAGCTTTTGTGCAAAATGTTTAACACAGCAGGCCTGAAACTGTTACCCTTGGATGGCTGGCTTGCAAGATTAGCCCTTGGCTGGCATCTACGAACTTAGATTTTGAGATGGTTCCCAAGAACATAGTCTCTAATGAACTTTCCAGGTAGATGACATTCACTGCTGCGGGCCTTGGAAGCTTGCACCTGGTTTCCTCTGGACTTTATCCCTTTTCTCTTTGCTGATTTTGCTTTGTACCAATCATTTCATGTTATAATCTTACCTATAAGTATGACTATATGCTGAGTAACAAAGAATCAATGAATATGGTATGTCATAGTTGTCTTGGGGACTCTCTCTCTCTCTCTCTTTTTATTTGAAGTATAGTTAGTTGACGCACATTATTGGGGACTCTTATATAGCTTTTTAAGAAACTTTTCTAGTAATAGGTCTGTTATCTTTGCTCTATTAAACATATTTAACTTCTAATAATTAGGAAGGCTGCAGTTCTAGTAGTTATCCTTTCCAATTATATTATGTAATTCCTTAATCATCTATATATTTAGATGACATCTAGTAACTCATTATTACATAACGAAAAAATTATGGTTCCTTTCTCTTTTCTATTCTGCTGATTCTCAATTTTAGTAGCTTTATTAATTTTTCTTAGTTTTTCTTTTTACTGTTAAGAATATGGAATTCATTATTTAACTTCTCAGCTTCCCATCTTTTAAGATGAGACTATCAACATACTTACAACCCACTCCTTGTGTTAGCTGGCCCCTCTCGCATTTTATTAGATCTCTTATTTTTATAATTTAAAATGTAAAAGCCTCTAAAAGGATAGTGCTAAAAAACATTTTAAACCGCTCACTTCCAGCTGATCACTTTGGTTTTGTTTTGGTTTTTTTTAGCCAATCACTTTGGATCTAATTTTCTTGGATGCCTTCTGTCAGTATTCAAGAACTCACCTGGGGAGCTTTTTCTTAGAAATTCTTTCTTTAATAACCATGGATCCTCTCCTTGTTCCAATGTGAAGATCAGTTCTGGTTTTGTAAAGCAGTACCCTGTAAATGGGAAATAATGTAGCACTTCAGTTTAGGTGCATAGGTTTCACTATTTCTGAATGTGAAGGAAAGAATAGTTTCAAAAGTGGCACATTTAGGGTGCTCACTACAACTTTTCTGGGAGGGGAGTGATCACACAAAATATTTTCTAATGCTTATAAAAGGATCAATCTTCTGAAACCCCCAAACCACAAGCCTAAGTAATGTTAAATTCTAAAATGCTCAGTGTCTATGTTTTAAAGAAGAGTTTTTAGAAGGACTTTCCAAACTGGCCATAATAGAGTAAAAGGAACTGATTTGCCTCTCCATATCACACATCTAAAATAGTGTACAAACCATATAAAATGGCTTTTAGACTTTAGACTTTTAGACTTTGTATCACATGTTGATACAAAATGAAAATAAACTTTTAAAAATTTTAAAGAGAAAGGAAGAGTTTTATTTGAGCCCGTTAGGACAACTGCCAGGGATACACAATCTTCACAAGCAAGAGAGTGCTTCAGAGAAGGAACATTTAGTGCAGGGTTATATATGTTCTTTACACAAAGAGTTACAAATCATCAAGATGAAGGACATTCCAGAAAGTTTTACCTTTAAAACTTTACCTTTAAAGTTTTTACTTTTAAAGACTTTACCTTACATTTTTATTATATGCAAGGCTGTGTTGTATGACTTTCATCTCAGGGAGTTTTTTTTGTTTTGTTTTTCTTATCTGTTTGGAATGCTTTTTTTTCTTCCTTTTTTTTAAATTGATGTACACTGTGTGCTTGGGGCAGAAACAGAGCCCAGGCTTTGCGGAGTCATTTTGGTCTTAGTAAATGCTAAAGTATAGCTTCTCTGGGAGCCCAGGAGCAGGGCCCACAAACATTAAAGCTGAAAATTTCCCTTATCACACAGCTTACTGCCAAGAAGAGTTTAGCCCACAGAACAAAAGAACCAAAAAAGCCTAGCTGACTCAGTAAGTTGAAGTAACGTAACTGAGTCATGACAACTAGAATTGTTAAGGATGAAATACTAGAAAAGAAAAAGCTGTACTGATATGGAGTCTTAGAGATTTACAGAAGAGTCTCCGTGCAAGTATGTAAGCAAAATACTTAAGGATGGAGAAAGACCAGTGAAAAAGAGTAGGCTGAAAAAATTATCAAAGCATACATAGATGTAGGAAGCTTCTGTTGCCACCAGCCAGGATAGAAAAAGCTACTTCATGGCCTACTGGGAAGAATACCAGAAGGATGTTTATTGCTTAATAGAAGAGCCAAATTAGTCCTAAAGCAAGCTCTGAAACTGCAAAACAGAGCTTAAAGCAATCCTTGAAATAATCAAATTAATTCCAAGTAACTTAACTACATACCAGAAAAGGCCTCAAAATATTTAAAATAATATAACAAAACTAGTAGCTAACAATATATTATCAGTGCTCAGTAAGATAAATGTACTTTTGATCCCTTTTATCAATTTCATCCTTCTCCTCACCCACCTCCCCTCTAACAACCACTAGTTTGTTCTCTGCATTTAAGAGTTTGCTTTTCATTTGCTCTTTTTTTTTGTCTGTTCTTTTTTGTTTCTTAAATTCCAATATGAATGAAATCATATGATGATTGTCTTTATCTGATTGACTTATTTCATTTAACATTATACCCTCTAGGTCCATCCATGTAATTGCAAATGGCAAGATCTCATTTGACGAAGAAAAAATCTTAGGTAGAAAAAGGTATAGTATGTATAGAGGAACAAAAAATGCCTACTTCTTGTCAGAAATTATATAAGCCACAAGACAATGGAGTGACAATTTTAAAGTACTGAAAGAAAAAGGTTAACCTATAGTTCTATATTTAGCAAATATAAGACATTTTCAGATAAACAAAAGTTGAATTTATCACCAACTGACATATATTACAGAAGCAGCTAAAAAAAATTCTTCAGACAGAAGAAAAATGCTATCAGGTAGAAATCTGGATTTAGGAGGGAGGGTTAGATGGCGGAGAAGTAGGAGACCCTGTTACAACTGGTCTCCTATAGTGAGCTGGATATCTACCAGAACATGCTGAAATCAGCCTGAGAACTTAAGATTTTTCACTTCTGGATCTCTATAGGAGCAGAAGGCAGCAGTGGAGAGGTAAAGCAGAGTGGGAACACTCGAACCTATATCAGAGGATAAACAGAAGGAGGAGGGAGCCACCAGAAGCGACCCAAGGACAGTAATACCCCAAAGGAAAGTGCCCTGTGGTTGGGGATGAGCATTAACTTAAGAGTCCAGTTAAAAACACTTTAAAAGAGCAAAAGATCTTAAGGAGCAACTAGTGGAAGTGGGTGGTCATGGGCACGGGCCTAAGCCCACGTTCCCAGGAAGGACACCACCCCCATCAAAGAGAGACTGGCGGCGGTCCAGTCCATGGTTCATGAACTTGCAGCTTTCCGCTCCTTGCACCATTTCGTCGGTGAGGCACACTCCTGCAAGCGCCTTAGAGAGCCTGGTGTGGTCCAGGAGCCTGCAGCTTTTCTCTGTGTGCAGCAATCCATGGACTGGGTGCACTCCCGCAAGCTCCTAAGAGACCAGGGGGGAGCCCTGGCCTGCAGTTTCTAGGACCGCAGGATATCGCCGCCTGCCCCAGGGTCTGGGTGCTCGGAGAGAACACGGGCCATTCTTGGGCAGGAATCTGAGCACACCCTGCGTGGGCCGGGATCCCAGAGAGCAGTCCCGGCAACGGCAGCCACCAGAAGCGAGTTTCCTAGACCTCGTGGCTTTGGTCGCGCGAGGGTGCAGAGGCTAGTGAGGGCCTCGCGGGGCC